>CM028383.1:90546154-90573873 GCA_013146195.2 Codonopsis lanceolata
GTCTTGATGAGTATTTTGTTCGAATTTGATTGGTAAGTTGAAGAAAAGATTTTCAGGTTCGAGAAACAGGTTAAGGTTTGAGTTTTCTTGAGCGGGGTTGAAGTCTTAGGTGACCCGTTTGATAAGAATGATGATGGTCGGGGATATTTGATTGAGTTCTTTGGTGATGGATTAGGTGTATGAGAGGATGATGGTTGGGAGGTACTGTCTCAACATTAACAAAATCATCAGCAACATTTGGAGCCACGTGTGGCTCTAATAAATCAAATTCATCAAATGAGACATGAGCGATTCAACTATTTTTAATGATCTTTTGTTGAAAACCACCTAAGCCTTGGAGTGTAAGCATAGCCCGAAATACACCTTCATCGGCTTTGTTATCAAATTTGCTTGTAGTCATTACCATTGTAGACTACGAAACACTACATTAGAAGATTTTAAAAATCAATGTTTGGGGCTTTACCTCTCCAAAGTTCATAGGGTGTTTTTTAGTGAAATTTGTTGATCAAAGATCGGTTCAAGTGAAGCAAGGCGTGTTGGCGGCTTACGCCGAGAAGTGTTTGGGCAACTTTGCTTCGGCGAGCATAGTTTTAGCGGCTTCGATAAGTGTTACATTTCTCCTTTAGCTACACCCATTACTGCTGTGGTGTCACTTCTGAAGAGATTGTGACCAATGCCATGATCATCACGGTACTTTGCTATTCCATTATTGGTGAACTTCGGTACCATTGTGCGATCTAACGTCAGCGATTTCATCTAGTTTAGTTTGCGGTCTTACGAACAAAGCGTGAGAAGATCGTATGTGGTCTTTAGAAGACATCATCTACGTCAAGTATATCTTGTATAATCATCCACTACTACTAGCGTGTATCTGTGGCCACCATAGCTAATAGTAGTGGCTGGTCGAAAGAGATCCATGTGGAGAAGTTGCGAGAGGTCTCGATGTTGCGAGTCTGGTTTGCTCTTGAAAGATGTTTTGAAAGCTTTCCCGGTTGACAAGCTTTGCAAGCACGATCATGATCAGCGAGAGACCTTTGGCAATCCTTTAACTAGACCTTCTTTGGATAGCTTAGATAGATATTTGAAGTTCAAATGGTGAGTCTTTTATGCCATAACCGACTTTTGTCTTGGCGAGTTTGCCAGACATAGGTTAGCGACCTTGTAAGCATTCAAATCAATCACATAGACATTCCACTTGTCTATGTCCGTTACTAAGATTGAGCGAGTGGATCCTTGATATCACATACGTTTGAGGAGAATTGTGAGATAAGTCCTTTATCACGGAGGTGAGAAATACTCGAGAAGATTATGTTTCAAGCCTTCTACTAGAGACTTTTCCCAATGGAGAGATTTCCTCGAATGATGGATCGTAGCCAATTGTTCTTCCTTTAGCATTGTCTCCAGATGGTGGAGGACCTACGCTTGAGAGATGTTAGAGAGAAGGCAAGATTCTCCGGTCATATGTCTTGACGACCACTATCTAGATACCATACATCTTTCTTTTCTAAACTTGAAGCGACCATGAAGCACACACGAGATGTAAGGTAAGAAAATCATGGTCCCCTTTTATTTTTCTTATGGGTCCAAATGGTTAGCGTATTTTGGAACCCATATTTTTTGGAATAGGGGATCAGCCGGGCTTCATGATGGATTTGATTTCATGGACCAAGTGGCCAAAACATTTGCAAAATGTACAGTGATGGAAATTACAAAAACTTGTTTGATCATCTTTGGGTGTTGGAAGGTTTTTGAACATTTTTCTTAACGGCGACTTTTGATTTAGCAGTCTTGTTAACAGAGGCTTAGGGCATACGTGTGAGGCTTCTTGAGTGCATACGCGGATCTTTGCTTTAGCAAAGAGTATTTCTTTGGTAGTAGACTTCGATACCTCATACATTTGCCTTTAAGCTTGGTATCAACATTACATTAGCGAGCACCATCTGTAATCTTGTTGATGAATCGATAGGTTTGAGCGGACTTTTTCGTAGGCCTTGAAACAACGACCTTTGCTTTCACGAAGTCTTTGGTGGAGGGCCGTTGAGTCTGCACCACCTTTAGCAGATTTCTCTCAGCAGAGATGATTGTTTTGCTTTCAGCTTCACTTGTTTTGATAATTTGAACCTTAGGGTATTTATAAGGAGTAGCGGTATAACCAATTCCTTCTTTACCCTTGTTAGGTTTACGATATTGTGCGAGGAACATTACTATTCGTAAAATGTTCATTTTGTTCGAGGTTGCGCAAGTGCTTTCGAGAGAATCTAGCCAGTTTATCTGTTGAGGGCTTCGATCTCAGAATTTGATCAGGCTGGTTGAGTTATTCCATGAGTTGATGGTCTTTTGCAACTCATCTTTCTCGGCAGATATATCTTTGGCATGATCAATAAAATGACAACCTTTTCATTGAAAATTTCTCTTCTTTTAACTTGATACTTTCTTTGGACTCCATGGAGAGTTTTTAACTTCGGCTTCGGCATGTTTTCTCGGTTCGGCTTCTCGTGACTTTTTAGCTAACTTAACATAGGCCTTTCTAAATTCATTGAATTCCTCTAGCATGTCTTGAGCATCCTTGAGGATTTCTTCTTTTGAAGGCTCTTGAGAAGATTGTTCAATGTTAGCTTGGAAAGGAGAGTATTTAACTTCACTATCGAGTCATAGGTGGGAGGTGACTCTAGAGCAACGAGGCAAATGTGTGTGCTGCTCGGGTGAGTCATCACTATCATCCTCATCGAGTCGGTTTCAAACCAAGTAGATACATGGTTTTCTTCTAAGTCCTCGGTAGACCTCTATGTTTAGAAAATGATTTAGATGGTCTCCTTTTATAGGCTTCATATTTTGGCTTAGGACATTTAGAAGCAAAGTGACCAGGCTTCCTGCAGTTGTAGCAAACTAACTCATTGTTTTGTGAGCTTTGGCGACTTTACGAAAGTCTATTTGGTTTGCTTCCTTCTTTTTGTTAAATTTTGAGAACTTTTGAAACTTCTTAACGAACATGGCAAATTGCTCGTCGGGAGAATTTCATTCTCATTTGAAGAAGTAGATGGTTTATTTTCTTGGGCGGGAATTTCTGAGAGATAGCGAAAAAGGAAGGAAGTTTAAAATGTTTGTCTGTTCTTGAGCTTGAAGCAATTCTTGCTCATAGGCAGTTAAACTTCGCATACAAACTTAGAGGTGCATGGAGTTCAAGTCTTTGGACTCTTTTATAGCGATGGTTTTAACATGCCACAAACTTCCTAGAAAGCTAAAAATCTCATATTTACTTCCTTAACACTATACTCTTTTCATAAGGAATAACAATTTGTTTACTACCTCACAAAATGCAATGAAGTAGGCTTGTCGTAGAGTCTCCATACGATCTTTTTTGAAGGAATCGAATTGTTGAATGTAGTTATACTTTCTGTTGTCTCTGGTGGGCAGATCTCCTTCAAGATATTTTACCAAGGCTTCCCACATTTCTTTAGCGGTTTGCATTTGATGATTTGTTGATATGTGCTTGTGTCGGCAATTTGGATATGATGTGAATAGCTTTCTTTTCTTAGAGTTCAGCGAGCCTCCTTTCTTCGTTTGTCCATTCGTTCATGGATTTAGGTATCTCGGGAGGTCAGGCTACTTCGGCAAGTAGGTTGGGCTTCATTGGAATATAAGGACTGTTAGAACACATTCCACAAGCGATTGTCAATAGAGTTCATATATCTCTTAACTTTATCTTTCGGACTTGAAGTGGCCTTAGTCGATATTGGGGCGTGGTGGTATTGAGTAGGCGACCTATAGTGAGCCATAGGATCTATTCACGAGAGGTTAAGCTTGGAAAAATGAATTTTCAAAGAATTAAGCTCGATACCAATTGTTGGTCCCAAAATAGGCTCAATCTAGGCTAGAAGGGGGGTGAATAGCCTAGTTATGTTTTTATAAAAACTTTTAAGTAAACACTTCTTAATGATTTCTTAAAAGGATTTAACTAGAAGTGTTAATGCGGAGAAAAGCTTGAAGAGGTTCGAGCGACTAGAGATGCGCTTAAGCGTATAGATTCGAGAAAAGGTTCTTAATCGGTATGGCGGTTAATAGAAATAATAAGAACAGATCGGAGACGAGCCGAACACGGCGTTTGAAGTGGTTCGTCGCGTGAATAGTACCACGTCCACTACCAAAGTGGTTAGTTTTGGATTTTAAAAGTGCACTTGTTTATCCACTAGGTTTATGAGTAAGATCTCTAATGGATCGTGTACAAAATGAGTTTTTAACCAAGTGTATAGTGGTGAGAGGAACGATCAAGGATTAATTGTTCTCACACGTGCGTGATAAAGTAAAGAACGGTTTAAAGACAAACTAGGTGAATTTGAAACAAATTTAAGGCGCGGAATTGAACCTGCGGCTTGGGAAGTTTGGTGAAGTGTTAGTTCTTGTCCTTTGATCTCTTGAATGCTTGAGTGTTAAAGATGAAGCTTGAGAGTTTAATGCGCAAGTTCTTTCTTCGGATCTTCAAAACTTGAATAAATACCGGAGATCTTTTGGACCGTTGGGCGAGGCGAGAGAATTGTGTCCAACGTTATTGCATTGAATGCAATTCGGCGCTTTGGGAGATGTAAGAGCCACGGTCATCGGAGATGCGGTGTGTCTGAGAGAAGACATTCCCAAATAGAGTAGGTTCAGATTGCGGGCGTTGCGGCTTAGAAAGTCTTCTTAGCCAAAAGGGTAATGTCTTCGAGACTTCATGTTTCATGGAGGCAGTCACGGGCGGTTGTCGGCATGTAGAGTTGACTTCTTTAAAGTGAAATCCGATGAAGACATTATGTTGGATATTTTCAAAAATATCTAGATAGGTCTATCACGTGTCATAATTTCATGATTTGGCTATTCTTGATTTTTTCGCTCTATGAAGCAGAACTTCAAAATCTATTTGTTATTCCAAAAGCTTATTTGTAGAAGCTTGCTTGTCAGCGCCCTAAACTAACACTAAGCAGGTTCTAAACAACTTTGATTCTAAGACAGTTGTCACACTAATCGGTACGCAGACCTTTTAGCCACTGTACAATAGAATCAGAGGATGACTCAACCAAATCTAGAACTATAGGGATCAACAAAAACCCACAGAAAAAAAGGGTACAGAAAACGTGGGATTAAAAAATCAACTTCCTAGAAAAACTAGGAAGACAAACAACCACAACAGTTCACTGTAGTTCCAGATGTAGCTTCTCGGTTCTTTGCATCAGGAGCTGCATTCATTCCTTTCGACAAATCTGGATTTGAATACTCTCGAAGATCTTTGCTTTTCTATGCTCTGCACTCTCTCTGTCGTCTTACTGCCTCTGCCCATGTCCCTTATTTATACCATGAAGGAGACCTACACATTAAGAAGGAAACAAACTCCAACATGCTAAAGGATTGAGTTAGAATTGGTAATCAAATAAACTTCCTCAATTCCTAGATTCTATTACCAAATAAACAAGGACACTAGGACACGTTTTTAGGAAAGGAATATTGCAAAGATTTTGTTCCAAAAATACTCCTAAACTTTAGGACCAAGAAAATCAAAATGTAATGAATATTTTGTTTCTAAAAATGCACCTAAACTTTAGGACCAAGAAATGAGAAAACAAGACCAAAATAGGTCATGCATATTTTGCCCTTACCATCTCCCCCTTTGTTGAGCTTTTCTGGTAAAATAATATGACAAGTGTTTTGCCAAATATCCAACACAAACCAATTTCTTCAAAACATGCATTTGTTAGCATAACTCCTCCTGAATAAGGCAATCAGATAAGAATTATAAACCAATTATGCAACAGACCATCAATCATGCAAATATCCCAAATCAATTGTGTAAATATCCAACATAACATAAATTATTACTGACCAAATACTTGGTGTTTTGAATACCAAATATCAATTACAAACAGAAACATGATCAGGTTCAGTTTCTGATTCATCACACATCTTCAGTCTCATCTTGAGCAGTAGTGTAGACACCCCAATTTCGTACCCCTGGTATGTAACATGGCATGCGATATCAAGACCTGTTAAAACTTAACAAATGTCAAGTTATATGGTTTAAAAATGCAAAAGGAAAAGTAGGATGCGTAAAACAGTGAAATGCAGGGGGGCCAAAGTGTCGAAAAATGGCATATAATTGGAACCCGGTGCCACCCATGGCAGAACCTGGCGCGGCGCCCAAACCTCCTATGGGTGGCGCCCAATAGTGCTTTGGGCACTGTAGCAGTTTGCCTAAAGTACAACTCTCTCAGCGCGCTGTACAAGGTGGTAAAGGACAGAAAAGAAAACTTAATGCCGAAGAGTCCCCATCTCGGCTTATAAATAGAAGGCCCCGGCTTCAGAATTTGGGACGGACATACAGTTCACACACTCATCGCACACAGTTAAAAGACCGCTGAAAGTTTACGCAGTGAGCGATCGTGAGAAAGAGAGAGTTCCCCTCCTCCAAAAAGCCTCAAAATTCTGTCAAATCTCCTCCAAACTTAAATCCAACTGGTCAAAATGAACCTTAGCCTCCCAGCTAGAATTCCACCCTATTTCCCCGGTCCAAAAATCCAAAAAGATTGTGCGCCCCGAATCCGGAGGTCAAATCCGCCGAGAAGCAAGCGGTTGCTCTGCCAGATTTACGACAAGCAAACAACGACAAAAAAAGCGATTGCTCCGCTTGGTTTTCGATGCCAGAAATCAACTTTTGGAAGCAGTTATTATGCCCGAATCTCCACAATAACAATAGACTCCCTCTCACAAAAGGACAGAGCGAGCACACCCCACACTCTTAAAGGTAAGCCTTTAAGAGGTTATATAAAAAAGTGTTATTTTCAAGCCGGCCAGATGTAAAAATATAAGTAGTTATGCTGCCCGGATTTCTATAGAAAATAGCACTAAAAAGAGCCATTATTATGGCCAAATATTTATAAATATATTTGTAATTCCTGGAAGGAAACTGCTGCAAGTCTATAATAATATAGATACAGATATATTTGTTTAAATGTTTTATTTCATTTGTTCAATAAATATAATAAAAAACATATTTTAGCCAAAAACTATTTTTGAGACCGAAAGGGCGAGTTGGGTGCCTAACACCTTCCCACCTCGTAACTTAGCCTTCGAACCCTTTTTACAAACTCTGGTTATTTTTTTGTTTTTCTTTATTTCTCCTTAAAATAAGATGGCGACTCTGTTACAACATTTTGGATTACAGTGAGGCCCGCAACACCCTTTTTTGCACTTTTTCGTTTTCCCATAAACAAGGGAAGATAGGAATAAAAAGGGTGATACACTTTCTGTATTTTGTTTTCCCCTAAACAAGGGAGGATAAGCTACGGAAAACTCAAAACACTCATAGTAATTCAGAATGTACATAAGTCCACAGTGAGGCAGGGCGTGTTCCCACGCGCCTTCGCAACATCATTTTGTTGCACTTTTCCGTTTTCCCCTAAACAAGGGAAGATGTGAATGAAAAGGGTGATGTGTTTTCTGTATCTTGTTTTCCCCTAAACAAGGGAGGATGAGCTACGGAGAAATCCAAAGCACTCATAGTGGACTAAAGCACACTCAGTGACCGAAGCGTATTTAACGCGCTTTCGACAATACTCTTTTTGCACTTTTAATTCCGTCTTCCCCTAAACAAGGGAGGACGGAATGAAAAGAGTGATGTCCTCCCCGAGCCGCGAGTTCCCCTAAAAAAGGGAGCGCGCGATCCGGGGGGATCATATCCCGAGGCACTCACAAGCAGCAGCTTCATCAGTTGGAACAGTTGGAACACTTGGATTACCTCCCCCTCTTTGACCAGAATGCAGGACTAGCCAAGCAGAGTACTGAGCTTCCAAGTTCTGAAGCAGGGCAATCTGGGTCTGGACCTCGACAAATTGTTCTTGAATAAAGGACAGAGACATAGGAGCAATAAATCCAAATGAAAAGGGAGCAGGAGCTGATGTAGGACTAGATGTAGCTGCATTGGAAACTACATTGGTCAAAGCTGTAGCAGGGGCAGCAACTGCAGGCTGGGAGACAGAAGGTGGAGCTGGGGCAGGCATAGTGGACTGAGAATCATGAGCAGGAGGATAAGGATACACCAAGGGAAAATTCAGAATCATATCACCCTTCAAGAGTTTTATGGAAATATGAAGGGGATCAAGAATATGGGTCATTCTCTCAGCTTCTTTGGGAACAATGCCCTGGGCTACTAAAATGTTGTAAATTAGAGAGGGAAAAGGCAGAGCTCTTTTGTCACCTTCAGATTCAGCAAGGGACACTACCTTCTTGAATACAAAGTCCCTAAAGTTAAATGGAAGCCCTAGACCTACCTGACACAAAATTCTGGCATACTCTTCTGTAACAACATTTGAGTTGGAGGTAGGAGCCCAATTTGTACAACATATTTTGTATATAACAACATACAATAAGGTTAGGTCAACTCCTTAACACATAAATTTGGAGTACTAACCTTGGCCCCTTCCTGGCCGGTCAACTCCTTAACACATAAATTTAGGTCAGAGATCAGCCCAACTACACCAATATCAGGAGAACCACACTGCCTATTTATATGAGAGGGAGAGAAGTCTATCATCTTATTCCTAACAAAAACCTTGTCAAACAAAGGATCACTAACAGACATGATTTTCTTTACTAGATTTGCATAGAATTCAAAAACTAACTCCCTAACATATGGTGCTGCAGAGGACAAAGTGGCAAGAAATCCTCTATCAGAAAAGAAATGGACTAAATTTTGGGCTATAAGGTCATCCATGGGTATAGTTCTTTTATCCACAATCTTTCTAGTAGTGTTGTACCTTAATGAAGCAGCAGAGGAAATAAAAATTTCAGAAAAAGGGTTACCTAACCCATCTCCAGCTGGTGCAGAAGATAACGTAGCTTCTATAGCTTCTTCATCAGGAGCTACATTTGAAGCTGCATTGGTTATGGTGGCAGCTCTTCTTCTGGTGAACCTCAAGGGGACCTCTTCACTTTCTTCAGAAACTTCTTTTTCTGCAAAGTCTTGGTCAGAACTGTCATCAAACTCAAAGGAGCTTGAAGACTTGGCAGGGCTAGAAGATGGTGATGGAATGGGAGATTCATTCTTCAATTTCACCAAATACTCAGCAAGAGTTCTTTGTTCATCTGAGAAGCTCATGTCTGAGACATTAACTTCAGGTTCAGTAGGAGTATCATCATGGGAGACTTCATCATTTGCAGAAGATTCAAGCTGGAAGACAACTTTGGGATCAGGAATAGGGTAGTCTTCGTCTGTAGCCTCTAGGGGAGTAGGAACAGTAAAGCTGCTACCAATGTTATGTGTAGGAATACGGGGTTCAACAACAAATTGACCCTCAGCTTCAGGACCAACGAAATCATCATCATCACTGTCACTAGCAATCTGGACAGTTTCTTCAAACTGGCCAGGTGTAACCTTGAATTTCTTGGCCTTTTCTACCTCAGCAACACTTAGATTTTTGAAATTACTTGGAATCTCTCTTAGTCACTTGGACTTACATATACTAGGGTTTCCAATTTGAGGGAAACCAGTCAAATCCCCATGATCCTCTACATCAATGGCATTTCCCCTTTCCCTAGGCAATATACAGGAGAGGGGCTCAGGAAGAGGAGTAGCAATTATAATAGCACTACTTGGTTGGTTTGGAGACGATGAAGTGACTGGAGATGTAGCTCTTGGAGAAGGTTCACTGGGAGCTACATTGGCAGAGGGGTTTGTGTTTAGGGATTCTGTACGGCTGGAAGGAGTAAAATCCATGGTAAATCGAGAGATTATCAGAGGGGAAAGATGAAGAGAAGATGATGGTAGCACAGAACCTTCCACAATTTGGGTATCGGCTTAAGAAAGGGTGAAAATGAGATATCCTTCAACCTGGCTGAATCACTTAACCACCCACATAAATGGATTAGCCGTTAGGAGCATAAAATTAGGAATGTGAGGGGCGTTTGTGATAAGCCCAAAACAATTTTTTTGATTTTTGAATAAAATCAAGGTTGACCAAAACACCCACAAAAAATAGCTAGAAATCATATTTTTGACTTGCAATATAATGAGGGTACTAGATATTGGTATGACCATGATTTCTTTTCACAATTTTTGAATTTTGGAATTTCAAAACAATATCAAGGATTTATAACAAACACAATAAAGGATATCTCCAAAATTGTACAAACCCAAGCATTCAAAATAGCAGCTCATATTCATTATCCAAACACTCTTAATACTTCACAAAGATTAGACTCCCACATAATATTTTTCAACATGGAATACTTTGGTGATTATTTTGCAATTTTTGAGATAAGGACAAAATTTCAATAGGATGATATTATCAAAAGCAGAATATGTCCTAAAAATTATGTCTAACATATGATAGCTTCGACCAACATTTCTTCCACAGCTCCAACGTATTCTTCCTAAATTATTTGAATCTCAATAGTTGCACCAACAAAACTTGGATCGATCTACTCGGTCAAGTCACGAGGGTCGAGGGGGCAGCACTCCTTCGTGGGGATTCGGGGCAACACTCCCAAAAGGTAAACAATTTTTTTTGTTTCATAAAGTACAGTACGGGAATGGACCTGAGCTAGGTTGGAGGATTTTTCAAAAGGGACGAAGGCAAAGGAGGAAGAAGAAAGCTTACGACGGAGGAGGAGAAGAAGAAGGTGAAAGAGATGCAAAAACCAGTTTGCATCACGATGCACCAATTTCAATTGCAATGAAAACCGTGAACTTTTTGAACCAAAACCGGAGATTCACCGATTCGGTTCCGGTTCAAATAAACTATGAACCTTAAACCGGCGGTTCCAAATCTGTTTGAATCGACGGTTCGAATAGTCAAAATTTAAAAAAAAAAAAACAAACAAACAAATGATCTGGGTCGTTGATGAGGGCAATCTGACGATGACTGCTTCACCCAAGGAGTGTAACAATCATATGACCGTTTTAGGATCTAAAAAATTTATAAAAAAAACTTTTTTTTTTCTTTTTCCTTCATTTAGCAACTTAAAAAATTCAAAAAATATTTTATACTAAGTTTACGAAGGTTTAAAAATAGTTTTAAACAAAATTAAACATCAAATGCAAAAAAAAAAATGAAAAGAAAAAAAAGACTATTCTGAACCATTTTTTGAAATGTGAATTGGCTACACAGTTCAAACCCGAAACCGTCTCCCTACGGTTCACGGTTCGAATTCAGTTCAAGGAAAAAAATTGAACCGCCGGTTCAAACCATATGTGCATCTCTTTAAGCATTCATCAAAATCATTCATTGCAAATGAATTTCATCTACCATGATACAAAAATTGATGCAACGCAATACAATAAGTGGTCCGTAGCACGCCTTCAGTTCATTAAGGGTAGCGTAGTCATTTCGCTCTCAAAAGTACATTTTTCGGTTAAAAAAATATTGGGTAAAATTCTAGTCAGTCCCTTTTTCAAAGTTTCTAATATCTCCAGTATCCCGTTATTTTTTTCAACCGCAAAAGACCACTTTTTCGAAATATTGTTCCAAAAATGTCATTGTATCATTCAATAGCTCCGGCAACACACTTTGGATTCGAAAATCACCATTATTGAGCAACGAAACGAAGATCAACCTGTCGGTCAGGTCGCGAGGGCTGAGGGGGCAGCGCCCCTTCGTGGGTGTTCGGGGGCGTTGCCCCGGAAAGGTAAACAGTTTGTTTGATTCATTATGTACGAAACTGTAATAAATATGTGTCGAGTTGAATGATTTTTCAGTAGGACTAAGGCAAAGGAGGGGGTGGAAGAAGAAGGTCTACGACCGAGGAGATAGAAGACGACAGTGGAGGAGATGGTCTAGTTCATCGCGGTATATAAAGTTGATACCACGGTGCAATTTGGATTATGTATATGTATCGTGGTTCAAAAATTAATTTATCGCGGTACATAAAAGTTGGTACCGCAGTGCAATAGGACTAGGAAATTAAACTATTGAACTACGGTGCAAATATTAATGCAATAAAATTGATGAATCGCAATGCAATAAGACTAGGCAATTAAACTATTGAACAGCGGTGCAAAAATTAATACAATAAAGTTGATGAATCGCGGTGCAATCAGACTAGACAATTAAACTATTGAACCGCGGTATAAAAATTAATGCAATAAAATTGATGAATCACAGTTCAATAATCAATGCACCACGATTCATTTTCGTAACGCGCCTCATACTCATTAAGAGTATCGTAGTCTTTTTTACCGCAAAAGTGTTTTTTTCATCTCAAAAGTGTCATTTTTTTGTTTGAAAAAAAAACACATGACTATAGCGATTAAAAACTTTGAAAAGTAGATCGGCCCGTAATTTTTTCCAAAAACATAGTAAGATACTGTAGCAGTTGAAAATTATTTAAAATGGACTGACCCGAATTTCACCAAAGAATATAAGGACCCTTCATGCCAAGCAATGATTGTACCCTGTAAATCCATATTTGAGTATTATGTACACAAAGTGTATCCTGTAATGTGTTACAAGGCAATATGATCCACGGGTGGTCCATGACTCATATTCAAATACGTACAGAGGTCAGAGAGAAATATATTTTGTGATTCAGGAGATCTCAACTCTCGTAAATCATTACCGATAATAAGACGCTAAATGAATCCCGACATCAGAGGTCTTCGTGGAGTCCCGACTCCAAGAAACCTTCCCTAATGTTAGTTTTGCAAGTATTTAAGGTCTCAACTATATTACTACTATCATATAATTTAGGTCAAGATTATTCTGAGTTAAATGCTCCCGTGATTGGAACAAATATTAAAATCAGATGGATTATTATTCTCTAATAGTGAATCTCCATCTATAATACTAATACCTCATCTCATATCGGATAGATATAGGACTTGAATGTGTTTTATATGATGGTCACACACTACTCCTAAACATCAATATCATTCATAGATTCTTGGGTCGGCTTGTGATAGACTGATGACCAAAGGTGCTGAATATTTAGTGGGTCAATGCGAGTAACAGACCGAGCTCTCGAACTCGGGCCGTTACACCATCTCCAACCATTTTGTGTAAAAAATTAAAAATTGTACTCCCTCCGTCCCTAAATTATCGTCCTCCTTTCTTTTTTTGTCCGTCTCAAAATAATTGTCCAGTTTGAAACTTACCTTTTTAGAACATCATTTTTACCACTTTACCCTTACTTTTTCACTCTACTTTAATTATGGACCACATACACATGGGCTTTAAAGGAAACTACACATTAAACCAATATAAATAATCAAGTCAATTGTTTTTTCTTAAACTGTGCGTCGGGTCAAACATGACGATTATTAAGGGACGGAGGGAGTATCTTTTACCATCTCCAACATTTTGCTTCAAATTTAAACTGAAAAGAATATTCGAAAACTATTCAACCATCTCCAACACAAAAAATGGCGTTGGGATTAGAAGAGGGTTTTGCGCCATTTCAGCATAATTGTGTTGCGTTGGAGATGATCATAATCGTACTTAAAATACAAATGTGAAAAATGTGATCAATGTGCTTAATTTTTCGCAATGGTTTCTTCTAACCTCCGTTAAATTATATATAGTAAATAATTTGTTTAAAAAATAAATAGAAAATATAAAAAATTCTTATCATGTGTCAGGTTCACTTGAAAATATAAATACTCCATTTGTTCCTAAATAGCTAGTCTTAACTTTTTAAAGTTAAGATTATGATTTTTCAAATGAAAATTTGATATGTAATTTTTTTAAACCCTAAAACACGTACTCCCTTCGTTTTCAAATTATTCTCTTTTTTGACTCGGCACACCGTTTAAGAAAAAATAATTAAGCTACTAAAAACATCATTTTATTAAAAAGTTCGATTTTCAAACAAGAACTCTTTGCCCTAAACGGAGAGAGTATTTTAGAACCAACGAAAAAGAAAAGAATAACGATAATTTGAATATGGGGAGTAATTCATATTACTTTCTGGTAAACAATGAGAACATGACAAATACTCCTAGGAAAGGAGGAAGTATACACGAACTCGATGGTCCTTGGATCTTGAACAAGGTTATAAGTTTTGACCTTTTGATTGCCTATTATCTAATCCTCAAATATGATGATTTGTACCAAACTCAATGGTTTCTGGATCTTGAAAAGGCTTGATAAATTTTGATTGCCTACTATCTACTCATCAAATATTATGATCTATAACCCTTATCTTCCTCTAGTAGCTTCAATGGAGGAACTAATCAGGTCTCTCTCTCCCTCTCTCTCTCTCTCTCTCTCTCTCGTGTGTTTGAAGACAGATTCAGAGAGGAACTGAGGATGAGATTCAAAGGTTGATTGAGATTTCTGTTGTAATTGGTACTTCATAGCGTCGTTTTTTTTAATCACCATTCACCAAGTTACGCGGAAGGAAGGTAGGCGGCCATAGTCAAGGGTAGTTGCTGTGATGGAAGTTGTTGGATAACCTAGTGGTGGTAGCGTCAATGGAGGATGCAGATTGAGTTGGTAGAAGACCAAATTTTGGCACAATTTCTCGTGTCCTAATCCCACTATAAATAGTAAGGTAAAAATTTGGATAAGACGATTTTACAGATATCTTTTGTAAGACAAATCTTCCTTACCTGACGCACCGTGTGTTAGTAGGTTGAACTGTAAGAGTCCAACTTACCCAAATATTACATACAGACTCTTTCCAGTTTCGAGCATGCATACTCAACCCAACCAAGCCTTGCCACCCACTGACACCACACACTATCATATAGCCACTAAAGGAATAATCATCACTTTAACTATTCATTTCGGCACTTTTTATGGTGGCAACTAGTCACCTGGTCAACCCTGACTCACAGCCGGATAAGTAAGTGACAAAAAATATGTCGCTGAAATCAAGGCATTTGGCGCACTGCACCATCCTGATGCAGTTTCGCAGTTAACCCTGACTACAGCCGGGTAAGAAAGTGAGATTCTGCAACTGAAATCAAGGCAGTTGGTGGACTTGCCCCATCGTGCTGCAGTAGCGATGACACCAGTGTCATTTTATGGAAGAAACAGAACCCGACGTCCACTCCATTAGATAATTGTTGTTAATTTTCCCTCTTGTTCGTGGAAGGAACAGAACGATCATTCAACAAATTACAGCTAACAACTTGGTACATTAAGCCTGCAACAATCCCCATTCAATAGTCGATTGGGTGGCAGCAAAAATAAAATAAAAAGCAGGGAAAACGAATTAACAGAAGATAACTTTTACAGACACAGAAGAGAATTCATTGAGTAGCAAAATTGCATGCTCACCTGGAACTGGCACTCTCTGGTAAGCTAGCTTTTCAGCTCCAAGATGACGTATGCCATCGCTTCGTATTTTCATCGGAATGGCTCGTCAGACCCTCCTGGTGCTTTTGGAGACCACTTTCCATACCTGATAATCCTGAAAACTGGAGCAAAAGCTTAATAAGTAACTGTAAGCCTATAGCCATGGTAAAAACAGGCAGCAAAACACTGAATAATCGAAGCAGCTAACCGTAACTGGTAGTGATTGCTTCAACACAGCGAAAATCGAGGAGATTGCTGTGTTGATTTCTTCACCAATTTACTTTCATGCAGTAATTTCTCTCAATGTTTTAATGAATACATCTGAAAACTTCATAACCCATTAGTAGTGAACTTTTTAAGTGGACTAAAATTGAGCACTCCAACATGCTGCTGAATTAGAACTTATATAGTTATATGTTACAACTGTTAGAGGTAATAACCAATCTCACGATATTTACAGTTACTCAGATACACAACCAGCCCTTGGCAAAATAACTTTATGAGTGCCAAAACTAGTATCAACTTGAAGATTACAACAAATTATCAGGTGAAATGGAAGCGTTGTCCAAAACTGCAGAGATCTTACAAGATATGCATCAATAGGAGCCACTTAACTGAGGCTCAAATAAATGAACTATGACCTCCACCAAGAGGTACTCTAGGCTTGAACTCAGCAGAAACCTTCAAACAGGGGCAGTGGTTGAAGCAAATGCTCTGAAAGAAGCAAAGTCAAAAAGGGAGGAACCCTCATTAGGTCTAAAGAGAAAATATTCTAAATCAAATCACAAGGACAGATTTGTACATGTTCCCTCTCGAAAATAGGGTGGCTCACCCTATTTACAGACTTCATGTTACAAAAGTTGTTCAAAGGGATAACATACCGGGATGCTTAGTAACATTCCTTCAGAATTGGCAAACACAGGCAGGCTTCTTCTAGCAGCAACTGGGATAGACTTCAATAACTGGATAGCTCTTTGAGCTGATACTCTTGCATAATCTGAACATATATTTGCCTTTGGTTTTCTTTGCTCCAATTGAATAGACAATAACACACTTTTCTGCGAATTTTCAAGATGTCGAAGCTTTGATATTTCCGCTAGATAGAGCCAATCAGCTTCAACCATGTGGCGCACCTGCATAATCATTGTCACAACCAACCAGACAAGACCTGCAACAGTAATCAGCCCCTTCCATACAATATGTATCATCATGGCTTTTATTGGTTAGTTTCCACATTATTAAGAATCTATTCATGAAATAACCAATTTTGCCATGATGAAGTCCTTTGGTTGTACTACTGGATTCTACATTCTTCAAATGTTCATCAGACACAATCTTAGTATTAGGCTTGAAATGTTGCATTTCTACTCTTTGCAATGTATGAATGCTCCCAACGGTAGACTCACTGAGAATGTTGAGCCTTTGCGCTTCAGTTAGAATAGATTCAGAAGAAATCAAATCCAAGAACTGCACATCTGAGGCATCCAGAACCATTTGATCCGAATATGATTTTGCATATGCTATAATTTGATCTATCTCACTTGGGGTACAGTGTGTTTGTTCTTCAAAGGAGTGTGTGTACAACAACTCCATTTTCGAAGGGAATGTAGAATCAACAGCGCAACAAATCAGGAGTTTTTTGCCTTTAGAGCCTGGAGCTGCACAAAGGTAACAGCCAGCTGCAGTAAATGAAGTCTGCATGAACACAAGAACAAATATTTAAATTTTTATAGTCAATAAAATCATAAAAGACAATCACAAACAGGGTCAAGAATTTCCTGAATAGGAAATATGCCGAAAAATTCTTCAGATGGATCCTGAGTAAACATTGTTGAATGTACCAAATTTTAACAAAACTGAAGCTACATAGGCAGGTTCTGATTTAAAGTCAATATCATTAACTCATCTATGGAGTTGGGACTTCAGCACCATATGTGTGCTTCTCAAAATGATAGAAATTTGAAGTATAAAGATTTGCAAAAGTCAAATGTCAAATATATAAAAGCTTAAGAAAGTAGCATCTACATTTATGTGGCAAACAAATAGGTTACTGTTCTATATTTCCAAAAGAAATGCAACAATGCACAGCGTGCCTTGTGGACTGCTCAAACAAAGTGTACCTTGCATGGGAAAGTACGTATGAAGTCCAATAGCAACTTCATTGCACTACCACGCACTGGCCTTTGCCTTTGTGATATGAACTAAAAAACAACATAATAAACAACATTAGCAAGATACCCGTAAAACACTTCAAAATCACAAGAATCTTCAGATGTGCCTGACTACGAGAAGGCAGAATTGGCGGTACCTGCAACAGCAATGCAACAAACTTTGACAGACATATATTCTGAATGTTTGATGGATTTAGAAGCTCTAAATCAATAACCATATATCCTTGCTGCACCCAAGAGGAGGAAAGGTAAAGGATTAAAAGAAGAAACAGATGGGTAAAAAGACATGGGATTAGGTGATAATTGTAGTGAACTCAGTAGTGGTAAAAACAAATGATGACTGCAATAAATTATTTGTTTCATGTTAAGGATTATAAAACAGGTAAGGTGCACTTTGGTGAAACTATTTAATACAAATATACAACTTTATTGCCATTGTGATTAAGGACAGACCAACGTAAAAAAATTATATCGCCACTGTAATAGTGATCATTTATCTTTTCTTTTCAAAACTCAATATTTCAACTTGACCTTGGAAATCTTACTATACAGTTGTGTGCTTGGTTATCATGTTAGGACATCGTCCTAACCTTGTTACATAATGGTCAAATCACTGGTAAAAATTTTGTTCAATTAGCACATTACTTTGAGAGATTCTGAAAAAGAAAACTGCAACCAGTTCCCAGAACACCAAACAAACAGGTGCAAACCTTGAAATTCATTTAATACTATCTCAAGTGGAAATCAGGCACTAGAAAAATAAAAGAGTCTGAAAAGTCAGGAGGAACCTACTGGCTTGACCGTCACAGCCTTGTCAATCAATTTATGACAAGTTTGATCGACAAAAAATCGAGTTCTTCGACATGCAGTTATGACTGCTTGTAACTCAGATTTGAATTTAGCTGCAGGATAGAACAAAAATTGGGGATCAATAATAAAGCAGCAAATACTGAGGAGCCAAATTTTTCACAAGTTTTTGCAACAATAAACAAACATAATGCACTTCATTGTGTCATAATCACATAGGAACGATTAACAATATCATGTGGGCATAAATTTTAATAAATTCAATGTATGATAATTATCATCACTATCACAACTTACATGAAGACAAGTTTCCCAATGACATGCGGATCCTATTGCGAGCGAAAATCAGACTTTGATTTGTGGGATCTTCCACCCATGGCTGGTTACCCCCTTTACATATCTGCAATGCTAACAAAATGTATATAACCTAAGGACAAAAATTTGAGGAAGAAAAACAGAAATGCACAAACTTCAATGCTCTCTTCAGTTCAACTAGACTCAAGATCATCATATCAAACCACTTAGCTCAATGCATGGTCACATCTACAACACACAGTTCAACAAATAGCCAGTGGTTCCAAGTAAATTTTCACTTAGACATTGCAAAGTTAGAAAACCTATTTACTTGGTTGGTTTTAAAAATGGTTCAGCATTCAAATGCGTTAGATACCAATGGATGTGTTTGATGCCCACTCTGGGAATTTCATGGTAAAGAATTCTCGAGAAACTGGAATCACAAACCAAATCCAATTCTGATTATGTAAACCCAACTAATATAAAGACTGAATACGTGAGAAATGACTTACTTTGTACAAATCGTCTTTCGAAAACTCCAGTAGTGGCCGCACCAGTAAAATTCCACTTGAAGCTCCGCCATTAGGACTTGGACATGTAGAAAACAGCTGAGACAAAGTCGCCATCCCAGCAAGTCCAAGTACACCACTGTTGCGTGATAATCTAAGAATGAACAACTCTGCCTGCATTGTGCTCGTGTGTTAGCAATAATCATATCCAGAGTCTTTAAATGCTCGACTCCATACTGCCTTTTTATCCAACATTTTGTGTTATTTTCTATCATCAATGAAAAATCCAGTAAGAAGACATGGTAAATATCATAAATATATTTCACTCTGTTTATGAAAACATAAACCAGGTGTTTGTTTTGAAAAGCACCAACTTGAAGTGGGCATGCACATGTCACTAAAATCAGAGTTAGATCTGAAAAAAACCTGGTCATCAGCATGATGAGCTATCAACAACACACCAATCTGATGCTGAATGCACATATCATGAAAAATCTGATACCTGAATGTTTAACAAATACAAACTGCTTAGTGCTTAGTCAAACAAATGATGTCACTAGGCCATCAAGATGAAAGGTGCTGATATCAAAAGCCAACAAGCCTATTTGAGAACAATTTCAAAGTTAAGAGAAACTCGCCTCATATCCCGAGCTGCTTCTAGTAAATGACCTTGCTTTGGTCTACCATCCAACCATTCACATTGTGCAATCTCACATCTGATCCCTACAAACATTCTACATTAGCCATCTGTTGTCCCTTAAAGAGAAATAAAGTTCCATATGGCAAAAGTAGTTATTAAGAGAAACTTTATCCATACCCATACTTGAAACTCGATCCTGAACAACTTTTGCCTCGTCCTTACTCTCTGCACGCAGTCCGTGATCAACAACTATTGCCAATAGCCCATCAATGAAATCATTGCACCCTTTGGCAACAACATCAAGGCTAGAATTTTTCCAATCAGCAGCTAATACGCACAGTGCTATACTATCAGGGCCACCAGAAACACCCATAGCTGAAACAAAATGGAATTCAGACTATGAAACATCAGTCATTTACATGAATTTACACAAGAAAATCACTAGAACATCATATCTATGCTTTAATTACAAATTTACAGTGCTTACTTTAAAGAACGAGGCCCTAGATTCACAATGTAGCATGGGTGCAGGTACTGGATAAAGATAGCGATTCAAACCAAAATTCTAAATAGAGGATATGGTTGTGGCTAGGATGCATAAAAGAAATGATGTTCACATTACTGTATTAGTATAGACGGAGTAATATATTAGTAATTGATATCATAACCAAGTAGAATATATCAAGAAATTTCATTTCCTGGCCGTATGGCATGTATGCATTATGCAATATGGTTTCTCAGGTATTTGACAACTGCTCTCGAATCTATCTGATCAATTATCAGAGACTATTGCACATGGTTAATCAAGACCAGAGTAAAAATTAATTCCTTACTCCATTTGCTTTTAAAATTTTAAAATTAATGGAAGGAACTGATAACCAATTGAAATTCTGATATGTTCTACGCAGAAACAGAAATCCATTCACCAAGTTAACTTTTGGTGCAGCATTCTTGTCAGATATAATTCGTTCATATAATTCACACGAGTGTGCTCTCCTGGAGAGTGTGTGTGTGTGTGTGAGAGAGAGAGAGAGAGAGGAGTTTACCGATACGATGATGGGGCTTGAGACCGGCCATGGCCATACGCTTTGAGAAAGTTTCCTTGTACTTGGAAATGTCAACTGCATCAATTTGGCGATCGGAGCAGCTGCAGAGTACGCGACTGAACGAAACGTAGGGAGCGAACCGGAGGCGGTCTGAAGCAATATAATTATTTCTGCATTTCGTTAAGGATGAAACCCTAGATAATGAAGTTCGTAAAAGGTGTGAAGCGTTTCTTCCCGGCGAGAAGACGGCGATTCCTCCGGCCATCAACTGGTGAGAGCTGCGATATACTGCGCACGCCGTAGGCTGAACAGAAGCATAGAACTCCAGGGCTGCCGCAGAAAATGTATAGTGAGGCGGAGGGAAATTCGTGTTCTAGGCGCAAAATAATTTTGCTTAAAATTATTTCCCAAAAATGATTTCAGAAAAATAAATAAAAATCATTTTTAGATACTTGCTAAATCTTTTAAAAATATGTCGGAAAACATTTTCAGATATTAGGTAAATACACGAAAAATATTACGAAAAACAATATATGAATAAATATAAAAAGTATATTCTAATATTAATACACATATTGCATATAAAATAGTATTGGAATTTAAGTAATTTTCTTTTAATAACCCTCAGTTTATCATTAATGATGTCATATCAATAAAGTCTATCTTTTTTCAAGTTCACAAATAATTATTTTTGATAATTGATATGAAAAATTGTTTGAAAAAATAAAATAAATAATGTTTTGGACGTCCTTAAATAATAATATAATATAGTAGACACTAATTTTAGGACGTGGTGAATATTTTTAAAATTATAATTTATAAATAATGTGTACAAACTCCATTTACATTTCTAAATAATTTATTTTAGTGAAATATTGTGTGTGTATGTAATATGTGTAAATTTGAAAGGGCGCGAAGGGATGCTCGAACATCCGAAAAATGACTTACGGAAAATAAATCCGTAAGTCATTTTCTGGAAAAGAAAGCTTCATTTTCCATTGACTTGGAAAAGCTTTTACGTTGATTACATTTTCCTAAGGTTACCAAACACCAAAAAATAAAGAAAGCGTTTTCTGAAAGTCATTTTCTATGAAACAAACAGAGACTTAGTTTATGTACCATTTGGATATAGAGCACGGCTATCCGGTAAATGAAGGGTCGAATTCTATTAATCGTATACAAGGGCAATAAAGTATTTTTATACATTGAATAGTGTTACGTTTAGTAAAATAGGTGTTAAGAGACTCTTTACTTCAATTTTTCCCGCAAAAAGCTTTAGGTAACTTGACAGTTTAGGTCAAAATTGTAAACCTAACCACTTACATTGATCCCAAAAAGAATTAAACCGAGCTGTATGAGTTGAGATGTGAACTACTCGATTTTGTTTAGTTTGATTTGATTTGATTTGATTTAGTTTTATGATTTTAAATAAATGATAATAATTTACTTATATAATACAACATTAAACATAAAAGTAATAATATTAAGGCTTCAATTACAAATCAGATAAGGTCAACTCTACCAACATAAGACAAGAACTTCACACAGTAAGCTAATTTTGCTCTTTGTACTAATAATTAGAGCTGTCAAGCCCACCGGGCCTCGCTTAACGTCGGGTCGGGCCGAAATAGTGTCGGGTCTTATAAAACTCAAGCCCAGCCCATGCGCATTTCGGGCCTATGGGCCAAAAAAATAAATATTTTTTTAATTAAAAAAAACTCACAAATTAGCTAATAAATGTTATATAACACATCAAAAGTTCAAACACACAAATACTTACTAGTCTAACTTACACAATTACAAAGCAAAAGTGCAACCAAAGCAAATATAAACAAAGGTAGTAATTTCAACAATTGAACGAAACAGAAACTAGAAAAACAATAATGTTACAGATCAAAGAAAAAATACAAGTGCTACTTGAAGGATATTTTTTTCAAAAAATTTATAACCAAATTGAAGTTCATCATATTGTCACCAATTTGTTAATATGTGTTTTCTAAGGATAGACAAAAAAATTTCGGGTTCTAGTTTGCAAAACCATACTAACTAGCAAATGTTCATTTTTTTATTCGCCCGACACAATCTAGCATTTTAATTTTATTTTTGTTATCAAGTTTATACTATTGAAACTTTTTATTAGCTAATATCATATAGAGATACTCAATTAAATAGATCAGTTTTGATAAAATTACTAACTACAACCATACTAAACTAGATTAGAACTTGAAAGATCAACTTCATTTCTTCTTTGTAAGTGTCACTTCCATCAATTTAGATTATGAGTTTCAACCAAAAAAAAGAACAATGATTTGGAAATAGATCATATTATGTCATAAATTTATCTAACCAAAAGAAAAAAAAGTGGTATAAATGAATGTCTGATAGTTTTTTTCTTTTTAGATTTATGTTTTAGTTTTTAATTTTGTAATTAAGTTTAAGTGTTTAACTTTATGATCGGGCCGAGCTTTTCGGGCTTTTTAAGCTCGGACCAAACACGGCCCACGGGCCTAGCGGACCGGGCCAAAGAGGCCTAGTTTTTTCGGGCCTACTAAATTGAGGCCCAGGCCCTTGAAAAGTCGGGTGGGCTGGACCAGGCCTATGGGTCGGGCTCGATTTTAACAGCTCTAGTAATAATATGAATGGGAGCTGTAACTTCCAAGTATCTAACTGGAAGAACCCCTTCTTAAAATCTTATAATACCAAAGGATATCCTCTCTACTGTTGACAAATACTCCTATAAGAAATCCATGAGATCTGTGCTACATAAGGAAATAACAAATTCATCAAACTAAAAGACAAATTTGACTAGATTAAGCACATATAATAAATAATAGCCCAAGGGGTAAGCTAGGTAAACAAGGGCTTTAGGCCTCACCAATAAAAGGTCTTAATTTTATTTTTTTTACTATTACTATTAGTATTATGTTTCCTAAACTAAATGAATTGATAAACTTGCTAGCACATGAAATTAAAACAAAAATTATAAAAATAATTATCAACTCAAAGTATTTTTTAAAGTAGATTTGAACAATTTAAAATTGATCACGCTTTTTTGGTGGTGATCTTGTCCTGTTGTCCACGTGTGAGTAAGGATGAGGTGGCGGTCGCTGATTCGTCCTTCTTGGTTAACCTGCACAAATTAAACAATAAACACCGTTAAGGAGTCGGGGCGGCCCGACTAGAACCTTCCGGTGTGAAAGTAAGGTTTCCGGTAAAAAGAGGGTAGTAAATATGCTGTAATAAGTGTTTGATAAGAGGCAGTGATAAGAGAGTTGTGATATCTCTGAATTTGCTTACCTTCATATTAAATGTGCACTCTCTATTTATACCTGAAGTTTATGTTGACGTGGCGGCTGGTGAATGGGGAGCATAATGTGACGATCATTAAATGCGTTGAGGGTCTTCGTCAGAAATAAGTGAACTGTGCGCTTGTCAAAAAGTTGGTATTGGCGTGCAGCGGTTTTCTCGGACCTAGGGAAATGGTTTGTCGGGGCGGATGATGATTGACCAAAGCCGAGGCCGAGTGGTTTTTGTGACAAAAGCTTTCATTATTGTCGAGGCTGAGGATACTGGGGACCGATTCGATGACGATGCCGAGGGCAGTAGAGGACATTTCTGGCCAGCCGAGGCTGAAGCTGTTTGGAGATCGCGAGTTATCTATTGGCTTGGCCATAAAGAAACTTGTGTGTATCTTAGGGGCGAGTGGTCCAGTCCTCGCTACTGGTGGCTTTTTAGGTGGGGCCCTTTATTGTGCCGAGGGTTGAGTCCTTGGCATGCCGAGGGTCAATCCCTCGGTTTAATCCTTTCAGTGGCCCCCTACTTTTTGGCCGCTCGACGCCGAGAAGGCAAAAAGTAATATCGTTGCTCGGCGGTGGGAGGTTGGCATCGTGCCTTTTTGGGATGATGGAATTAAGTCGAGGCTGATGCCGAGCTTTTTGACGAGATTTGTTGGAAGTTTATGGGATGTTTTCGCATATCCGTCCAATCAAGACGTTTCGTCTTTTCAGGCTGTCACTTCATTAAATGCAGGCTTTGGCGGTTTCTTGGTTTTCGTTTTAGGCGGCTTTTCAAATTTCGAAAAGTTTTTAATGCCGCCTTTTTCCTTCCCGAATCCAGAGGAATTATTGAAGCGGTGCCGTTTTGGGTCTGGCTTAGAAAAAACACGCGGGTCGACCCGGTGAATTTCCGGGGCTCCGCATCAAAAACGATGTCGTTGCAGGGGGGAGGGGTGTAAGAGCCTTCTTTTTCATCTTTTACTGTTACCGTTCTCATCATTCTCTCTCTCTACCAGATTTCCCTTTACTGTTTATAGGCGATTTCCGGCGGCATTCGGGCAGTTTTCATTCCGTTTACATCCCTGTCTACTTGAAGCCCGTAAGTGTTTTTCTACCTTTTTCCATGTTTTTCCTCTTCTTTGGGTGGTTTCCACGGTGACTTTAGTGTTTTTCCGGCCTGTTATTAGGGTTATGGCTATTCCTCCGTTTTGGGTTTTAACTTTCCCGACGTCTTTTGGCTTTTTTCAGGCGTATTTTCCACTTTCCTGTAGATTTCTCCGGCGGTCTTCCTGGCTTGACTTTGTTTGGTACGGTTTCTTTCCTTTCCTTTGTTTTTCTAGCAGAGTATGTCTCGTAGGATTCCTTTTCCTATTTTTTCTTCTTCGTCTTCTTCTAGTAGTTCCTCCATGGAACTGATAGACTACTGGAACAGGGTAATTCGAATACACGTGTCGATTAAGAGTCCTCCCCTTTTTCTTCCTAGTAACGTGGCCGAGGCTTCGCCGCCGAGAACGCTCCGAGTGAGTCTCCGTGGTCGAGGATCTTTCTCGTGCCCTCAGTACTTTCGCATGCGTGGCCCGTCCTTTAGCCGAGGATTCCCTCGAGGTTTCGGCCTATTCTGATGCCGAGGATGTCGACCTCGGCGGTTTCGAGGCGGTAACCTATGCGACGACGAAGCTGAGTCTGTTCCTCGCGGCCCTGCTTGGAGAGGTGTGGAGGTGAGAGTTTGTTTGGCCGAGGAGATTGTGGTGGATACCGTGATCCATAAGGAGACGACCGTGGGCCCTCTTAGCTCGGAGAGTTCTAGGTCATGCTCGATTTCTTCGGTAGACTCGGATGGTGAGGGCCCATTCATTGAGTCAGTCTTTGGGAAGTCTCCTCGTGGGGGTCCTATGTATACTGCTTGGATAGGTGGTTTCCTCGGCAAGCGAGGTTTCCCCTTGTGAGTTACGGGGTGAAGGTTAGCCCGCACCTGAAGTTCGGCGATGAAGTTTTTCGCCCGACTATCCATCCGACGCCCCTATGAGAGTGTTTTCGAGCCGAGATCAGATTGCAAGGTCCGATCACTCAATTTTTACCAGTGAGTGGAGCGAGTCTTGCACTTTCTGGCAGATCGAAAGAGTTTTGCGACATCGACGGCAGCCTTGACGTAATGGCGAGTGGAGCCGAGGCTTTATTTCTCGGGTGGACGGAGACGAGGGTGAGAGGGTGCCCCGCGTTTTGAGGCCTTTCGAGAACAAGATAAGCCCGACCGATGTGGAGGCATGGTCACGGGCGTATGGCTCTAATACTTTCCGAGGTTCCGTTCCGGATTCGAGATTTGGGATTTCCGAGCTGCGGGGCCTTCGTAGCTATGTTGGTTTTTATTCCAGCCTTTTCGAGTCTTCCGGGCTACGCTTGCCCCTCGACCCTTTTATCTGTGAATTCTTGACCTAGACGAGTTCAGTTCCACTGGACCTCTCGCCCAATTTGACTCGAGCATTGGTGAGTTGTGCCATCTATACCCGAGCAAGGGGTTTCGAGCCTACGTTGGACCTCTTCTGCTATTACAAGGTCGGCGTTCCATGAACCTACCTGACGGCTCTAAGGCATCCTCTAGGATCTCCCCCTTTGCAAGTTTTGGAAACAAGGACATAGGTGGTCCAGAAAGTTCTCGTCAGGTGGAGTTTGGGTGGAATTTCGAGGTTCCCGAGGGAAACCTCACTCGCCTTTCGAGGACTAAGAATTTGAATGCCCAATGAAGCCGTGAAGATCGCTATAGAGGCCCCTTGTTTAACGATGAAGGGGTGCAACTCTGGCTGCATAACCGAAGGCTATTGCTGAGGATTGAGGCCTTTATCGTGTTCTGTGTCTCGGCGTGGGTTGAGGAGGTGGAAAGGGTGTAACTGAACTTTGAGTATGTGAGCCGAGAGGGTGGACCCGCACGAGGGTTGGGTGTTTGGCTCGGTGTGTCCGAGGCGCAGGGTATAGACGGACTTGAGTGTTCGACTCGTGTCAATTTCATTTATTCTTCTGCTTTTGTTTTGTTTCTCTTCGATTTTTGTTTGAATTTGTCTCTTTGAGTCTCGACGCGACCTTCCTTTTTGTAGAAATGGCGTGTCAAGGATATCGTTTGCTCGCCCGACCGAAAGCCGAGGAAGAACGGCGGGTGGCCGAAGCTTGGGCAGGCTAGTGCCGCCCATGGTCAGGCGTTTCGGTGACCCTACCAAAGCCGTTCTCTCGCCGCCCTCGCTCCCCGTGCCAAGTGGCAAGCAACTGCCGCGGAAGCCTCGAAAGGCGGCAAAATACTCGCCCGGCCCGCCTCCCTTCTCTATCGCCGAACTTCCACCGCCTCATGGCCCCAACTCCGCGAACAAGGGAGGCGGCCGATAACGAGTACGTTATCGGTCACGCCGTTAAGACGATCAATAATTTTCCCAATCGCTCGGGGGTTACGGCAAAGACCGATGGCCCTGATCAGTGCCTACCGACTGTGGTGTTGTTGCTTCCGGCAAATTTCAATGAACGACATGTGCATTGGCTTTGAGCGAGGTAGGTTGATCTCTGGGACCTTTTTTCTTCAATTTTTGCTTTAGCTTCGGCTATTTACTTATTCTATTTTTTGTTATCAAGGCTGGCGTTGGTCTTGCGATCACTTACTATGCCAGCGATCAAGGCTTTGAATCGGTTAGGGTCTTGGAAGGGCTCTGCAAGCGAAGGGAGAACTACATTTCCGCG
>CM028383.1:90573973-90613189 GCA_013146195.2 Codonopsis lanceolata
GGATGAATTTGATCAATCAAATTTTGCATGACGGAATGTTCTGAGAAATTAACTAGGATAGCCCCACAAACTCGATTTGGAGAGACTTTTGTGGGAGATAGAAATGAGTATGCTCAGAGAAAGAGGATGACTCTAATGGACAAAAAGAAGAGTCATGATCCAGAGTTTATTGCCAAGTATCATGAGTTTCATGGACCCTACTTAACATTTATCTTTTGATAATTTCATGTGTCTTTAGCAAGGAGTTCTGTCCTGGATCCAGATCACGTTACAACCGATTGAAACAGAGCTATAGGTTGCAACTAGGTTGGGGTGTAGTGTTTAAGTGTTTGGGATGGATTAGTTTTAGGGTTGAGGATTTGGTTGGCCTCTGATTCAAATGTATTTTGGGCTGTGGACTTGGTTATTTTGAAAGGCGATCGCAAAGGGACCATTGGCTGGCTTTGCCGTGTGGATTTGATGAAATTTGGCCTGGCTTGGTTGTAGGTATGGTTGGGAGATTGGCTTTCGGCTTTGGTTGTGGGTTACGGGTGGTTCAAGAGTGATTGATCTTTTTCTTTTTTTTTTTTAGAGAGATTTTGAGGAAATTGCTAGAGAGGGTCTTTTCTTTTTCTTTTTCTCCTCTCTCTTTTTTTTTTTTGAGAGAAATTTTGAGGAAATCTCTCAAGAGAGGCTTTTTTTTTTTTTTTTTGTTGACCTTTCGGAGCAATTTTGGAGAGTGCTTGAAGAGATATCTGTCCGCTTCTTTGGGACAAAAGAAGGTTGTCACTCTTGGTGGATGTATATATAAGGGTGAAGCAGCCCCGCTGGGAAGTTGGATCTTGGGATGGTTAGACTTTGGTGTATGGTGGATTTGTTCAGGTATTTGGAAGAGGTTTGTTGTATGGTTGGAAGCCCCTAGTGTGCCATTTAATAGCTCGGTCGCAATGAGTCGAAGATGATTTCACCAAGACGAAGGTTGTTTCATCGAACAATTTTTTTAATGGTTTGTGGGTCCATATTTTGAAATGACTCATTATCAACCCGTAGTTTTATCATGTTTTTACACCGAGTCGACTCGTCAAATTTTTTTACAAATACTTTGGCTATATGTGCTCAAAGATCAAGAAGAAGACTCGACATTAGTAAGAATTTATCGCATTCGAATATAGATAGATACCTTTGCAAAGCTCGATCTGAGGACACGATTGACTTTTTGAAAGAACAGACCAAATGGACTGTGAGCACACTCGCAAGATGGGTCGTGAGGCATCAATATGGGCAAAGAGATACTCGGGTTTGAAAGCCCTAGTCTTGAATTGTTGCTTATGATCCTGAGTCGCTTTTCTAGATTTCCCGCTTTTCCTGATTTTTTCTCCTTCTGGCTTTTCCAGCCTCTCCTTTTTTTCTGCTCCCCCATCGGTCTTTATGTTTTTTTTTTTTTTCTTCCTTTTTTTTTTTTAATCATTTTTTTTTGCATTTTTTTTTTTTTGAGGATGCATCTAACATCTCAAGTAGGACTTACCGATTTTTTTTTTGAATCAAGAATGACTGATGCACTTATTAACTGGTGATGACAATTGAAAATGATGGAGAGGGGGATTTCCTGTCTTTACATGTTTTGGGAAACAAAAGACAACACATAAAAAAAAAACCTTTCCCCTTTTTTTTTTTTGAAATGATTTTTGAAGAGTAAATCAAAGCATTTGACCGAACCCGGAGGCTGCCTACGTTCCTCATTTCGAGGCTCAGGTCATCGTAGTTCAACTCTGGCAGAGAAATTTTCATTTTGCTAATCTTTTTTTTTTTTTTGAATTTTGAATTTTGAAAGAATAGAGATCTTTTTTTTTTTTTTGAAAGAACATTTTTTTTTGTAAAAGAAACGATTATATATATTTTTTTAATATGAAAAGAAAACTAAGTATCACACGTTATTTTTTTTATTGCTAGAAAACTCTTTTTTTTTTTTTTTTTTTGAAATGGGAGGTGACGACACGCACTCTCGACAATCCTCTCAGGAGAGTAAATGATAATAGTCAAAATTTTTCAGCTCCTGCAAAATTGTTAGTGATACCAAAAAACAACAAGGATCCCAAAATTTATGAAAATTGACGCTGGGTTGAAAAGAGTTGTTTCCTGGAGATTTTATTTGACAAAAGGAAATTTAAAGGTATAAAGAGTCTTTGGAGGTGTATATACAAGGGTATCCTAGGTATTTTCCACTTTACTAGAGACAATCATGGTGCGGCTTTTCAATGATTTGGCCATCAATAAGATCCTGGATGGCACTTCTAAGCTTATAACACTTATCAGTGGGATGGCCACTGCTACGATGATACTCACAATACTGAGAGTGGTCCCACGTGTTTGATAGCTTTGGCGGAGGTCGATAATTTTCCATTGGTTTCAAAACTCCTTCAGGCCATTAAGCCTTGGAAAATCGTGGACATTGGGGCATTCAGTTCATCGTAATGCCTTCTTTTTGCTTGGTAGGGTCCTATGAGGTTCTTGATGGCATTATTGCTTCCTTCAACAGAGTTGATAGATTCATTCGTCTTGTATGACCATGACACATTATCAGATTTACTGTGTAAAATTCTTTCAACCATGTTGACTTCTTCCGAAGATTCTTCATCCGATTCAGAGTTACAGAGTGAAATTGGGGTGTATGTGCATCAATCTCTAGGGATCCAAGGCGTATTTCCTCATCAATACGGACTCTATCTCCATTATTTCTTTGAAATTGCTATAGGAGATACCGCATGCGCCTAGGTAAATGGGTCGGAGGTTTTGATGAACATTCGCATGATTCACCCGGATCGTCCGTCCGCAGTCCGGGCGACTTTATCCTTCCATCCGTTGCAAATTCGTGGAATGTTTCATTTTCTTTTGGGTGCATGCCTCAAGTTCCCTTTTATTTTCAAGTGATGGTATTATCTTTGTACCTTCTAGGAACCCTTCAACGATTTGGTCCCAAGTGCCCATGGTGCTATCATCTCGCTAGCATTAACCATTGTTTAGCAGCCTCTATTAAGGTGAGGTGAAAATTGGAGGCCATGGCTTCAAACTAACCCCTCTTGATTGCATGCCGAGAGTAAGATTTTAGGTGGGAGATAGGCATCCAAATTCCGCCGAATTTTTCTATGCTCCGCATTTTGAAATTTGGGGGTAGACGGTCAAGGTTTTAATGCCGCCTGTAGAGAATTCCCTTTGTTGAGAAGTTTGAGCATCATGGTTTTCATGTTTTCCATGTCGGCCTCCATTTTGGTGGTCGGGGAGTTGGTTTTAGGTATATGCCGGCGTGATTTGGGAAAGCCGGGTTAATTCTCGGCCGTCGCGGGTGTTTGGTATGGATTTTGAGTCGGGTATGGATCCCGGGTCGGATTTTGAGCCGAGTATGGATTTTGGGTCGATATGGACTCTGAGGACCTCGATTTGGAGCCGATACGGGTTTTGAGCCGATAGAGATTCCGAGTCGCAAGGATTTTGATATACGGGTTTTGGCCGATAGAGATTCTCGGGCAAGATAGGATTTTGGGCAAGATAGGATTTTGGGTTGGTGGATTGTTGACGTGGTACGTGTTTTCAAGCGAGTCGATATAGGTTTCTGAGCCGTGGATGCTGATGGGTTATCGCGTGATATGGATTTTGGGTAGTGTAGCCGGGTGGATTCTCGATGGTTTCTACCGGATGGCCGTGGATCATCGAGGTAAGTAGGTAGTAACTTGCCCGACGGGTTATAGCTTGGGGATCCATATGTGGGCTATTTTGGAGCGGGTTGTTTATGGGAAAAGGGAGGTCATTTGGACTCGGGAATGTTGGTGTTTGGGATAGGATATGGACGATATGATGAGTAAGGATTGACATTTGGGTAGTAGTGAGTTGGGGAGGGTTAGGATTTGGAGTGACTAAGCAGTTGTTTGGTGGGTTAGTGTTTAGCCGAGGGTTTGGGTTTGGAAGTGTATGTGAGGTTGATGCTTCCTCGGGAACCGCAGGGAAGAAATTACCTCACCACCGGATTTCAAGCTTTGTACTGTTAGCCATTTGGCTCATTATTCTGGCCGCCTGCACCCAAATTCTCGATCTAGCCACCGCCGCAATTGCCGAGCCTGAGCATACCCCGGAGCCCCTCAGACTCCCATAGATCGTTCACTTTCTCGCCATACTGCTCGTCGATCAGATCCGCCGGGAGCTTTTCGCCCCGATTCCGACTGCTCGATACTCTCTCGATCCGATCTCGCACTTGATTCCTCAGATCAACCGGCCAAGATCGCCTCGCTTTTCCAAATTGGCCTTCGGGAAAATGGGCCTCGGTATCGGTTGGTCAAGGCTTTTCTCGGGCTTGGAGTACAGTGCCTTTATTAGTATATTTTATTATTATTTATTATTCCTACAAATGACCTGATAAGCACTCGCTTAATTTTGACAGCCTCGTCAGACTTTCCCCGAATAGTGGATTCTTTCTCCGCAGTATAGGACCAACGTGATTCCACCTCGCTCTTCGACTCCTCGAGATCTGATCGATCCCGTGCGAAGGGCCTATACTCTTTCCGGATCCACCATTCGAAATGGTCTAGGTCGAAAGCATTTGAAAATAATAAATCAGCCCCAAGTAAAAAATTTTTTTTTTTTGACTTGCGTGATTTATTTTTTTTGACTTGCACACATTTTTTTTGACTTGCGCACATTTTTTTTTTTTGACTTGCGCATTTTTTTTGACTGGGCCTGACTCCATAATTTAAAATGCAAAACCGGTCGGCTCTTGAAGTGTCCTCAAAATCTATATGCGCCTAACGTTGGTTTATGCAGGGGTAGGTCGCCATGGTGTGTGGTAGCAGCTCGAATATATTTATATGCATGTGCACGCTGTGTGCGGTATCTAAAAGCAAAAAGAGTTTTTTTTTTCAGATATAGAAATAGAAAATAAAAACAGATATAAGCCTGCTCTTGTCGTTATGTGGATTTTCTCGCTTTTAGCTTAAGCGAGCAAGCAAGCATACCATCAAGAAATAGAAAGAAAAGTGGGGAATCTATTTATTTTTAGAAAATGGGTCCTAATCCCCAAAATAAAATGATGTAATGAATGCATATATATATACATATGTATATTTTGTGTAATGAAGATGAAGCGTAATAAGAATAATATAAGACCGAAATGAAAAGATTTTTTTTTTTTTTTGAAAGAAGCCCCACTCTTTTTTTGTGCTGCCTGGATAGTATTACACATAATATATATATGTAAATAACAAACACATATATATAGACATATATATATATATATATATTTTTGTGTGCGCACTTATTTATTTATTTTTTTTTTTTTTTTTTTTGAATGCTTTTTTTTTTTTTTTACATATATATATATATATATATATATATATATATATATATATATATATATATATATATATATATATATATATATATATATATTTATATACATATATTTTTTTAAAAAACAAAATGTATATATATTTTTTATACTCTTAATCATGCCTGTAACGGGTATCGGAACGAGACTGCTGCCAGATGGAGGATCATATCCACAAATATGGCCACGGCCGTAATGGGAACACTTTATTCAAATGCGTAAATTAATATGACAAGCATACGCAATTTAAACAAATAAAAACAAAAAAAAGTTTTATTTTGCGAAGTCTAGCCCTCCATTTTATTTAAAATAAAACAACGCCCCCCCAGAGTCGCCACCGTGAGGTTCCCTGAAATTGCTCGCGCCTGGATAGGGCGTGCGGATGCGGGACACCACCGCCTCGCTCCACCCTCCCTTGTTTAGGGAAGACGAAACCAAAGTGCGAGAGGAGTGCTGCTATATTAGCACGTTGGAATGTGCCTCTGCTTGCCCGAGTGAATTTTGTATCCAATATGGGAACTTATGGTTTTCCATGTCAAGTTATCCCTTATTTCGTGGATAACAGGATATGGGAATGCATTACTCTTCCATTCCCATTCTCCCCTTTATCTTTCAGGGAAAATAGAGAAGTGCAAGAAAGAATATTGCGACGCCCCACTATGAATTTTATGAAAATAGCCTTATGGCCTATTTTGGATCACTATGAGTGCCTTGGGTTTTCTACGCCAAGTTATCCATTATTTCGGGATACCAAGACATAGAAATACATCACCTTTCCATTCCCATTCTCCCTCGCTTAGGGAGAACGTGAAAGTGCAAAGAAAGATGTTGCGAGGCCCCACCGATCCAAAATGTTTTAGAGTCGCCACCTTTATTTTAAGGCAAAAATAAAGGAAAACCGTAAAAGAAAACCGTAGATTTTAGAAAGCGGGTTCGAGGCTAAGTTACGAGTTGGGAAGGTGCTAGGCACCCAACTCGCCTTTCTGTCTCGAACGTTTTTGGTCAAGTATGCTTATTGTCACATTTACTTAGCAAATAAATAAGGTCTTATTTTGACAAGGAAAATTAAACAGATACATTCGTGGGCCACATTATTTACTGACTCGACTTCTTTCCAATAATTACGTACACATTTAAAAATATTTGGCCATTATAACAGCTCTTTTTAGTATTATTTCCTAATAAAATCCGGCAAAGATAATCGCTATATTTTGATATTGAACCGACCGAAATAATACATTTACAAATAAAGACTTTATTGAATAAATAAAGTAAATAAATACAAACTTATCTAAAAACATTTTGCCATAATAACGGCTACATTTAGTACTATTTCCTAATAAAATCCCGGCAAAGACAACCTGCTATATATTTACATTGGGCCGACCGAAATAATACTATTACATAGAAATAAAAGACTTTAACAATAAAAGCTTACAAACGGCGTAGGTGTGCTCGCCTGCCCTCGGGGGAGAGAGTCTTTTTTTTTCTCGTCGGTCCGGTCCGTTGAAGTTGTGTGTTGTGTGAATTTGGGCAGCCAGAATCGCCTCGAAAGTTACTTTTCGCCTCTGGATCGGGCAGTGGTAACTGCTTATTTTCGTTGTTTGTTTGATCGAAAAGGTCAATTTTGGCAGCAGTAACGGCATACTATCGGGTTATTCGCCTTTTAAATCAGGGCAGCAAACCGCTTATCCACGATTTTTGGACCGAAAAGGGTGGATACCTAGCCGGGGGCTAAGGTACACTTCTACCTGGATTTGTGTTTGGCGGAGGTTTGCAGGGTTTCGAGGCTTTAGAAATTGATCTATCTAAGATTTATTTCTTCAGCCAGAACTGAGACGCAGAGAAATTTTACGCAGCAAGCTGTGTGTGTTGAATGAAGGAGCCTGAGGCCTCTATTTATAGGAGGAGGCCGACATCGAAGGAATTTTGTGATTTCTTCCGCATCGAGAGTTGTACACCTGCTCGACCGAATTGCATTTTACTAAAATGGAGTGATGAATAGTGTTGGGGAAGAAAGTGGGTTTGGGCGCCACTCCTATAGGAGGTTTGGGCGCCACACCCAAACCTTTGGTAGGTGGTGCCTAAACCTCAAACATTGCTCATTTTTGACACTTCGCCCCCCCATTTGTCCTTTGTGCATCCCGCTTTGTCCTTTTGCAATTTTGACTCAGAATCCTTGACATTTGTTAATGTTTTAACAGCTTCTTGATATTTTTTGTCATGTCATATATCCGAGGTACGAAATTGGGGTGTCTACACACCATCATGCTCATCTCGAACTTGCTTTGCATCGCCTTCGAATCTTTTTACACATGCTTTGGTTAGTTGACCCAAATATGATATCGCCCACATAGATTTGTACCGTAAGAGAATGACTTTTGGCTGAGGATGAATAAGGTAGTGTCTATCCTTCCTCTCATGAATCCTTGTTCTATTAAGAACTTGATAGAGTTTCATACCAAGCTTCCGGGAGCTTGCTTCAGCCATGAGAGCTTTCAGTCTGTGACGTGATCCGCTTTATTCAAATGACAAATCCCGAGGTTGTTCCACGTGATACGCTTTTGAAGATCACCATTCGAAAAGGCACTCTTTACATCCATTTGATACACTTTGAAGTCCATGAACGGCATAGGCTAGAAAGAGTCTCGATTGCCTCTAGTCTAGCAACAGAGCAAAAGTTTCATCGAAGTCAATTCCTTCTTCCTATCGGTAGCCTTGAGCAACCAGCCTAGCTTTATTTCGGTGACATTTCCATCTTAATCTCTTTTGTTTCTAAAAACCCATTTGGTGCCGATGACTGATGATCAATCGGCTTTGAACTAAGTTTCTCCACACTTGCATCTTTCAAACCGGTTCATTTCTTCTTGTATAGCTTCAATCCAGCTATGATCTTTGATAGCTTCATCAATCTTCTTTGGCTCGAGTTCGATACGAATGCATATGCAAACATAGTCTCTTCTCGAACTTTATTTCTCGCATTTAACTCCTCTGTGTTGAGATCACCAATGATTTGAGAAATAGGATGATCTCTTGTTTCAATAATAGTTGGAGGAAGATCACTTGATAGGTTCTTCCCTTAAGAATTCGGAGTAGGTTGAGAAGGAGATTCACCAAAATCGTTCTAAGAGATAGGATTTTCAAAAATCTTCATTTTCTCGTGAACAAGAAGGATGAGTGATTCAGAAAGGTGTTTGGGGTAAAATGTAAGAGATGGATTCGGGTCAATGTAAGAGTTGAACTGTACGGCAGAGTTCAGTCCGCCAGTGAAGGGTTAGCGGCATCGAGGGGTCTCAGCTTGTCGCTCGATGAGGAGTGGAAGTAGATGTTGTATTTGTACTGCCTCATCATTATCGTAATTCATTAGCAACGCTCGAGCCTTTCTAGGTTCTAACAAGTCATATTCATCAAAAGAAACATGCATGATTCTAAAATTTTTAAATGAGTTTTACTGAAAATGCGAAATGCTTTTGAATGTTTGGAATACCCCAGAAAAATTCCTTCATCTGATTTTGCATCAAATTTTCCTCTATATTCTTTTCCATTATGAAGAATAAAACATTTACAGCCGAAGATTTTAAGAAATCCTATGTTTGGGGTTCTTCCTCTCCATATTTCATATGAAGTTTTGTTATGAAACTTGTTTACCGTGAAGATCTGCTTCGGTAAAACATGTAGCTTAATCGCCTGTAAGTACTTTGGAAGTTTAGCTTCGCTAGCATAGTTCTTGCCGCTCAATCGTTCTGTTCTTCCGCTCAGCTACACCATTTTGTTGAGGAGTACATGCGGAGAAGTTGTGGCCGATCCCGTGGTCATCGCAGTATTTTTCTACACCATTGTTCTTGAATTCAGTGCCATTGTCTGATCTTATGTCACTAATGTCTTCAAGCTTTTGAGTTTGAAGTCTTCTGAAAAGAGCAGTGACTAGATCATATGTCTCATCTTTTGATGTCATTGTTTCAATCCAGGTGAATCTAGAGTAGTCGTCAACTACTACAAGTGTATACTTGTCTCCAGAAATACTGACTGTTGTGATTGGTCCAAAGAGATCCATATGCAGAAGTTGAAGAGGTCTGTTTGTTGATAAGACAGACTTTCTTTTAAAGGAAGACTTGGAGAGTTTTCCTAATTGGCAAGCTTTACAACTTCGTCATGGTCTGACACCGAGGTAGACCTTTGACAAGCCCATCTTTTGAGAGCTTGGAGAGGTGCTTGAAGTTGAGGTGATCGAGACGCTTGTGCCATAGCCAACTGTTGTCACGAACGTTGTTAGCTACTAGGCAAAGGTTTGAGAATCTCCCTAGAAGATTTAAGTCCACGACATAGACGTTTCCTTGTCTATTGCCGGTCAGTATTGTAGAGCACGATTCACTGTCTTTGATGAGGCACTGGTTGGAGTTGAATTGGCATAGTAATCCTTTGTCGCAGAATTGGGATATGCTCAGAAGGTTGTGCTTTAAGCCACTCACTAGAGAAACTTTGTTGATGGAGAGACTTCCTCTAGTGATTGAGCCATATCCAATTGTCTTTCCTCTTGCATTGTCTCCGAAAATAACAAGGTCCTTTGGCTTCGCCTATATCTCGTAAGAAGACTTGCTTTCATGTTATGTGTCTTGAGCAGCCCACCGCCCAGTACCGTGATGTCTTTGTTTTCTCGATTCTATAGCCATGAAGCATTCCCGAAAAGAATTAAAGCAACAAGGTCCCCTTTATTTTCTTTTGGGTCCTAAGGATTAGCAACCTTTTGGAACCCATACTGCCGACCTTGAGAGAACTAAGGTCTCTCGATCTTGAGTGAACCTTAGCAGCATTTTGGGCCGATGGCCTAGGACAATTGCAAGAATGACATAAGTGGAAATTCCATAGTGAACCTGTCTGGCTTTTTGCCGAAGAGTGATTATGATCATCCTTTTCTTGACATCCATTCTTGGTTCAATTTTGCTTGTTGACGGTAGACTTAATTGGTTTCTTTTGAATCTTCCTATGTAGGTTATCACGGCACTTAGCTTTAGCTTGTCCGTTGATTACCCTTTTAGGAGGATTAGGAAGAATACCTTTAAGTTTACTTTCAACAGTATAGGAGCCTTGCTCTGCTTCATAGACAAACTTGATAGTTACCTGAGAGAGGTTTAGTAGGTCTACCGCCAGACTTTGCCTTAGCAGTTGTTGCCTGAGACTTACTTTCTACCGTTACCTTTTCAGTGCTTCTTATTTGAATCACTATATTGGCTTTTCCTTTTCGAACTTTTGGGTAAACATAGGAACACTTGAATAGCCAAGGCCTTGTTTCCCTTTATTTCCGAATGTATGTTTAGAGAAAGATATATCATTTGCAGCCTCTGAGGATTCACCTTCTCTCTGACGTGATCAAGAGAATGTCGTAGGGCACATCCGAATATCCTATGCCGCTTTTATCATTACTAGATTTTTGGCTTGAAAGGATTTCTTCAAAAGCATCTTTGAGTTGTTCAGAGTCAATTGTCTTTTGCAAGGTAATTTTCTCTAGGTCAAGTCCTTTGATGTGCTCGATAGACATTCAATTTTGTCACAAAGGAATTTGTTTTCTTCCTTCACTTGATACTTTTGTTGAACTATTGAGTGTTTGAATCTCACCGCCATCATAGATTTCTCAAAGAAGTTTCACGCTTCTTGCAAGTTTAACATAGGCTACTCTAAAGGAATTAAATTCTTCAAGCATATCTTGATTATCCTGAGAAGTTCTTCCTCATCGAAGTCGCCACCGTTGGTTTCACTTTTATCCAAGGGACTAGTGAAACTTCGACTTCATTTTCGTAGTCATAGGTAGGACCTCGAATCATGAGCTATTAAGCATATGTTAGCTTGCTCACAATCATCTTCCTCCTCTTCTCGAATCGCCTCAAACCATGTAGCAACTCCGTTTGTCTTCTATGTCTTCACCAACATACCCTTTTGTTTTTGAAATTTTCTATAAGTAGGTTTTCGGTATGCTTCAAATTTTGGCTTTGGACATTTGGAGGCAAAATGACTGTGTTTTCTACAATTGTAACACACAAGCTCTTCCTTAGATGAGCTTTCACCATTCTTCCTAAAAGGTTGTTGGTGTGTGTTCTTCCTTCCATATTTTGCAAATTTTTGAAAACGTTTTACAAACATAGCAAATTGTTCATCCGATAGAAAATCATTTTCACAGAGGAAGTGGAAGGTTTGTTTTCAATGGTTTCTTCTTGGACCATGGCCGGCAAGGACACGGTTCGAACTGCTTGTCTTGCTCTAGAGCTTGATTTACTTCAAGCTCATAAAACTCAAACTTGCGTAGAGACTACGGAGAGTCATCTCGTTTAAGTTTTTGGATTCTTTCATAGTGTGGTCTTAACATGCCATAAGCTACCTAGAGAGCCTAGAAACCTCATGTTCATTTCCTTTTTGTCATAAGTTTTACCAAGAGAAAAGCAATTATTTATTACCTCACCAAGCGATCGTATGCTTGTCTCAAGGTTTCCTTTGGATCCTTTTTGAAGGAATCAAACCGCTGGATGTATGTGTACTTTCTCGTTATCCTTGTGTCTTGGTCTCCTTCCAAGTATTCCACAAGAGCTTCCCACATCTCTTTTTGTAGCTTGTACATCGAATCACTTGGTATGTGCTTGTGTCTAAAGAGCCGGTGATTATATTAATTGCTTTACCGTCAAGCTCTACCGCCTGTCGCCCTCTGTCCATTCTCGATTCTTTCTTTGGGAACTTCGCAGATTCCCGCGATGGAGGTTAGAAGGTTGGCCTTCATTGGTACATGTTGACCAGTAACTCACTTCCATAACCCGTTGTCAATGGAGTTCATAAATCGCATTACTTTATCCATTCCATACATCAAATGACCTTCGCCCAATATTGGGACGTGGTTAGCATTAGATGTGCAAAGATGTAGTGTGTTTGTGCCATTTGATCGTATCTCTCAAGAGTTTAATCTTGGAAAAACTTGTTTTCAAAGAGTAAGGCTCGATATCAATTGTGGGTCCCAATGGGCACAATAATAAGCTAGAAGGGGGGGGGGGGTGAATAGCTTATTGTACACTTAAAAACTTTTGTTTAAGTTCTTTAAAAGATACTTACAATCTATGGAAAAGATTGAAGTAGCGGAAGACTTTCAAAGTAGCTGTTTCAAGTCTGCCGATAAGGACTACCGTTAGACCTTTGACAGTTTACTTAAGTTCTGTTGTATAAAGGATAAAGATGATTAAAGTAATAAACAGTTCAAACAGTAGACAAATAGTAAGGAAATAACATAAGTAATTTGAGATGGTTCACACTATAAAGAGTGTTACGTCCACCACCAAGGCAGTCAACCTTGGATTTAAATAGTGCACTATGTTTTCCACTAGATCTATTACAAAGAATATTCCTAATGAATCGTGTACAAAATATTAACTTGTGTTTGGGGTCTAGGGAATTAAATATCTGTAAAAACAGGATATTTAATTCGTGCAGAAGTATAGTTAATGAATGAATAACAACAAGAAGTATAGAAATAAATGTTGATGCTCGGCTTCTTGTTGTTGACGAGGACTTCTAGATCTGTTGAGGATCTCTTGAATGCACTGAGTTGTAAGACTTGGAGTTATAGAGTTTCAGAGCAATTCTTTAAGTGTTCGATGATGTATATATCTCCAGTCTTCAATGACAACATTTATAGCTGGTGCATTTCGAAAAGATCCGTTGGAGAAGACGAAGACTTTAACAGCTCTATTATGAATGCATTAAATGCATGGGGCTGTCAGTCAAGAAATTCGTCTTCACAGATATCTAGAGCAGGGAATGATTTCTGAGATCTTCGAAAAGTGGGGCAACTGATGTCGATTCGAGAGTTGTTACGCATGCAGGATGACCGCTTTTTTCGCCACTGCTCAGACGAAAAGTCTTCACGCTTGAAAGTCGCTTCGGGCTTGATGTGTCAGGGAATGTCTCAGTTTAAATTCAAAACAGAGATGAGATAAATTTAAACTGATCCATTTAATCATTGCTGGATAGGACACGTCACTAATGACCAGGTGGACACGAGGTCTACCGTTTGTAAGCTTTGAGCAGGTCTTCCGGTGAAGCTTGTGAAGAGGTCTTCCGCTGAACCTGTAAAGTCCTATTAAAAACTATACTTGGCAAAGTTCTATACACAGTTATCACGCTAATCGATACGCATCCGATTAGCCACTGAAGTATAAAACTAGGGCAATGAACTGAACAAATATAAATCTAACATAAGAATCAACAGAAGTCATATGCATGTGTGAGATATTAGGGAATCAGGAGTATCTACATATGTATGTTGAGCATGGAATTGATGAAGGTTTGCTTGCCATGTGATGGTCTTCTTACTGGTACAGAAGAAAGTGTGGTTAAGTGTTTTATGTTTGATGATGATGTACATGGTGAGGATGATGTACATGAGGAGGATGATGTTCATGCTAGGGATGATGTACATGAGGAGGATGATGTTCAGGATGATGTAAATGTTAATGCTCATGATGATGTTCATGCTAGGGATGATGTTCAGGATGATGTAAATGTTAATGGTTAGGATGATGTAAATGGTGAGGATGATTCCAGTGAAGATGAGACTTATATTGCAGAGAGTGAAGAAGAAGAAAATGAGTATGAGTACACTGATAATGATATGATAGAAGTAAGTGATGAAAAAGTGGCTTACGTTAGAAAGACATGTATTGATATGAAAACAAATGGAAGGAAAAAATCAATTGAAATGACTGAGAATGAGCATGGTACACCTCATGTTGAAATGACTGAGGATGAGCATATTGCCTTAGAGGAGGCATTCATGGTTGACACTGGTTCAGAGCTGAGTAACATGAGGCAATTGACATCAAGAAGAAGAATCAAAAAAGGAAAAAAAATATGGATCATTTAATCCATACACTGATCCCAAGGATATCAACTTCAATGTAGGCATGGAATTTAAGAATACATTGGAGTTTAAGGAGCCAATAAGGGCCAATGCAATAGAAAAGGGGATATACTTCAATTTTTTTTAAGAATGAACAAAGGAGAGTGTGTGTAGTTTGCATGAACTCCACTGTAAGCCCATGGAGGATTTGGGGAAGTCAACCCAAAGGGGTGAAGAGTTTTCAGATAAACACCATTAATCCAAAGCATATGTGTAGTAAGACTTTGAGGAGTAGATAACTCACTTCATAATGGATTACAAGTAGATATTACACAACAATAAAAAGTAATCCATCTTGGAAGCTTACATAAATGAAAAGGAAGATTGAAACAAGGTATGGTTTGGATGTCAGTTTGGGTACTTACTCAAGGGCTAGAAGAAATGCATTTGTTCTTCTGCAGTTTTAAATTTGGATGCTAATTTCTTATAAGAACGTAATACTTCAAAGAAAATAAGTAAATCCAAAGAAGAGAAAGGAAAAGCCCCTGTTGAGAAAGTTTATACAAAAAATAGAAATGAATGGAGGAAGAAGACACCTCAGATACCTGAAGGTGAGAAGAAAAAAAGAGGAAGGCCCAGGAAGTCAGTCAATGCAGAACCAAGTCATGATTTTGCTGGACTTTATTTTTCACCAACTAGAGAAACCTTTTTTTAAGGTATATTGACTTTAATTGTTGTCTACACTACACAGTTTACCATTTTCATTTCTAAATTGTCAACTAACACGATATGCACTATGTACTTGTTGGTAGACCCCTTGGAGCATCCAGGGCTGTCAATTTGGATACTTATGCTCCACCAAGTGAAAGACCAAATCAATTTCCAAGACATGCAACTGGCCCAATAACATCACATACAACAGCCCCGGCAACATCAAACATAACAGCCCCACCTCCATTTGCTCAATAATTTGACTTTTGTCAAAACTAATCAGAGTTAGCTAGGTTGTATAGAAATTTCATGACTATGTAATCACGATAATTACTGGGGGTATAACTAACTTTTGGTCATGTTTTTTTGGTGGGTACATTACTCGTGGTATAACATTTCTTTTGGAGAAAAAGTGGTTATTATGGTTGTATAGAAATCACAGGCTGTATAGACAAGTACTTTTGGACTTGTGTGCTTGTTCATAAAATTTTATGGTTATTATGGTTAGTAATATATTATCACTTCAAGTCAAAAAATTGGCTTTGGACTTGTTCATAAACTTATGTTTATTTATTGGTGAACATACTTGTTGGAGGTATATAAGGTGAACACAAATAACAGTTTTGCAACAAACATTCCAATTGGAAAACACAGTTTTGCACAGTTTTACTAATCAACATCAAAGATCACAGTTTTGCAAAAATCATAATCTCATAACAAAGATCACAGTTTTCATATTTTTATAACAACCCATAGCCTAACATTCCAATTGCTCCTAACATATAAAAACTCCATTGATATGTACAACCCATAGCCTAACAGAACCTTAAAAAAAACTCCATTGATATCCCCTAACATATGTTCTAATTCATAGTAGCATATTCACCATTTTCTAGGCAACATCAACATAACTGTACCATTTGGACTCAAAATGTCATATACACAAATCAACAAAACAATTACAACACATAGCCTAATATTCCAATTGCTCCTAACTTGAGATTTGAGCAAAGCAATTTCCATGTCTTTCATCACCAGTTCTTTTTCAAGCCTTTTGATTTCCTTTTTTAGTGTAACTTTCTTGGTTAACTTCTCTTTCAATTCAACAGCATCTTGGCTCATTATACTTGCATCATTTGCCCATTCAAAGAAATCACAAGTAGGGGTGGCAAATCGGTCGTGTTGGGCTGTTATCGGGCCGGCACGATAACAGCACGACACGATAAGCACGAACACGAACACGACACGATAAGCTTATCGTGCCTAATATTAAAACCCGAACACGACATGATAAAAACACGAAAAGCACGGCACGGCACGATAGACACGATAAGTAAAAAAGCACGATTTATTTAGTCAGACCCGTTAAGCCCATTAAGCCCAATAAACATTATAAAATATATAATTTTGATTTTTTAATACATATTTTGAAAATTTATCAATATAAATAGTCAAGTAGTTTAAAAGTCATAAATTTTCAAATGATAAAACTATGAAATAATCATGAAAATAGTTCGAAAGAAGTGAATAACCTCTAGTAAATTTTTAAAAATATATTTTTAAAACATATATATTTTAGTTATCGTGTCTTATCGTGCCTTACCGTGCTTATCAACCCAACCCGATAACAACCCATTTTTTATCGTGCCTTATCGTGTTGGCCCTATAACGGCCCGAACCCGATAAACCCCAGCTCAAACCCTATAATTTCGTGTCGTGTTCGTGTCGGTCAATCGTGTCGTGCGTCAAATTGCCATCCCATAATCACAACATTTGCACGGTTTCTGCATTAACACAAACAGAAACATATATATCAAAACCTTTGCACACAAACAAAAGTCACAACCTTGAAACAGAACCTTTGCACACAAACAGAAATCACAACCTTGAAACATAACCTTTAAAATCATATCATCAAAATGAATTTTTTTAAAAAATGAGCCACAATGAAAAAAAAAGTCAATAATGTTAACATACACATACACTGTAATTTCCACATCCATAGAATACCTTGCCATGGTTAATATAAGTTCGTGAGATCTTCAATGGAGTTGGAACCTTGCAATCACACAATGGAACACCTTCGTGAGTTATGACATGTGATTGCCCTGTAGATGACGAATCCATGGAACACAATAGAGCCAAATAGGGTTTTCTAGCTAGGAATTGTGGTATAAATGATTGAAGATGGTGAATCGAAGATTTTAATAAATTGAAGGTCGAAGAGAAGAACAAATGAAAGACATCAACAATCGACTTTTGAAACAGTTAGGGCTTCGATCTAAATAACGATGTATAACTGGGTTATATATATCTGTTGGTATATAGATCATGTGCTTGTTTAGACCAAGGGTGTTCTCGTTAGTTAAAAAAAAAATCAGACGGTAAAACTAACACTAAAAGTGGGAGGGAGGAAATTGATCCAAAAAAACGAGTTGAGAGACCACATTAATATGTTTTAAAGTCCAAGGACCAAAGAATTCCTTTCGGACATGTCCAGGGACCAAAATATATATTAATCCTTATAATTTTTCCTTTTTTTAAAAGTAATTTTTCCTCCCTTTATCTATATTATAATAGAGCTTGGGAAACACGCTCGCAATTGATTTGAGATAAAGAGCGGCTGAGATCGATTCATTTATGAAGATCTTACAGTCATAATCACTGTCCAAGTTCACATGTGTGAACGGCGGTTGAAAAACTACCCCCCCTCTCTCTCTCTCTCTCCAATTCCCCCCACTATTCAGTATTCACGGTTGAAAAACCACTCCTCTCTCTCTCCCTTTTCTTTTGAAATTTACTAAGAATTATATCAAGAATATTCATCATACTGAAGCAAATAATTCCAAATTGCAGCAATTAATCGAAGCTTAGGATGGAGATTACAGATTGGCCGAACCGTGATATTTGAATAAAAAATTATTTTGCAACACCAATTTCCAAATAATGTCTCTCAAATTTTTTTAAAGAATTCTCATTGTAGTTTTTAAAAAGTTGATTAATGTCAAATTTTTAAACGAAAAATTATGTGCGAGCATTCATTTCAATGTAATATTGATATATATGAAATATAAATAATGTCTCTCTGTCACGTTTAATCTCACAATCTCAACCATTTTTATCAAGTTTTTTTCCATCCCTATTTTATTACTGCAAAAATTATTGAGAGATTACGGTTTACAATTATTATTTTACATTTAATATCTGCTTCATTTATTAATAAATTTTCAAACTGGCGCCGTGCCATCGGCACGGGCAAGAGTACTAGTCCTACATAAATATTCTTAATTTTTATTTTGGGAAAAAATTAATGAGAGGGATATATCTAAGGAGTAAATGTCTGTAAAATCTTGAATACTATATCATACTCCCTCCGTCCCTAAATAATTGTCCTATTTGACCCGGCGTACAGTTTAAGAAAAAGTAATTGACTTGATTATTTATAATGGTTTAATGTGTAGTTTCCATTAATATCCAAGTATATGTGGCCCATAATTAAAGTAGAGTGAAAAAGTAAGGGTAAAGTGGTAAAAGTGATGTTCTAAAAAGGTAAGTTTCAAAGTGGACAATTATTTTGGGACGGACGAAAAAGGAAAGGAGGACGATAATTTAGGGACGGAGGGAGTATTAAATTATTTAATATTTTATTTAATATGTAATGAGAATTGAATAGAGCATATTTGACAATGACAACCCATAATTAATTATATTTCCTAATCTATGTGGTTTGTTAAGGAGGAACATATATCTGAGACGAACACGAGTATTAATTTATCTTTGATTTGATTTGCATTGTAATTGATATTTCAATTTCTCAACCTGCGTCGAATCATACAAAACGAACTTTTGGGAAGGGAAGGAATATTTTTTATTATTAATTTTATAAAAAATATTATTTTTAATTGGATTATTACAAAATTTTAAAAAAATATACAAAATATAAAAAGAACCGACTACCTAAAATAGACATATTTTTAGGGGTATGCTATATACAACCGTGAGATTTTTTTTGACCAAAATACCGTAAGCCTTGTGCTTGAATTTTTTTTTTTTTTGGGTGAGGCGGGGTGGGTGGGTTTGCTAGCTTCTATGGGAGGGGTGACCAAGATGGCAGGTAGCGATCGTGGTATGGTGGCCACGATGGTGGATCGGCATTCATGAATTGGTGCCCTAGAGGGTTAGCCGACAATGACGAGGACGTGGCCGAATTTCGGGCCAGCCTTCTTCAAATAATTACAAAATTAAAAATCAATATATGAAGGATGGTTGTAGTTCATGGGTTTAGGTGGTGCCTAGGATGGTGGGTCCTGTGTGCATGTGTCGGTGGTCGGAATTAATATTTGTATAGTATATTGTTTAATTTAATATTCATGTGTATGTGGATTAATAATAGTTTTTTCCTATAAAAATTTTACAAACAAACCAACTTTTTAAGAGCGACGATAATTAAATGCAGAACAATAATTTAAGGACATAGAGAGTATTTTATATAAAATGAGTCCATACTTTTGTATCAAAAAATTGTGGGGTCTGCATTAATGAGTATTATCTACTACTCTCCCTGTTCCTTAATAATTAGAATACATTCATTTTTCATTAGTTTCAAAATAATTGTCATGTTTCTAAACGTTCTTTTAAAAATATTTTTATCACTTTACCTTTACTTTTTTTCTACATTAATAATGATCACATGTTCAAAGACATTTAAGTAAACTATATATTATACCAATAATTATAATATAAAGTTAATTATTTTTTTAATCAGTGTGTCCTGATGAGTGCAAAACGCAATTCAGACAAGAAGACTCATTTGTATTAAGTAATAAAGTGTGCATAAGAACGAGTATCGATCCCACAGAAAACGTATATAATTTTCACTCCAACTAAATACCCAAATTGGGCTAACTAATTATAGTTGAGCTAAAAGAAAAATGAATTAAGAACTAAAAATATAAACAAACTAAAGAAAGCAATTAAAACTACACTAACGCAGAAGTGGTTTGTCAACATCAAATCAAGATTAGAAATATAGGAATGTGATATTTCTAGTCTAGCCAATATTTAAATTAATCATATCTCTAATTTTCTTTAACTCAAAGTCTTGGTAGTCGTACACACTGTATTATTCACTATGATCTCTCGTAACGTGTATCAAATCTAGACACAACTCTTTGCTACGGGCTCACACATCTTATAGCAACCATAATCTCCCTACCTCGCGAACGACTAAGATGGATTGATCGCGTGCCAAACCAAATTCTCACAATGACTATCAGTGTGTGATACAAAAATATCAATTATTAAATTGATTGGTCTGAAATATACTAGTAGCTCTCGCGGATCCTAAACATTTCAAAAATTATTTAATTAATTGTCAGTCAATTAAAAGCATTAAGTCCACAAAATAATAACCGAGCATGAATATATACTAAATAAAGAGATACATAAAATTAAAACACTACATTTGACATAGAAAATAGTCGCTTTCTATATATAAATTAAGCACAAAAGCAATTCCACAATTACAAGCTATTCAAATACAATAAATATCTCAAGATAAATGTTTGAAGAATTAAACCAAAAAATGTGTAAATCATGGGATGAAATCACTTGGAAAGCTTCCTTAACACTTGAATTGATGCTCCAAACCTTCAAAAGTGATCAATTTTTTTTGGAGGGGATGAGAGAAAATGGGGCTGCTAAAGGAGTATATGTGTGAGGGATTTTGAGTACCAAGCAAGCTAGGGGTCTAAGTGTCAAAATATGAAAGATTACAGGCTGAAATTAATGTGAGGAAAGGAAAGCTGAAACGGACTTCTTTAAGCGACAACACATAAATGTGGATGTTTAAGAAATTTGCGTCTTTACCCCCTTCTGTTATAAGGTTGGTTACAGAAGTCCTTCCCCCTCCAGCTCTCTCATTTTGGTCCTTTAACAGCTCCGTTAATTACTCCTTCATTAGCTCTCTTATGCCTTAGAACCCACATTAAAGTACAAAAATAGACAAATAATAATATTTCTAAAACATAATTATCTCAAAAATAGCACAAAATAAAAAGAAATTCAAGGAAAAAATTCATGAAAATTATGAGTTCATCATGCCCAATCAAATATGACGATTATTTACGAATTGGGGGAGCTGAGGGAGTACTACTTTGTTCAAAGATATCTTTAAATTGATGTGTTTACTTGTAATAAACTAAAGTCTTGATAAATTACTTTCTCTCAGTTTCTTACTAGAGATTTTGCTTAATACTCCCACCGATTCTAAATTATTGTTTTGTTTGATTTTTTAAAATCAAATTGATTGTTTTTCAAATGCAAATTTTGACGTATACTTTTGTCAAAAATATAAAACACGATATTCATAGTACCAAAAAAGTATTACAATTCACGTGTTTATGATGTTAAATAATTTTTTTTAAAAAAAGGCTTAAATCACAAATTGGTCACCCTACTTTCCAGCTTTTTGCATTATGATAACTCTACAATTTTTTTTTTATATTTCATCATTGTACTAGACCAAGTAATACACGTTAATCACTCCATCCAAAAAATTGGATGGAAAGCTTTAAAATTTTACATTAAAAATACCCTTTAAGTACCCGATCATCTGCCAAGGGTTTTCCACTCACTCGTGAACTCGGCCATAAGTCGACGGCGGACCATTGAGTGGCTCCTCCGCCAGTGAACCTTCCATCATCGCCGCTACGGCACCCACTCGCTAGCTTCTCCCTTTGTATCCTGCGTAACTCATCCACTAACTCTTCAATCTCTCGCCCTTGATCGAAGCCGTCGTCGCACCAAGAGACTTAATTACGCCCACTCCTTTTATTCTCGGCAAGAGGCTCTGGTCCGACGATGATAGCCTTGACGGAGGTAAAGAAGATAGCATGGCTTCGACTCTTGTAGTGGCCGCCGCCCTTGGTGGATTACGGGCTCTGCCGGCTAGGTCGACTTTGGACGAGGTTTGGAGCTTCGCCCGCCACCGGATATGGTTGGTCCTTCTCCGGCCTCGTGACTTCTCGGCAATCGTTTCTTGGGAGGTTCTTACACCAACAACAATCAATGGGAGGCGTCGGCGGCTAGGGTTGGAAATTACCTACCGATAGCTCGGGGCCACTTGAATTTGCTCGCGTCTTTATCCGCTCACCGTTGGGGCGACGAGAGCGATCCCCGTGAACTTGGAGCTACTGTCGATATATAAATATGTATCGTTAATTTCTTGAATATGTGTGTGGAGACGATGAATTTTTAGTATCTTCTAGGGTTAGGGTTTTAGCTTATTTCAACGAGTGAAATTAGGGTCTTTTCAATTTGATGAATTAAGTACTCCATTACATTAGGGTTTTAGCCCCCCCCCCCTTCTTTTGTTCATTTTGCATTGTCACTAGGGTTTTAGACTATCGTTAATTCAGGTTCGGATCTTTATTGGAGTTGATAAAGAAAAATAGAGTCAAGAATTGGGCTAGCATGGGTGAAGATTCACGATATGATTGTCAAGGGATTCCACAATTTGAGGGCAAATATGGTTGACTAACTTTACTTGGTTTCAATATGTACATGCAAACAAAATAAAGGGCATTCATGTCTTTTTCATCATTTCCATCCAAGATAACTAACGGAAAGGAGGCAGAGTGACCAATTTGTTATTTGTGGTGAAGTACAATGATGAAATAGAAAAAAAAAATTGTAGAGTGATCATATTGCAAAAAGCTGAAAAGTAGAGTGACCAATTTGTGATTTAAGCCTAAAAAAAATACATCAAATTTTCATTCAAAAAGTAATTAATTTAACTCAAAAAATCAATCGGGACAATAAATTTAGAAAGGGTGGAAGTATAGCATATCAACTACTTGGGACACCATGCACCGCAAGATATTCATCATCATGGTACATTAATATAAACTTTACACTCATGATCTTGGAATATCCTTGGAATTCTTACTAATTTGATTTGCCTTTTATTTGACAACATTATTGATTTTAGGGTTTAGTCTGGTCCTCAAGGATAGGGTGGGCATTATATACCTTAGTTGTCATCCATATGTCTCTAAGCCCTCCCGACCATGTCATTATAGGTTTTGAATTTCTCCAAAGCTCATTCTTAGCCTCCATATGATTTGGCCACCTTCTCTTTCTTTTTGTTTTTTGTGGGAGAGGGGGGGGGGGGGATTTAATGGACAATATTATATTATTATGTACTCCGTGTCTAGAGATTATCATATTTCGTTTGACACATATATTAAGAAAATATAATTGGTTTTATAATAAATATTAGTATAATAGTGTGTATTTTTCAATGATACATATGTGAGAGTGTGACATCAATTAAAGTAAGAATTAGATTAATAAAGGGTAAATGGTAAAGGTAACTTTAATAAAATAAAATAAAAAAAATCATTCGTTCTAAAATTATTGTTCTGCTTTCCTTTTTCGTTTGTTCTAAAATAATTGTCTTTGAAACTTTTATTTGAGGACAACATTTTTACATTACCCTTACTTTTTTATCATACTTTAATTATGAGTCACATACACATGAGTTTTAAAGAAAACAACACATCAAACGAATATATATTAATAATCAAGTCAATTGTTTTTCTTTAATTGATCATATGTTGGATCAAACATGACAATAATTTTAGGATGGAGGGTTGGAGGGAGAATTAGAAAGTGTAATTTTTTTAGGAATGACCTAAAAATGCAAGGATCTTTTTTTTTAAAATGGTGGAGGGAATATATTATATAAACTCTAATGATAAGTCTCATGTAAAACCGTTTTACATATTTTTATTTGTAAGAGAGAACTCTACTCTCTCATAGCTCAACTCACCAACACATGGTGAGTCGTGTAAGGAGGATCTGTTTTACAATAAATATCTGTAAAACCATCTTACCCAAATTTTTGTCAAACTCTTAAACTCCAATTCTAATTTCTTATAATTTGAATTTTGAATTGTTAAGGATATACTCTCATGTTTCATACAAAGAGTCCACAGTTTCATATTTAAATGTTTCACTTAAAGATTTCACTTCAAAAATTAAATCATAGAATTTTTTGAATTTCCAAATATACCCTTCTTTGTGTTTCTCTTAAATATCAAAGAAATGGTATGCCTCAAAACATTATATATAACTAGTTTTCGCACCCGTGCGTTAAACGCAAATCATATATATTTTTTCAACTAAACTATATATACGCAAAATGAATAGAAAAAACAAAGATAAAAGAATAAATTAAGGAGCAGTATATCATAAACTAAATTGATATATCTCATCAACATACAACTTGAAAAAATAAACTTATGAAAGTACACATATTTAGAGCACAATGCTAATTATAGACATTTTTCATGATTGTCAACTTTTGCTTTCATAAATTTTAACATTTCTTATGTATATTGAAATTGTTTAATGGGAAGAAAGGTAAGTTGCACATGTATAAGTAAAATTTACTTAAGAAAAATAAAGAAAACGAGTCAGAACATGCTTCCTGCAGTCACTAGAAGATTCAAAAACGTGTAGTTTAAAAAAAGAGCATTAGACACGACATCTTGCACAGAGATGTCAGGTTCAATAAACATAATCCGCCGATAACAAAAAGCTTTACTTAAGGACTACTGCATACCAAGCAAAGAGTCCTAAACTAAATGAAAAGATGAGAGATATAATATAGAACAAAAGTTCAATGGAAGTTATTTAAGCTGTCCGAAAAATACTTCAGCTTCTGTGCTTGTATCAAACATATAATTAATTTAATTGTTTTCAAAATTAGAAAAGTAAAAAACTAAATATAAATAGGTTTCGTGAATCCAATAGTTTTGACTAATCAATAAATGAACGGTTTATATTTGTTTTTTATTAATAGGTTAAATGTTATCTAGATTTTGAAGATATAAAAAATCGTATACATTTTCATATTTTCACATGATAGATAAGACAAAAGTGATGTTATGTTTTGGGCAAGTGATTTTAGGCGGAAAACTGTTTTATTTAGCAGTGTTATGTACTTCTGTCATTATATATATATATATATATATATATATATATATATATATATATATATATATATATATAGAGAGAGATTAACCAAACTCTAAAATTGTAGATGCTATTGCAGATTAATATATAATTTGGTCCATGAACTTGCCAATTTCGATTTATATGGTAGCTGATGTTGAAACTTTTCTATGGTGGTTCTTCAACCCAACTTTGGACTTCATGTTAGTCCCTGGTGGCGTTATTTTTTCAATGAAACGTTAAATATTTTGTAAAAAGATAAAATTTCCCTCATTAATTCTAATGAACATCTATGTTTTTTTTATGAGTTGAAAATTAACCTATAATAAAATATAAAAATATAAAAATAAAAGAAAAAATGATAACCCCACCCAACAGTTACCCTACCCACCCACCCCCCCCCCACACGTCAATTATATATTAAAAAACTAGAAATTATTCAATATGGTTCATATTTCACAAACATCGTCCAGGTTCACCTCAGTCATGGGTCCTGGATCCTTGGAACCGTCGAACGGTCAAACCTTCGACAAACCTCGAGCACAACAGGCTCATCACACACCTGAAGAAGTCTTGAACCATAAAAAAGATTGAGAAAGTGCCACCGCTGAAATGCAACTCTTCCACCGCTGCCCCCCTCTCTCTCTCCACCACCCTCACCTCCAACCACTCTCCAACAATTTCAAAAACTACCATATTCCATCATGTCAACAACATCCTCAACCTATTAACAACCTAATTCCCAACAACTTCTAACCCAAGTTTTGAAATATCATAACCAAACCAAACACTCGTTCACCAATTACGCTAGAGGACCGCAAGGCCTCAACTGGGCCAACCAACCCAACCCTTTCCGCCACTACATCTCCGCCCCCCTCCTCACTCTCCTCCATCACCAACAACCTGACCCGCCACCAACCCCTCTTTACTTCTCCTTTTTCAATTCTCTCCCAAATCCAAAACCCATCTCCAAATCCACCATTTCTTAATTCCTCTACAATTCCTTAGCTCTATCAGCTTGGAAATCAATCGTATACTCAACGTGGTCCCTCTGTGTAAACCCTAGCAGTGGCAATTTACACCCGACTGAAGCCTACGTCATTTCCCCACCAATCGAATCACTCTGCAATTCCCCTTTCGTGGCTCATTACGCAAAAGAGCATTCTTTGGAGCTCAGGGCCCAAATCTCATCTGGGTTTTTCCCCAATTTCTTTCCGGAAAGTTCTTTTCTTGTTGGGCTATCTTCCATATTTTGGTGGGAAAGCTAAAAGTATGGTGAAAGGGGGTTCCGGTACTGTAATCACATGTCAAGGTGAAATTAAAGGGGGTTCCGATAGTGTAATCACATGTCAATTTCCTGCAATTAGCACATGTCAATTTCATGTGTGCAATTGATGCTTGGTGATAGTGTGAATACAGAGAAGGTCGGTGTGGTGGGAATGTATGTGTGGGGGGGAGGTAACTGTTGAGTGGGGTTTACCGGTTTGTGCTCAATTTTAAAATTTTAAAATTTTATTTTATTTTAGGTCAATTTCCAACTTAGCAATAAATTGAGAATGTATATGTTCATTAAAATAAGTGAGGACAATTTTATCTTTTTACAAAATATTTAATGTTCCATCCAAAAATAACACCACTAGGAACTAACATGAAGCCCAAAGCTGGGTTGAAGAGTCACCATAATAAAGTTTCAACATCAGTTACCATATAAATCAGAATTAACAAGTTCAAGGACCAAATTATATATTAATCATGCTATCACTAACAAAGAAAATACGATGATGTTGGCCTTCTTCTCTAACCTTGTTCAGTAAAGAAATTACTAACACGATTAAAAAAGAAATAGATAGGTAGGTTTGCTTCTAATTAACTCCCAGACAAGTTAAATTAGTTTGTTTCAAGATGTATGCATTGAGGGTATTTTTGGAATATAAAAAAAATAAAAGGTTTTGACGTCCATAAACTATTAAGAGACAATTAACTTTTGAACCTTTTGATATTAAACAATTAAATTAGAGACTTTTGGCTAGAGTAATTTTGTTGGTCCCTCGGATATACTCGGTATATAGGTTAGAGGGGTAAATAGCCTATATTGTCTTTATTAAAAATTTCATCATTTTTTTGTATATACATTAGATTTCGTGTATCGTATGAAGATGATCAGTATATGAAGTGAATATGATGCGAATAAATTAATATATATTTGAGATTTTGTAGAAGTCGAATCAATGTACACTATACAAAGCAAAGACAACATCCCAAAAACTAAAGAAAAACACTTTTTATTGACTGTAAAATTTTGTAACTCATCCAAAAAGAGTCTAATTACACATAACCCAACACATGTTAATTGAAAAAACTTAAAATAAAAATCTCAAACAAAAATCATAAAATAAATTGAATAAGATGGAGTGAACTAACGAAAGACTATTGGAAATCGGTAAATATGACTTAAATATTAGTAGTCTTGATATCTTAATTAATAAATGAAGTTTCGAGATGATGTCAACCATATCTAATTGTCCGCATGAAAGGCCGACACGGAACTTGTACGAGTCTCCTAAGAGCTCGTTTGTTGCAGCTTATTTGAAGTTACTTTTTGCTTTTGGCTTTTGAAAAGCCAAATTTAGAGTGTTTGTTTCAGCTTATAAGCCAAAAGACAATAAGTAAGGTATAACACCCTTTTATGCATTGAAAAACCAAAGCCAAAATTTTAAGCTTTTTTGGTTTTTTTTTTTTTTTTTAAACGTGAAGACAACTATTCATTGATAAATATTTGATTATCCTCATTTCATCATTTTATGAAATATACATAAAAATATGAATACTAATTTTCAAGTTTTTTTTTAACAAATAATTATAACAACTTATAAGCAGCTTTTTAACAGCTGTAACAAACAGTTTATCATGCAATCAGCCACAAGTCATTCAGCCACCAGTTTAAGCTATCAGTTATAAGTCATAAGCCATCAACCACAACAAACGAGCCCTAAGTATACTGAGATTAGGTTTGCTAATCCTAGTTTAGCCACGATTTGTTCCTTATGGCTCAAGCAGTTGGAATTCTAGTTTATGAAGGTTTTGGAGAGGACAACCTATTTAAGGAACCTGTTTCAACTGTGGGTAATTGGTGTGCCGAAGACGAGTTTCAGATATAAACCGGAGACCGAGGACAATGGTACAATTGGTGGTAGAGCTGTCAAAACGGGTTAGTGGGTTGGGTCAGCCCACGGGTCAAGAAAACCCACCATATAACGGGGCGGGACGGGGCGGGTCAACCCATCTAGATGACGGGTCAATAAAACACCAACCCAACCCAACCCAATAGGGGTTGTGGGTCAGATGGGTCAACCCACCAATTTTTCCTACCCAAAAACTATTTCTTTTAATTTCAATTTTTCATTGTTCTACACAAGTAACAAGTCTCAAATCAAGTAACCAATTGTCCAAGCCTTTCTCTTATCCTGTTACTCTGTTAGGCTGTTAATCTGTTATCCATCAAGGCATCAACAAAACTTACAAAAGTACAAAACAAGATAAAAAAAATACTAAATAGGAAGACATAATCACATTGACCAACCATGTTCATTCAAAACCATGTTCATTCAACTAATCAAGCCTTCCAAGTTCCAACTACCTAATAAATAAAGTTTCATACTACCTCTACTTTACAACTTTGAACATAACCATGTTCATTCAAAATAACCAAGTTCACAGTTCATTCAAAAACTTAAAAAACAAACAAACCAACCAAGTCTTTCAACATTCAAAAGAGGAACATTTTTTCCCAAATAAACCATCATTACAACATTCAGACGTTCATCACATCTTCTTCGTCATCTTCGTCAATAATCTCAAGAACATTAGACCCTTCGTGTTTTACACTTGCTTTAACACTTGTGTTATCTTCATTACGAACTGCATATAGAAAAAATACAAAAACAAATAAAAAGATGTAATGATAGATTCTTAGTATTCTTATTTCCTTTATATAAAGAAATACATAAAATTATGCATTAAAAAAATTACCGTTAGAATAACCATGCAACCAATTACGAGAGAAAATAAAAGCTTGCACTTTTTCTGGAAGGGTTGAACTTCTATACTTGGTGAGCACACGCACCAATCGAAAAAGCGCGACTCGATGCAACGGTAGTAATTGGAATAGCCAAAACATCACATGCCATCGATGCAAGAGTAGGATACCGGTGCTTCTGATTTTTCCAATACTCCAAGACATCCAAACCTTCGTGAAACCCATATTCAAGCTTTGGCTCATCCAAATAAAGCTCTAACTACGATTTTCCAAAGATTTGAAATAGTTTGGCTCTCAAATTCCATAATATCCTACATTGATCTAATATGTTAGTACGAGAAATATATATATATATATATATATATATATATATATATATATAGAGAGAGAGAGAGAGACACACACACACACACACACACATAAACATAATCAATTAATAAAAGAAATCAAAAGAGAGAAAGTGTTACAATACTTACATCGAACATACTTATCCCAGTTGTATTCATTCCTCCTCCACTTTGAGTACTTGTAAATGAGACAGATGAAGATTGAGATTGTGAGCGACTTGTAGTATCGTTACCACAATATTGCCCATAAAGCTTGTATAAATTTTCCTTCATAAGTAACATCTTTGTTTCGCATTTAGTGACATCAGGCTCTATCTTTGAATAAAAGAACCCCAACATTGAAAGTTTTATCCGAGGGTCAAGAATAGCCCCAAAACCAAGCACGATACTATATTGAGTCCAATACTTGTCGAACTTCTCCTTCATCCTTCTACACATATCACTTATAAGTCCATCTTCATTCAGCAAGTTCTTATGTAACAAACTTTCAATCTTCCAAACTTGCAAGAAGTATATATTAGATGTAGGATAAGAAGAACCCGAGATCAAGTTTGTAGTTTCATAAAATGGCTTAAGAAATTCACAAATTTTCTCTCCTCTTTTCCACTCTTCAATTGAAGGACAATATTTAAAATGCTTATCCTTTAGTTGAAGAGCAGCAAATGCCTTTTTATATCTAATGGCACTATCCAACATCATATACGTGGAATTCCAACGAGTAATCACATCTAGTCGTAAGCCAATAGAAGTGTCAATGTTTCCGACCGCTCTCACACATTCATCAAAAACTTTCATTCTACTCTCTGAACCTTTAACATACTTGACTGAATCTCTAATTTTATTCAAAGCACCAATAACAATTTTCAAACCTTCTTGGACAATAAGATTTAATATATGAGCTGAACAACATACATGAAAAAATTCACCATCACACAACAAACTACCATCCAAAGAAAGTTGTTCTCTTAAAATATATTGCATGTTGTCATTACATGATGCATTATCTAAAGTCAAAGAAAAGATTTTTTTCTCAACCCCCCATTCCTTGAAAAACTCATACGCGCACCTAATTCAACTCGAACGTGGGGAGGCATATGAGAAAAGTTCAAGATCTTGCTATTCAATTTCCAATTATCATCAACAAAGTGGGCGATCAAACAAATGTACCCCTCACTAGTGCATGCAGTCCATACATCCGAAGTAAAACAAATTCTACTTTTGGTTCTAGCAAATACTTGTTTCAGTTTCTCCTTCTCCCTCAAATAGATTTTTTCAACATCAGAGACAAGAGTGTTTCTAGACATGCACGGAACATCAGGATTCATATACTTTATCCAAGCTCTAATACCATCATACTCCACAAAAGAAAATGACAAGTCATGTTTAATAATAGCAGATGCAAGTAAATCACACAAAACTTTTGGGTCTACTTTTCTAGACTTCAACTTACCATCAATATCAACCATCATTTGTCCAACATCCTTAAGCTTCAACATTTTGCACCTTTGATCCACATGACGCTTTAGAGTAGAAGTCCCATATTTTTGTGATCCTGCCCATTTATATGATCTTGCATGATTTACATTCCACTCGTTGTTCACCGTCTTTACCGATTGTTTTATCAAAATAAGCCCAAACTCTGAAAATTCTTTTGGTTTTTAGCTTTAGGCGGACTCTTTTGAGCTTTATCACCGAAACTTCTGAGAAGCGATAGAAGCCATTTCTTCAACTTTGAAATATAGTAGGACAACATTTATGAGATAGAAAATGGAAATTGAAAGTATTAACTATTAATCAATTTATGATAATGGATTTTCTGTTGTAACATGGATCATGTTCTAAAAGTAAAACCAAGAAAAATCCTTGATATCATGAAGCTATCATCTTTCAAAAAATTTAAACAAAGTCTAAACTGTTGGCTATTGCTGTTGCTAATAACTTTTTTGGTGTATCCATGATCAAAGTTCAAACAAACTATCCATAATTAAATAGGATCAAACTTAACTAACAATCTAACAGGTCTTCAATTCAATATTTATAAATGATCATTCCACCTTAGTTAAACTATTCCATGATTTACTTAGTCAACAATGAAGTATAACCAGTCAAACAAACAGAGATGATCAAGAAGACAAGAACACACCCTTGCTGCCATTAAAAATAAGATCCCATTTCATATCATAAAATTCATACCCAAATATTCATATAACCAGTCACAACTCACAACTCAAAAGCATCTACAAAATTTCATACCAAACAGGCAAACAGTACACTGTACACCCATAAATTAGGAGCAAAATACAGAGAAAATAAAAAAAATCTAAGGAAAAAAAAACTTACCGAAAAATGTCGACGCCGGGAGAGACAGAGACTAGAGAAATAGAGAGGCTGTCACTTGTCAGGCTGAGAATCGAGAAAGAGTGAGGAAATTTGTGAATTGTGAGAGTAAAAGAGAGAAAGGGAGCGGGAGAGAGGTTGAGAGACTGAGACGGCGAGCCACTTAAGAGAGTGAGTTAGCCCGTTAGCCGGTATGCCGCCATCAATCTCGCAGAAGACGAAGAGTCTCCGCCAATCGCCAATTCGCCATGGTTGCAAACTTGCAGTCTCGCACTATCGCACACTCGCACTCGCACACTTGAAGCCGAACTGTCGAAGTAACGGGATTTTGAGATTTGGGATTTGGTTTGGGAAGGCCGGAAGGTAAATGGGATTTTGATCGCTTTTGTTGGGAAAGGAAAATTGTTTTTGGAAAGGTAAATGAGGCAGAGCCGCAGAGGGAAAGAGATGAAGAGACAATGCTTTGCTGTTTACATATTTGAATTGCGACTTTGCGTAATTGCGTGTATGGGCCGTTCGGTGATCTGAGGCGAGAGTCGAGGCGTCATGTCAGTCTGTCTCACAAAGTCTTGGCCAGTTAACAATTGAAACCGCCTAAATGCCTAATTGATAATTTGATATAATGATAGGTTTTTTTTTATTTTTTAATCCTAAACGGGTTCAGCCCATTAAAACCCGCCCCAACCCACTTTGACTCGTGACCCATATGGGTCCAACCCATATGACCCGTATTTTTTTGGGTTGCTAATTTCTCAACCCAACCCACTATTTTTAGCAACGGTTTGGGTTGACCCAACGGGTCCCGACCCATTTTGACGGCTCTAATTGGTGGTTGGGTAGGGGTCCCGAGGTTTTAGCATTGTTAGACAAATCATATCAATCCTTATAACAATTGTCCTAGGTAGAATGAGTACATTGAAAACTCTCTATTATAATATCCTCATCGTTTATAGTAAAATTGTTGCTTACCTTGGAGTGAATTAAACCATATAAAATCATTTGTTCCCTTTTACTTTATTTTGTTATATTTTCTATTATCTTGTCATTATTCGTCCAAATACTTGGTATTATTATTTTTGACCGATTATCTTTTACATCAAAGATAGAAATTTCGAATTCTTAATCCAAAAATATCCTTGTTTTTATAAAAATATCCAAAAATGCAATGAATTTCCAAGCATTTGGTATTGGTTTCTAAGCATTTGGAATTTGGTACCCAGATATGTTACAGGGATGGGATTCAATTTGTAATACTCTAATAACAGTGTCGGCTCGATTGTTGAGGAAAGTTTTGAATGAATAAAAACAATAGCCGAGCAGAGCTGGAGGAGGAGAGCAGCAGCAACTCAAAAGCGGCGATGAATCTGACTCTAACCCCCCCTACCGATTCCCTCACCCCTTCCTTTAAGAACAACATAAGCAACAATAGCAATTGGCCCTTACTCACCATTTTTTACACTTCTACATAGAAATTCATGATTTTAAAGAGAAAGAGAAAATGAATTCCCAATAAAAATTGGGCTTGTCTCAGGTTCAATTGGGAGCGATGATCAAGAGTGATAATCTGATAATAGAAAAAAGAAACTGTTGGGGAGGGAGAGTGGGGATTTGATGATTTCACCAAGGGAGTGTGCAAGTGATTGTAGAAACTAATAAAGTTTAGGAATAATGGCATGACCTTTCTATTGATATTGTGAACATATTTATAGGAGTACAATACTTGCTACACAAGTTTAACCTAGAGAGTCTAAATACAAGAGGGATTAGGAAACCTAAATACAAGAGGAACTAGGAAACCTAAATACAAGTAAATTAGGAAAGTAAATCTAAAGATAATTATAATATATTACATATATATTATATTTACTAATACTATAAATATAATATATATTAAATATATTATATTCTCTTATATGCTCCATAAGATGGATCACCGTTAGGAGAGACAAATCTTGTAAAGAATATACGACGTGCGAGTTGAAAAATGAGAGGGTGATCGGCTGAAGTAAGGGAGGGGTCGGCCATTTGGGTCTTAGGAAGACAAGTTGTTGAGGAGAGGTCTTCGGCGGGCGGGTGAGGCCGGTTTGCCGAAGACATGGTTTGCTCGAGGAGCGAGTTGGTGAGGAGTGTTGTCGTGTGGAGAGCTGGGTTGGCCAGGAGTCTGAGTTGCTCGAGGAACAGCGGTTCGAGGTCTTCGGCGATTAAAGCTGGTTTCTTAGAGGAGACATGGACATGGTTTGCGAGATGAGCGAAGCCAATTTGGGAGAACTTGACCAGTGAGTGAGAGTCGGGTTTGCCGAAGAGTCAGTTAGGTGCTCGAGGGCGTTGAAGGAGGGCTGAGCTTGGTGAGAGCCGGGTTTGTTGAAAGAAGTCAGGTGAGTTGCTCGAGGCGAGTTGTTTGAGGGAGGATTGCATGGCGAGCGGGTGCGAGCCGAGTTTGTTGAAGAGTCAGGTGAGTTGCTCGATGGGACGAAGCCGTTGAGGGAGGAGGCTATGACCCGGGGTGAGAGCCGGGCTTGAAGAGTCCGCAGAGTTGCTCGAGGGGCGAGTTGTTTGAGGAGGACTTGCGCCATGGTGAGCCGGGTTTGCCGAGGAGTCAGTTGGTTGCTTGAGAAGCAAGTTGTATAAGGGAGGACGTCGAGCTTGTCTCCGAGCCCTGGTTTGCCGAGGATGCGTTAATTACCGAGAACGCAGCGAGTGAAAGGCAGGGCGGTGGTGAGAGAGGGGCCTCTTTGTGGAAGGAGGGCGGTGGCAAGCCGTGCCCTTAGAAAGGGCAATTTGGGTTTGCCAAGGATGCCGAGTACTCAAGCGAACAGCGGGTTGAGGCGTGTGAGAGAGAGGGGTTATGGTTCTTGGAAGTACGGTTAAGGGTGGCGGAGGAAGATCATCGGCGAGCTCGGTAGAGCTTGGTTGGCCGAGGTGTAGGAAGGCGTCGGTTGTGGTGGGATGAAGGTGTATGGATGCGTAGTGTGGTTAAGGGTGGTCGAGGAAGATCATCGGCTTCTCGGTAGAGCTCGGTAGAGCTTGGTTGGCCGAGGTGTAGGAAGAGGCGCCAATGTGGTGGGATGAAGGTGTATGGATGCGAGGTGTGGTTAAGGGTGGTTGAGGGAAGGTCCTTGGCGAAGCTCGTCTCGAGGCGTGGTTGGTCGAGGTGTCCTTGTTGTTCGGGAGGCTTGGAACGCTGGCGCTACTGGGTGATGGGTGCCGGATCTCAAGCGTTGGGTTTGGTGGTCGATCCGGGTTGGCATGCAGATTCGGTCTCGTGTAAGAAGATATATGGAGGCAAAAGGTGTGGTTGAGGGTGGTTGAGGAAGGTCCTCGGCAAGCTCGGCAGAGCTTGGTTGGCCGAGGTGTCCTTCTGTTACATGAGGGTCATGGGGACTGGCGCTACTAGGCGATATGCCGGATCTCGTTGGGTTGAGTGCTCGATCCGGGTTGGCAAGGGCTTTGGTGGGAGAAAAGGTATAAGGAGGCGAAGGTTGGCGAGCCCGGATTAGGGTTAGGAGGTTGCCAAGATATAGGGAGGCGGCGTTGGCAACAACGTTGGTGGGGGCTGGTTTATAAGCGCGTAAGGTTGCTAACGGAGGCGGGCGGGAAGGACCAAGCGAGCTTGTCCAAAGCTTGGTTGGCCAAGGTGTCCTTTGGTTGCTCAAATGGAGGGAGGTGGAAACCGCAGCCGTAGAAACCGCGCCGGATCGAGCGTCTGGTTTGGTTGGCGACGGCAGCGATAGGAGGAAGTTTTAGGGTTGAGGAAGTCTTGGGTTTGCGGAAGATGATGGTTGTAGGTTTTAAGAGCGAGGCTCTGATACCATGTAGAAACTAATAAAGTTTAGGAATAATGGCATGACCTTTCTATTGATATTGTGAACATATTTATAGGAGTACAATACTAGCTACACAAGTTTAACCTAGAGAGTCTAAATACAAGAGGGATTAGGAAACCTAAATACAAGAGGAACTAGGAAACCTAAATACAAGTAAATTAGGAAAGTAAATCTAAAGATAATTATAATATATTACATATATATTATATTTACTAATACTATAAATATAATATATATTAAATATATTATATTCTCTTATAGTGATGACTCACAAGCTTCCAAGAATTTGGTGGCTTTGCAGGCATGGAGGATCTTTGGCGGGACTGAGGCGCCAGTAGCGTTGGGAGATGGACGGGGGTGGTTGTGATGGTAGTGGTGGGTGGCAGATGAGATAAAGAATATAAGTAAGATAGAATGAAGACCGAGGGATAACTGGGAAGCCATGAAAATGAAAATAAGTTGGGTTTGGGTGACTTAGAATGAGGGGTGTTTTATGGGTTTTCTGTGGTGCATGATTATTAGGGCGGTAATTAACTCGATCAGTGCTAAATTTGAGAAAATGGAATAGTTATTATAGATTCTTGAAATGTGAAAAGGGCAGGAGAATTGACACTTTACAAGTTTCGAAATGGATTACATAGTTAAGGGATTGATCTCCAAATTTTGGGTCAAGGATGAATTTGTGTGAGAGAGGGAAAGAGATGGGGTTCGATGGAGGAGAGGAGGGGTGGTGGTGGTTTTTTCATCGGGGAGATGGAAGTGGGTGTAGGTGGATAAGGTTAGGTTTTCTTAATTTTGGTAAAACACAATGTGTACATCATCTATCTAAGGTAAGGGGTATTTTAGGTTTTTTAAAGATTTTCATCTTACATAACTAGCGAAAATAGTTTGAGTGAGCTTATCGAATTTATAAACCAAGTATAGTGATTAAATTGGGAAAAAAAAAGTTAAGTTAGTTTAATACATAATCTATAAAAGTGAGATGACCAAATTGCGATTTAAGCCAAAATTTTCTTATCATACTCCTTTCAAATCATAGTGTTTTTCAAAGGCATCTACAAGCCCGAAAATCTAATATTAATCCACGAAACGGGTAAGACTATAAGAGCGAAGGACGTATCTCATTCATAACATGAAACATATGATTAAACTAGAACAATAACTACTAGTTGATTTACGGGCTTTGTGATAGGGCTGTCAATCCGAGCCACCAAACTATTAAGTCGAATCGAATCAAGTCGAATCAAGTGGTTGGTTTCGATTTCGTGACTTATATGGTTCAGTTTGTATTTTTGAGAAATCGAGTAGTTCGGCTCACGATTTGACCTTTCGAGTCAAGTCAAACCGAACCGAACCGAACCATTTTGAGCCGAACCACCAAGTCGAACCACGGAGCTGAACTATTAAACTAAGTCACCAAACCAACAATCTTTTAGAATTCTGACATTTAGTCTCTGGTCTCCTCTACTCGCTCGTCCTCTTCTAATCTTCATGTGGGGAGCACTTTCAATGCACATTTTCATTCTAGTATTTTTTAAGTTTACATAAATGTTTTAGTTTGACATCAAGTACTTTTATTGTATTTTGGTTATATTTTTTGGATTCAATGTATTGATTATTATGTGTTTCATGACCTCATGTGTGAATCTCTTTATTCCAAAAAAATTTTATTTAAATTTTGGAGATTGTATGAAAGCATCTAAATATTATGTATTCATATTACATTTGAATTTTTGGTATTTTCTTTAATTTGTTTTTTTTATTCTTTTGGTTTGCTTAAATGTTGAAGTCCCATTTTTTTTTAAAGTAGGCCAAACCACGAAACCGAGCCGAACCAAGTCGAACCATCGTGGTTTGGTTTGGTTCAACTCAAGATTTTAAACAGTTTAGCTCGATTTGATTTTTTACAAATCGATAACATACAGGTCAGCTCAGATTTTGTTCCAAATCAAACCATTTACACCCCTAATTTGTGATCCTTTCAAATTACTTTTGTGTGATCATTACTTTTCTTCAAATTCTTAAAAAACAATGTCATAGGTTTCATGTCCAATAATTTGATTTCAGGATGGGATGGTCTCTTGAAGCGTGTAAGTAAATGTTTGCTACAATTGACATAAAGAACAAGAACATAGGAAAAGAAGAAAAAATGGGACACAAGTGAAGTCAATTCAAGGGTCAATAAATCACACAAAAAAACTATCTATAATGAGTGAAAACAATAGAAATTCTCTGTAATTTGTCTTTCTTAATACTTCATCCGTTCTTGTATAACCGTCCTTTTTGATCCGATATATCATTTTAAGAAATTAATTATATTATAAATATTAGCATAACGTATGGTTTTCTTTAATACCTTTATGCATGTGGTCATAATTAAAATATAATATTTAGAAAAAGTAAAGGATAAAATAATAAAAATATTATCATAAAAAGAAATTTTTTGAAAGTCGAGTCGTTCTTCTAGAATAAACATAAAAAGAAATTGAGAACAATTATTTAGGAACGAATGGAATACCTAAATTGGGGTTACATACAAGAGTTGTAATCGCGTCAAGATTTTCTACTTGGAGGCTGGTGAAAATGGCAAAGCACGAAATGTACCACATGCTAAAATACTTGTGCATTGAAAATGTTATTTACTACTCATAGCGTTACAAAATAAATGTCTAATGTTGACGAATTTTAGCAAAATTGTTGACGTTATAGTAGACATTTGACTTGAAGAATAAGTTAAAAATAGAAAGATGACAAATTTTTTTGAAAGTCAGAAATGAAATAGTGAACACCTATTTTGAGTGAGGGAGTAAAAACAAACGGAAATTGCGGATCGGTCTCCTTTCCCAAATATTTAACACCTCCTGTCCCGTCAATTTTATTTAACCGAAAAAGTTATTTTTTTAAAATTGTTTCGAAGATGTCCAGATTTGTCCCCTTTCACAGTTCTAGTGTTTCTTCCTCCAACATATTTTCCACAACTCTAATGTATTCTTCTTGAATTTTTAGAAAAAAGTAATGTATGGTGATTATGGATGAAGAAGAAAGTAAGTGAGAAGTTAAGTAATGAAAAATAACAGTGGTTACCACATGACTGTGTCTTCACGACCCTAACTTTTTACTCTTGCTCTTCTCCATCTCTCATTGTTTTTGTTATTCTTCTTCATTGTGTTTGTGTGTGATTGAGAATGAATTTACTTTTGTTTTTGTATTATTATGCATGTAAACTGTTCGATGAAATGTTCAATTAGGAATTTGTTCGTTATTGGATTATTTTTTTTTTTGAATCTGATGCATGATTTGTAGCGCGCATCGATTGATGTATCTTTGATGTTTGACTTGGTGCATCGCGATGTATAAATTGGACTGAGTGATTTAATTGAAGCATCACGATCCATAAATTGATTTCATTATATATAAATTGATGTGTTGCAGTGCGGTGCATAAATTGATTTTATTATATATATAAATTGATGCAACGCGATGCATTGTGTAAGTGATCCGTAACGTACCTTAGATTCATTAAGGGTATCGTAGTATTTTCACCCATAAAAGTGTTTCTTTTCCAGTTTAAAAAAACATAGGATACTTTAATGGTTGAAAATTTCCGAAAGAGGACTAGGCCAAATTTCACCCTAAAAATAATTGATAATATTGTATTAGTCTATTAGTCCAAAAACTATTGTCATGCTTTCTTTTTTCGTACGTCCTAAAATAATTAT
>CM028383.1:90613289-90650322 GCA_013146195.2 Codonopsis lanceolata
ACTCTGTAGCGGCCGGCTCTCCATATATCCTTATCTCATGTGATTTCATTACGAGCACCTATGCGAAACAATGCCATCTTGGATATATGATCTCACATGCTTATGTGACTATATCTTGCCTTGTATGTTGCATATTGCCATGACATGCATGATTGATAGCTTACAAGTCTTTATGACTTACCCATTCCCTTTTTTGCTTTAGATCCTAGCAAGACAGGTCCTTCTCGTTGAGGATTGCGGTGTTGAGTGTGCTGATTCCTCCTTTTTGCGCCGTTGCGGTTGAAGAGGTGGTTTAGATGTCCTCTTCCTTTCTTTTGTTATTTTGCAAGGGCGATGGGTTAAAGCAAGTCAATTAGACTATGCTTGGGAATTTGTATAGAACTTGATCTTGTTACTTCTATTAGCTACTTGTAGTTTAACTCTTGTAGTACTTGTAACCCCTTTATCTTAGGCATTGTGTAAGCCGTGTTTTGGTTATCATGTATAATAGTTCACTACGTATAAGTCTTTCACTTGAGCATGCTATTAGCTCTTATTTAATTCTTGTCCATAAGCTGTTAGCTTGGGTTCAGGCATGTAGTGTCGCCAGATGACTTGGTTTAATTGCTTAGCTTTGTTTTATCGGGTTTTAAAAGTTTTAAAAATCTAGGCCTTTTAGGGGCGTGCTTCGTCTCTAATGTTGCGTCACGTCGTTTTCTTAAAATGAGTCCTTGCATGTTAATTGTCCACTTGTTTTTCCCCTATTTGGGCGGTCCGGCTCGGTTCCACCTCGGGCGGGTCGGGTCGCTGATTCAGTTGGTATCAGAGCTTGTTTATAGGTTAGCTATCGGCCAGGATAGGTTCCATGGCCTAGGTGGGTTAGTTTCTTGTGTGATGTTCTAACGACGAGTGAATTCTTATAGGTGCTCGATGGTGAATCCTAGAAGCGAGATCGTGTAGGCAGCGGAGGCGAGCTAGGTTGGTTCAAATGAGCTGAGGTAGAATTGCCACCTCCTCCGGGGTCAGTGGTATGAATGCTCGGATGGCGGATATGTACCGTCGCATGGCGAGTTTATGGCCAGAGATGGCTCGGCTTGGCCATGGTCGAGAATGTACCTCCACCACCACCACCTCCCGGAGGCGAGGCGAGGCGTCGCCACCGCGTGTTGTTATACCACCGGGAGCTAGGAGTGCGGAATAATCTTTGTGCTTGAGAGGTTCATGAAGATGAAGCCTCCATCTTTTGAGGGAGAGGCGGATGCTAGTCTTGCTGAATTATGGCTTGAGGATGTGAAGAAGATCTTTGCAGCGTTGGATTGCACGGATGAAGAGAAGGTGACTTTAGCTGCGTATAAACTGAGAGGAGCCGCCAATCATTGGTGGGAAGTTCTACTTGCTAGTTGGGAATTGAACCGAGGTGGCACAGTGTGGCCTACATTTGAGGCAGAGTTTAGGGCAACTTATGTGCCTAATGTGGTTAGGCAGTAGAAAGAATTCCGGAGGCTGGAGGCGAGGATCTATGACTATAGCTCGGTATTCTTCTAAATTCGAGTTGTCCCGTTATTGTGCACATCTAGTCTTTGGATGAGAACAGAACCGAAGTTCGTGAAAGGGTTGAAAACCCGATTATAGGAAGCAATTGTTATCTCTGATTGGCGGATGCTACCGGAGTGCGGTGGATCGTGCTTATGAGATTGGCGAGACATTGAGGAGCGGGCGAAAGCCTCTGTGCAAACTTCTCGGCGGTCTTCGCGAGCGGCCAGGTAGAGGTCGATCTTACAGAATCGGTGCAGCTATCGGGGGCAACCGTCGCAATGGTGGTCAGAATAGGCAGCAATCTGGAGGCCAGAATAGGCGCCCGTATGAGAGTCGTGGTGGTAGTGCTCCTTCTCCTCAGGGGCAGCAGACCCAGAGTAGTGGGCAATTGATTTGTTCTTATTGTAATAAGATTGGGCATTCTAGTGAAGTGCGAGAACCGAGACTTGGTACTTGTCTTATTTGTGGAGATTCTAGTCATCGCTCAAAGATTGTCTAAGTCTAAAGCGGCTCGATCCTTGGGGTCGATTCGGTGATGCAGGTCCAAGAGGATAGTGATGGGCGTCTAAGGCGAGCTCGTGTTTTCGCGCTTGATCGGCGAGGTGTTCCCGAGTCTACTACGTGATCGGAGGTATTCTTTCGGTCTTCGGTCATCATGCTCGGAGTTCTTATAGATCGGGTTCTACTCATTCTTATGTTGCATCGCATTTCCTAGAACATTTATGTGTATTGCACTTGCCGGTTACCTTATGTGCTTGAGGTGTCTACACCCTTGGGTGATTGCTTGTTGGCGTCGAGGTCTATAGAGGCGTGATGTGCTTGTTCATAATCGAGTCTTGCATCTTGATTTGGTAGTATTGCCTATTAGAGACTTTGATGTGATTCTTGGTATGGATTGGCTATGTGTACATCATGCTTTAGTTGATTGCCGTCGTAAGAAGGTAACTTTTGCCATGCCGTATTAGGAGTTTGTGTTTCGGGTGATCATGCTATGAATGGGGTTCATATTATTTACGCCTTGCGGGCTAGACAACTTTTATCACGTGGGTGTGCGGGGTATTTAGCTTGCGTACTTGATACTAGCATGTCTTACGCTAAGTTAGAAGATATTCCAGGTAGTTAATGAGTTCCACGATGTCTTTTCTAGAGTATGCTTTACCTCCCGGCCAGAGAACTAGAGTTACGTATTGAACTATTGCCGGGGACTTCGCCTATTTCTAGGGCACCTTATCGTATGGCTCGAGTTGCGAGAGTTGAAGGATCAGGCTGCAGGGAACTTCTAGATAGGGAGTTCATTAAACCAGAGTGTATCTCCTTGGGGTGCACGGTGTTGTTGTGTGAGGAAGAAGGATGGTAGTTTACGCCTTTGTATAGACTATCGGCAGTTGAACCGGGCTACTATCAAGAATAGGTATCCTTGCCACACATTGATGATCTCTTTGATCAACCTTGAGGTTCGATTGTCTATTCCAAGTTTGACTTGAGGAGTGGCTATCACCGGTTGAGGGTTCGGGCGGAGGATGTCCCGAGAGCAGACCTTAAAATGCAGCGTTATGGTCACTATGAGTTTGTTGTTATGCCATTTGGGTTGACCAACGCACCTGCAGTTTTTATGGACTTGATGAATAGGGTTTTTCATGAGTATCTTGATTGTTTTGTGGTGGTATTTATTGATGACATTCTTGTGTACTCCAAGTCACGAGAGGAACATAAGAATCATTTAAGAGAGGTTCTTTCTATCTTGCGGAAGAAACAGCTTTATGCGAAATTTAGTAAGTGTGCTTTCCGGCTAGAGCAAGTTTCTTTTCTAGGGCACGTGGTGTCTAGTGATGGTATTAGCGGTGGATCCATCCAAGGTTGAGGCGATTACTAAGTGGAAGAGCGCCTGAAGTACGGTAGCAGTCCGTAGTTTCTTGGGCTTGGCAGGTTATTACCGTAGGTTTATTGAGGGGTTTTCGAAGATCGCTACTCCGATGACTAATTTGACTCAGAAGAAGTCTTCTTTTATATGGAGTGATAAGTGTGAGGCTAGTTTTCAGGAGTTGAAGAGGAGGTTGACTACGGCTCCTATCTTAGCATTGCCTAGTGGTTCGGAGAACTTTGTGATTTATAGCGATGCCTCGTTAGAAGGCTTGGGTTGCGTGCTTATGCAGAATGGGAGAGTTATTGCCTATGCTTCTCGGAAGTTATCACCTTATGAGCATAATTATCCGACACATGACCTTGAGTTGGCAGCTATCATTTTTGCGCTTCACAAGTGGAAGCATTATCTTTCTGAGGCTAAGTTTGAAATATTCACCGATCATAAGAGTTTGAAGTATCTCTTTTCACAAAAAGAGTTGAATATGCGAGAGGCGATGGATGGAGAAACTTAAGGATCATGGTACTATTTTATACCATCAGGGAAAGCTAATGTTAGTTGCGGATGCCTTGAGTAGGAAAGCTTTTATGTCTTGCTTGATGATGAGGGAATGGAAGATGCTTGAGGATGTCCGTGAGTGGAGTCCGGTTGTGAGTGGGCATAGGGTTATCTTTGCTAGTGTGCGTGCTTACGCTGCATTGTTTCGAGTTGATTAAGAAGGCTCAAGCTTCGATTACGAGTTGAGGAAGGTTATTGATGGATTGGGTGATGGTAAGACAGGGAGTTTCTTTGTGCTTGATGAAGGTATCTTAACTTTTCGAGGTAGAGTTTGTGTTCCTTCACCGGATGGAGTTAGGCGTATGGTTCTTGATGAGGCTCACAAGGCCAAGTATACTATACATCCGAGGAGTACCAAAATGTATAGGGACTTGAAGAGACATTTTTGGTGGAATGGGATGAAGAGAGATAGCGAGTATGTATCTAGATGTTTGACATGTCGGCGAGGTTAAGTGAACACCGAGAGCTTAGGTTTACTTGACCACTTGAGATCTGGGAGTGGAAATGGGAGCATATCACCATGGATTTTGTGACGGGATTGCCACGTACTCGTAGAGTTTTGATGCGATTTGGGTTGTTGTGGATAGGTTGACAAAATCTTCACATTTTATTCCTATTGCGATGACTTATAGTTTGAGTCGGTTAGCGGCTTTGTATATTCGGGGATATCGTGAGGTTGCATGGTATTCCGTTAGCATTGTTTCGATAGAGACCCCGAGTTCACTTCTAGATTTTGGAATTCCTTGCGGGAAGCTTTGGAGTGAGTTGAATTTTAAGTACGACTTTTCACCCTGATCGATGGTCGATCGGAGAGATTGATTCGGTATTGGAGGATTTATTGCGTGCTTGTGCCATGGATTTCAAAGGGTTGGGATTCTCATTTGCCATTAGGCGAATTTGCTTATAATAACGATTACCGATCTAGTATTGAGATGGCGCCATATGAGGCTTTATATGGGCGTAAGTGTCGATTCACCGATTTCTTTGGGATGAAGTTGGTGAAGCTAAGCTTTGGGGTTCGGAGATGGTACATGATCGGTGAGAGTGTAAAGCTTATTAGAGATAGATTGCTTACAGCTCAGAGTAGACAGAAAAGCTACGCGGACAACCGGAGACGTGACTTAGAGTTTCAGGTTGGTGATCTTGTATTCTTGAAAGTATCGCCCCGGCGCGGTACTAAGCGATTTGGGAAGAAAGGTAAGCTTTCGCCTAGATTTATTGGACCATTCGAGATCCTAGAGAGGATTGGAGCTTTGGCGTATCGGTTAGCATTGCCACCTTCTATATCGGATGTTCATGATGTCTTTCATGTCTCGATGCTACGCAAGTACTTGAAGGATGAGTCTCATGTTCTTACTTATGAGGAGATTTCCATTGAACCTGACCTTTCTTATGATGAGAAGCCGGTGAGGATTCTTGATACGAAGGAACAAGTCTTGAGAACAAAGAGGATTCCGTTAGTGAAGGTCTTGTGGAAGAATCATGATATTGAGGAAGCCACGTGGGAGACCGAGCTTGATATGAGATAGAGATACCCTTTCCTATTCGATGAACTTGGTAAGAATTTAGGGACTAAATTCCTAAAGGAGGGGAGAATGTAACACCCCGGATTCTTGCATGTGTATTGTGTGCTTGCCTTCATGTTTTCTTGTTGATTGTGAGCATGTTTACTTAGTCTATGTATATGATTTAGAAGCATTCTTAAATCATTCATGAAGCTCTTAACATGTTTAGAATCATAGTAAGCTTGATTGGAAGTTTATAAACTTTCTTGCTTTGTTTCGCCCTTAGCGATTTCCCTCGTTGCCCGTATTGCTTGTATTTCGACGTGCGAAATGTTCGTTGAGTTCTTGGACTTGTATTCAAGTCATAACCATGTTTAAACAAGCCTTGTCCATGTCCAAGTTATCCTAGTTTGATTGGTGGTTGATTGGCGTTTGATTCGTTAACCATTCATCTCTTGATTCGAGCCTTGTTTTACCTTGTCACGGGTGTTGTTCGGGTGTGTTTCCGACTTGTTTTGAGTTGGGTTAGACCTTAGAATGGTTGCCCATGAGTTTGGGATCATTTAGGTCATGTTTAGACCAAGTTCAAGCGCTTGCGGCGGCGCATCGAAATTTGTGCACCAGCCGCCTCGGCCGAGAGCATTGTAAAAATCAGTTCATCCCGGGCGCCTTTGGGATTGGTGGCGCCGCCTCAACTCTCAGAGCTTCCTACGGGATTTTTCCCTGTTCTGCTGTGTACGAACTTTGGCACTTAAACCTCTTTCCAAACTTCTCCTATACCTCACTAAAACCTCCCTAACACCCCTTGCTTATGTCCTAACATTATTTAACATGTTTTAAGAGTGGATTAACCAACCATTAGTGAGCTTTAAACAGCCAAAATCAGATATTTATGTACCACAAGAGAGTGACACTTGTCCCACTCAGTTTTTCAACCAATATAAGCCACAACCAGATTTGTTGACCTTCATTCTTCACCCTCACTCTCCAAGAACGAATTTCTTCTTCTCCCAAGTTCTTCCATGGCTTCTTGAAGATACTTCCTTGGTCCTCCATCATCCTCTCATCCTTTGCTCAAGCCTCCTTCTTCAAAAGTGTTAAGCTTGAAGAGTTGAGCAGTTCCAACCGATTGGTTTGTGCTCTTCCTATCTTCTTCCTTGGTGAAGGGTAAGCTATTGATTCCCCTTAGGATGTATGTTAGACTTGCCATGTCCCCCTCTTCTCATGATTCCCATGCTTCTACCTTGTTCATGCCATGCTTGATGATGAGTTGAGTTTGTAAGGATTTTGAATGATATATTCAACTTGTTGTTTTGGGTCCTATGCCTAGAATTAAATATGTTCTATGCCTCCTTAGGAACAACATTTGTTCTTGGACTAATGACTTTTGATAACTCTTGGAGATGATGATTTCTAGGGTTTCACATGCTATGAATTGTTCATCCTATTGATTGGGTCATATGCTTAGAATCAAATGTGTTCTATGTCTTTCTAGGAATAACTAATGTTCTTGGACCTTTGTCTTTTGATAACTTTTGATATAATGATTCTAAAGTTCCCATGAAATATTGAATTAATGATAATTCTTGACTATGGTTGTTAAGTGGATTAATGGCCTAGTCTACTCGACTCGAGAACTTAGAAAAGGGTTTATGATGCATTTAGCATTTAAACTCTATTGGATGAATTTTTAGAGACGACTCAACGGAGTCAAACTTAGTGAGCCATTGAACAATACCGGCTCAATGATCAATCCCTACGACGTTCTAAACACGTTTCTCTAAGAATGATAATTCTAGACTATTGAATTGGATTGATTACCATGCTTGATTCTTGATGTCATGTAATAGAATACCTATTTGACATGTTGAGTTCGCTCTTGTCGAACTCAATCCTGCTTGATTATTGATGAGAATATTTACTTGTCATGAACGAGATCGCTCTTGTCGACCTCGTTCCCTACTTGAGAATTTGTTAAGTAGACACTACTTGGCATTTGCATGAGTCCAGCTGGCATCCTGTCCTTGATTCACACACGCCTCCACTGTGGCCACAGTGGGGAAGTAGCTCCCTTGCTGTAATCAATACGAGCATCATTGGTGTCTATCCCGGGCATCTCCTCGGAAGATCGATGTACTTACACACATCTGATACCAGCACACTCCAGATAACGCTTGTATGCAGGAACTACGAAGCGGCCCGGCTCTCCATATATCCTTATCCTATGTGATTTCATTACGAGCACCTATGTGAAACAATGTGCATCTTGGATATATGATCTCTATGCTTATGTGACTATATCTTGCCTCGTATGTTGCATATTGCCATGACATGCATGATTGATAGCTTACAAGTCTTTATGACTTACCCATTCCCCTTCACTGCTTTAGATCCTAGCAAGACAGGTCCTTCTCGTTGAGGATTGCGGTGTTCGTGCTTTGTTCCTCCTTTTGTACGCCGTTGCAGTTGAAGAGGTGGTTTAGATGTCCTCTTCCTTTCTTTTGTCATTTTGCAAGGACGATGGGTTAAAGCAAGTCAATTAGACTATGCTTGGGAATTTGTATAGAACTTGATCTTGTTTCTATTATTAGCTACTTGTAGTTTAACTCTTGTAGTACTTGTAACCCCTTTATGCCGGCATTGTGTAAGCCGAGTTTTGGTTATCATGTATAATAGTTCACTACGTATAAGTCTTCCGCTGAGCATACTATTAGCTCTTATTTAATTCTTGTCCATGAACTGTTAGCTTGGGTTCCGGCATGTAGTGTCGCCGATGACTTGGTTTAATTGCTTAACTGTTTTATCAGGTTTGAAAAGTTTTAAAAATACCGGCCTTTTAGGGCCGAGGCGTGTTACGACTCTAATGTTGCGTCACGTCGTTTTCTTTAATTGAGTCCTTGCATGTTAATTGTCCACTTGTTTTTCCCCCTATTTGGGCGGTCCGACCCTCGGTTCCACCTCGGGCCCGGGTCGGGTCGCCACAGCTATAGTCGTCGTTGTGGAGACAGAAGAGGGGGAGAATCCCAGACTCATTCATGTCGTCACACAGTTTAGCTCCGGCGGAAAAAGTGCGAACAGTTGGCTGGTCAATGCACATCCCGGGCAGATAAACCTTTGCGGTCCAGCTCTAAATGATGTCATGCGGAGCGAGGTAGAGAGGAAACCAGTGGACGTTGACGGAGGGGTTGGGGTGAATGACTTGTTCGGGGTCAAGAACCTTCCTTTTGTGGGTATTTGTCTTGGCAGATGATTTCACCTACAAAAACCATTTTCAGAAATTAGGGCTTTTCCTGACATAACAAATAACCAAGGATTTTATTTTTAAGAAATAAAATTAACTTTTAGACAGAAAAATTGAAACCATTGAATGTTTGGATAGATAAAGAAAAGAAACATCAATAGATAATCTTTGAAGAAATGAGTATTTAAAGTACAGAGAAAACTGTTGGTTTCAAGGTTTTGAAAGAACAACAAGGGCGGAAACCGTCAAGATACGCAAAGCGTCTTTTCGGATTGCTCAGCAATATGACTCAAAAAGGAAATTTTAAGCATAAATCAAAAGATAGTACACTAATGAGTGTAGAAAGTCTTACCATTGTTTTTGTTTAGAGAAGAAGAAACGATAAGTAATCGAAAAAGGGGGAAGCAGTTGCAGAGAGAGTCTAAGGGTTTGAATAGAGAGAGAAAATATGACAGAGAGAGTTTGCAAAAGTTTGAAAAAGGCGGTTCAAAGTCTATTTAAAGGACGAGAAAAGTCATTTTAGCGAAAATGCCTTGGATGATTGACATTTGTCGATCAAAAGACTTTTAACTTAATATATTTTCAAGGAAATAACAGAAAGTGACTTTTAACCCCTTTGCCTTTTTACAAAACCTTTTACCCTTTAATAGGCTAAACAATTAAAGTACTAACCTAGTAATAATGAATAGATTAAGTCTACTGGTTAGTAGCAATTAAGTCTGCCGGTATGAAAGAAAACTTGAAAAACTTAAAAATAACCTTTAAGTTGTAAGATCAATCATACCAAGATTTCTCCTTAAATAAGCAAACCTGGTAGCATCCAGTGTCTTAGTGAGAATATCAGCCAATTGATGTTTAGTTGGAACGTATTCCAAACTGATGTTACCTTTTTTCACATGATCTTTGAGGAAGTGATAACAGATATCAATGTGCTTTGTCTTTGAGTGTATCACTGGATTCTTTGAGACTGAAAATGCAGAAGTGTTGTCGCACATAATGGGACAATTTGCAGTCTTGATGTTGTAATCCACTAGTTGCTGCTTCATTCATAGGCCATGTTTGATGTAGCTTATGAGTTAGTGTTTATGGCTTATGACTTCTCATAAATCATTTAGAGAGTATTTGATTTCAAATGTGGAGTAATAAGTTATAAATAGAGTACAAGCCAACTAAAACACAACTCACCTTATAAGTCATAAGCATTAGAGCTGGTGCTGAAGACTTAGCAGATAAAAAAAACGGATGAACAGTGCCATTAAATAAAATTTTCATATTCCAAAACTACCCTCATTTAATAATAATAATAATAATAATAATAATAATAATATTATTATTATTATTATTATTATTATTATTATTATTATTATTATTATTATTATTATTATTATTATTATTATTATTATTATTAATATTATTAATATTAATATTATTTTATTTCAGTACTATTTCAACTTATTAATCAAACACAGGCATACTAACTTATGAAAGCTAATAAGCACTTTTAAAAAGCTAAATCAAACATCACCCGTCATTAGTCATCAGTCATAAGTAATAAGTTATCAATCATAAGTAATAAGTCATCGGCACAAGTCAATAAGCTAAATCAAACGAGCCCATAGTAGTTGAGAGCAACAGTTGCTGGCATCAATGTATTCTGCCTTTGTGGTTGAATTTGCAACTGAACCTTGCTTCTTGCATGACCATGAGACAACTCTATTTCCAAGAAATTGACAGGTCCCACTGGTGCTTCTTCTGCTAACTTTATAGGCTGCATTGTCTGCATCTGTGTACCCAACTAGATCGAAATTGTTTCTTTTTGAATACCAGATACCCCGATTTGTCGTTGTTGAAACATATCTAATGATACGTTTAGCAGCAAGCAAATGTAATTCCTTTGGATCTGTCTGAAATCTAGCAGAAACACAAATAGCAAACATTATATCAGGTCTACTGGCAGTAAGGTAAAGAAGTGAACCTATGATTCCTTGATACTTGGTCATGTTCTCTTGCTTTCCCTTCTCATCTCTGTCAAGATGACAGTCGGTAGACATTGGAGTCTCGAATCCTTTAGCTGAATCAAGACCAAATTTCTTGATAAGTTCCTTTGCATATTTGGCTTGGCTGATGAAGATCCCGTTAGAAGTCTGTTGAATTTGCAGTCCTAGAAAGTAGGTGAGCTCTCCCATCACGCTCATCTCGAACTTGCTTTGCATCAGCTTCTCGAATCTCTTCCACATGCTTTGATTTGTTGATCCAAAGATGATGTCGTCCACATAGATTTGTACTAGAAGAGAATGACCTTTGTGCTTGAGGATGAACAGAGTTGTGTCTATTCTTCCTCTCACGAATCCTTGTTCGATTAAGAACATGGATAGAGTTTCGTACCAAGTTCTGGGAGCTTGTTTGAGGCCATAAAGTGCTTTCTTGAGTCGGTATACTTGATCATGTTTGTCTTGGATGACAAAACCTGGAGGTTGTTTAACATGTACCGTTTCTTGAAGATCACAATTTAGAAAGGCACTCTTTACATCCATCTGATATACTTTGAAGTCCATGAACGATGCATAGGCTAGAAAGATTCTGATTGCCTCTAGTCTGGCAACATGAGCAAATGTTTCATCGAAGTCAATTATTCTTCCTGTCGGTAGCCTTGAGCAACCAGTCTAGCTTTGTTTCTGGTGACATTCCCATCTTCATCTCTCTTATTCCTGAATACCCACTTGGTGCCTATAACTGGATGGCCAGTAGGTCTTTGAACTAAGCTCCATACTTTGCATCTTTCAAACTAGTTCAACTCTTCTTGCATAGCTTCAATATAGTAATGGTTTTCGACAACTTCATCAATCTTCTTAGGCTCGATTTCAGACACAAATGCGAAGGCAAACAAAGTCTCATTTCGAACATTATTTCTCGTACAGACTCCTGAGTTGAGATCACCAATGATTTGAGAGATGGGGTGACCTCTTGTGTCAATAACAGTTGGAAGAAGATCATTTCTGGTGAGTTCTTCCCTTAAAGGGTCTGGAGAAGGTAGAGAAGGTGTTTCACCAAAATCAGGTTCAGAAGAGATAGGATCTTCGAGACCGTCATTTTCTGGTGAACAAGAAGGGTGAGTGATCTGCAAAGGTGTTTGGGGTAGAACAGAAGAGATGGGTTCAGGGTCAATAGAAGGGTTGGAAGAGGTACCAGCAGAGTTGAAGTCTGCCGGTGCTGGATTTGCAGAACTTGAAGAATCTGTAGTTGGAGGATTCTGAGGAGAAGAAGTCGCATCTTTATTTGTATCTGTCTCAACATCATCAGAATCATCAGCAACATTTGAAGCCACTCGTGGCTCTAATAAATCATATTCATCAAAAGTAACATGCACAGATTCTAAAATTTTCAAAGAAGTTTTGTTAAATATGCAAAATGCTTTTGAATGATTGGAATAGCCCAGAAAAATTCCTTTGTCTGATTTTGAATCAAATTTTCTTCTATATTTTCTTCCATTATAAAGAATAAAACATTTATAGCCGAAGATTTTGAAAAATCTTATATTTGGGGCTCTTCCTCCCCATATTTCATATGGAGTTTTATTGTGAAATTTGTTTACCAGGGATCGATTCTGGGTAAAACATGCAGAATTGGCTTACGCCGAAGTATTTCGGAAGTCGACTTACGCGGCATAGTTCTTGCTGCTTCAATGAGTGTTCTGTTCTTTCGTTTAGCTACACCATTTTTTTGAGGAGTTCCGGCAGCAGAGAAGTTGTGGCCGATCCCGTGGTCATCACAGTATCTTTCAACACCGTTGTTTTTGAATTCGGTGTCGTTATCTGATCTGATGTCACTTATGTCTTCAAGCTTTTGAGTTTGAAGTCTTCTGAAAAGAACGGTGACTAGATCATATGTCTCATAGTTTGAAGTCTTCTGAAAAGAGCGGTGACTAGATCATATGTCTCATTTTTTTAAGTCGTCTCGATCCATGTGAATCTCGAGTAGTCATCAACTACTACAAGTGTATACTTGTCTCCGAAGATACTTACTGTAGTGATTGGTACAAAGAGATCCATGTGAAGAAGTTGAAGAGGTCAATTCGAAGTTGACATAACTGACTTGCTCTTGAAGGAAGACTTGGAGAGTTTTCCTAACTGGCAGGCTTTGCAACTTTTGTCGTGGTCGTCAGACACCGTATGTAGACCTTTGACAAGCCCATCTTTGGAGAGCTTGGAGAGGTACTTGAAGTTGAGGTGACTGAGACGCTTGTGCCAAAACCAACTGTTGTCACGAATGTTGTTCGCAACTAGGCAAAGGCTGGAGGATCTCCCTAGAAGGTTTAAGTCCACGACATAGACGTTTCCTTGTCTATTGTCGGTCAGCAATGTTGAGCAGGATTCACGATCTTTGATGAGACATTGGTTGGAGGAGAATTGGCAGATTAGACCTTTGTCGCAGAATTGGGATATGCTCAGGAGATTATGCTTTAATCCATTCATTAGAGACATTTTGTTGATAGAGAGACTTCCTCTAGTGATTGAGCCATACCCAATTGTTTTCCCTGTTGCATTGTCACTAAAAATCACCATAGGACCTTTAGCTTCAGCTATATCTGAGAGTAGACTTCTGTTCACTGTCATGTGCCTTGAGCAGCCACTGTCGAGGTACCAGATGTCCTTATCATCTGAATCTATAGCCATGAAGCAGACCTGAAAAACTCAAAGAAACAAGGTCCCCTTTATTTTCTTTTGGGTCCTGAGGATTAGCAACCTTTTGGGACCCATACCTGCCTAACCTTGAGAGAACTAGGTCTCTCAGATTTTGGTGTGAACCTTAGCAGGCATTCTGGGGCCAAATGGCCTAAACAATTGCAAGAATGGCATAGATGAAAGTTCCATGGAGGACAATGATTAGCTTTTGCTGTAGAGTGCTTGTGACTTTCCTTCTTCTCAATAGCAGTCTTGGGTTTAGCTAGCTTGTTGACAGCAGACTTAATTGGTTTCTGTTGAATCTTCCTTGATCTATTACCAGCAGACTTAGCCTTGGCTAGTCTGTTGTTAACTGATTTAGGAGGATTCGGTAGAATTCCTTTAAGTTTAATGTCAATTAGCTTTGGTGCCTTAGCCGTTTCATAGGTAAACTTGACAGGTACCAGCAGAGATTTCGTAGGTCTACCGCCAGCAGACTTTGATTTCTCTATTATTCCTTTAGCAAGTTTCTCATTAGAAGCAGTCTCTTTGGCTTTCCCTTTGTGAGCCTTAGGGTAAACATATGGTACACTTGTATAACCAAGTCCATTTTTACCCTTATTCCCGAAGGTCTGTTTGGAGAAAGAAGTATCCTCAGCAGTCTTGGAGGATTCACCTTTTTCTGTGTCAGAAGAGCATGCAATGCTGGGCTCATCATTATAACCTAAGCCAGATTTATCTCCACTATGCTTTTGCCTTGAAAGGATTCCTTCAAAGGTTTCCTTAGAGCTGTTCCAGGAGTCAATTGTCTTTTGCAAGGCAATTTTTTCCAAGTCTAGCCCTTTGATGTTCTCAACTAAGCAATCAACTTTGTCACATGGAAATTTGTTTTCTCCTTTTATCTTGATACTCTCATGTTGACAGCTATTGAGAGATTGAATCTCAGCTGGCAGCAAAGATTTCTCAACGACAGCTTTTCATAGTTCTTTGCGAGTTTTGCATATTTCGAAAGTATTGAACTCCTCAAGCATTTCTTGATTATCTTGCTTCTTACTGAAGTTTTCACAGTTGATCTCACCTTTTACGAAAGGACTAGGTGAGATTTCGACTTCATGTTCAGAGTCATGGGTGGGACTTGATTCATGAGCTATTAAGCATATGTTGGCTTGCTCATAATCATCCTCATTCTCTTCTGAATCTGTCTCAAACCATGTAGCAACCTGTTTCTCTTCAATGTCTTCTGCCAACATACCTTTTTGTTTTTGAAATTTTTTATAAGCGGCTGTCGGTATGCTTCAAATTTTCTCTTCGGACATTTAGATGCAAAATGACCAGGTTTTCTACAGTTATAACACATTTTCTACAGTTATAACACACAAGCTCATTGTTAGATGAGCCTTCAGCAGATTTTCTAAAAGGCTGCTGGTGTGTGTCCTTCCTTCCATATTTTGCAAATTTTTTAAAGCGTTTAACAAACATGGCAAATTGTTCTTTTGAAAGAAAATCATTTTCAATGGAGGAAGTGGAAGGTTTGTTTTCAACTGGGGTTTCTTCTTGTACCATGGCTGGCAAGGACAGAGTTATGAATTGTTTGTCTTGCTCTAGAGCTCGACTAACTTCGAGCTCGTTAACCTTTAAACTTGTATAAAGACTACGAAGAGTCATTTCATTCAAGTTCTTAGATTCCTTCATGGCGGTAGTCTTAACATGCCATTGACTACCTAAAGAGCCTAGAAATCTCATGTTCATTTCTTTCTTGTCATAAGTTTTACCGAGAGAAAAGCAACTATTTATTACCTCACTGAAGCAATCGTATGCTTGTCTCAAGGTCTCCTTGGGATCCTTCTTGAAAGAATCGAATTGTTGGATGAAGGTGTACTTTCTATTGTCTCTTGTGTCTTGGTCTCCTTCCATGTATTCAACAAGAGCTTCCTACATTTCTTTGGCAGACATACACCGGATCACTTGTTGATAAGTACTAGTGTCTAGTGAGCTTGTAATGATGTTGATGGCTTTGCTGTCCAGCTCCACTAGTTTTCTTTCGTCCTCAATCCATTCCTTTTCTTCTTTTGGAATCTCTAGAGGATTTCCACCAACAGTTGCCAGAAGGTTTGGCTTCATTGGTACATGGCGTCCTTCTAGTACACACTTCCATAACTTGTTGTTAATATAATTCATAAAACGCATTATCTTATCCTTCCATACATCGAAATGGCCTTCGTCCAATATTGGGACGTGGTTCACATTTGACGTAGGTAACATGCAGGGTGTTTGTGCCATTGGATCGTGTCTCTCAAGAGTTTAATCTTGGAAAAACTAGTTTTCAAAGAGTTAAGCTCTGATATCAATTGTTAGTCCCAAAGGGCACAATAATAAGCTAGAAGGGGGGGGGGGTTGAATAGCTTATTAAACACTTAAAACTTTTCGTAATAGTTCCTATATCAAGCACTTGCAATCTATTAAAAAGATTGAAGTAGCGGAAGTCTTGATTGGAAGACAGGTCAAGTCTGCCGGTGAAGCACTACCGGTAGACTTAGCTGTTTACTAAAGTTTGCTCCTAAAGGAATAAGTTAAGGGAATGAAAGGCAGTATAACAGTAAACCACAGAAGAAGATTAACACAAGTGTTTTGAGATGGTTCGCACTATAATGAGTACTATGTCCACCACCAAGGCAGTCAACCTTGGATTTAAATGTGCACTATATTTTCCACTAGTTCTATTACAGAAATATCCAATGGATCATGTACAAAATATTTGACTTGTGTTTGGGGGTGGGGGTATTGAATACCTGGACAAAACAGAATATTCAATGTGCAAAAGAATAGTAGAAAGAACAACAATAAGAAGCGAAAGATTAATGGTTGATGTAGATCTTCTTGTTGTTGTTGAGGCCTTCGTTGATCAGTTAATGATCTCTTGAATGCACTGAATATATAAAGCTTGATGTTGTTGGAAAGATTCAGAGCGTTGGTTTCTTCAGTCTTTAATGGCAGTATTTATAGCTTGGGCATTCTTGAGATCGTTGGAGAAGATGAAGTGAGTAACAACTCTATTAGGTTGAATGCATTAAATGCCTGGAGCTGTTTGTTGACTTCTTCATCAATTGATACTGAGCAAGGAATGGTGAAGAGTTGTTGCAACAACTAGTAGGTGAGCGACAGTCAGAGTTGCAGACCTGCAGTAGTTGATACAGTCTGTATGTGTCAGTTCTGTGTACCTGCTTTGTCACTTTTCAGGAGGCGAAAGTCTTCATGCTTTTTCGAAAAAGCTGGAGGGACGTGTCTGAGGAGTCAAGTGCTGATCTGGAGATGATTTAATTCAAATTCAAACTGATTTAGGCTGAATTAAATAATCCACTTAAGCTTGAAGTCTGGAAGAGTTGGACATGTCATGCTGTCCGAGTGCAGACAAGGTCTGCCGCTGGAGCCAGCTTGAAGTCTTCTGGTAAAGCCTTCAGCTGAAGTCTTCCGTTGAACCTGTGAAGTCTAGAAAAACTATTCTAAGGCAAAGTTCTTATACATAGTTGCCACGCTAACTAGTACACAACCCATTTAGTGTATAGAACCTAATGTAATGAATGAATAAATGCAAATCAAGATACAACGAGAAACAACACCTAGTTAACCAATATCTTTTATATTTCATGCTAGGGAATACTCTTAGTCTCTTACACTTTGCAAGATTCCCAGGCATTCAATGAAAGATCGTGATCATCATTTGGTCAAGAAATTCAAGATTCAACCTTACTCTCTCAAATGGCTACAATTCTGGATATATCTATAAAAACCTTGAAGGAAGGATTGATGACAAATCCAACCCCTTTGCAGAATTACGTGCTCAGTATTCAAAAATCTCAAATCCTCAAAACACTAAAAAAGAGACAAACACGTTAAAGCCTTCATTCAAATGCATAACTTCAATCTTTCTTTGAAGAGCTTTTTCTTCTCCTAAAACACTTACTAGATATTCTTTCACATATCATATTTTTCTATTTCTTGTTTAAACAATGAATGTATTCTTCCTTACTTCTTCCTAATCTTTAAGGAACCCTTGATTGTTGCACGAGTTTGATTATTTATTAATCATACTCCTCAAACACTGGTTTTTGTTGTACACAGATCCATTAGTGATCACTTAGAATTTTAATATATTTAGTGAACTTCAAAATCCAAGTTTGACCAACTTGGTAGTGGACGTAGCAGTTTTTACACTGTGAACCACTCCAAATACTCTATTGTTGTTTTCCTGCTGTTTTTACTGTTATAACACTTAAGCAGCTGCTATCTGTTTAAGTATCAACTAGTTACATTCTTGAATAATTTACTTAATTGTCAAATATATTGTCTTTTATACTTCAATGATCAAAATAAAACCAAACTGGTTAACGATTCAGCATCTGCTACCTACTGATTTTTCATCAGCTACTGAAAACTTATCTTTTCTGCTGCATCTTTTGAAGGTTTTCAAAATAACCCTTAAATTTTTTTAAAGGCTATTCACCCCCTCTAGCTTTATTTCGTTGCCAACTATACTTACAATTGGTATCAGAGCCTAACTTTGATATATGGAAAGAAAGGGTTACAAGATATATGAACAACATAGATAACATATTGATGGAATGTATTAAAAATGGCCTCATGCTACCCATGAAAGAAAAAACTAATATGGGTAAATATTCTTCTGCACATGATTATAGGATAAATCCACTTATAGTTGACGAAAAGGAATATGTACTTAAACCTCAGTCTGAATTGACTGAGGAAGATAAAGAACAGGATGGGTTAGATGCCAAGGCCATACACATTCTATCAAGTACTATTCCAGATGAAAACTACAAACAAGTATATGACTGCAAAACAACCAAAGATATATTGGAAGCTCTTGTTGAATATGTTGAAGGAGATCAAAATACTAAGGACAAGAAGCTGTATGACTTCATACAGGAATTTGATGCATTCAAGAAAGATCCAAAGGAATCACTCAATAATGTCTATGATAGGTTTCTTGAGGTAAGTAATAAATTCTCTTCTTTTAGTAAAGTCTATAGTATGAAAGATTTTAATATGAGATTTCTTAGTAGCCTAGGAAGTATATGACATGTCAAGGTAACTGCCATAAAGGAAGAGAGAGACTTGAACAAAACTCATATACGTAGTCTTGTTGCCACTCTCAAAATTTATGAGAAGGAAATTGCTAAAAGTCAAGAAATTGAGAAAAGTTTTAATGACATCTCTTTACATGCTCAAAATGAAATTCCAGAAGCCTCCACATCTCAGTCAAATGATGGTTTTCATGAGGATGAGTTTACAGCCTTTGCCAAACAGTTTAGAAAGTTTAAATCTTTCAAAAGAAATTTTCAAAAACCTTCTTCCAGTTTTCAGAAATCTTCCTCAAACTTCCAAAGAGCTTCTTCTTCAAACTATCAAAAGCCTTACTTCAAATCCAATGAAGATAGGGATGAGAATGAAAAAAAAATTGTGCTTCAATTGTAGAAAATCTGAACATTATGCTTCAAACTATCCAATCACCAGAAATAAATATTACAAAAGAGCCTCTAGATGCTTTGAAAAGCAAAAGTTAGTTACAGTTGGATTATGCTTGATTTACTTAAAACCATTAAGTTAGATAATTTAAGCAGACAAAGTTTTTAAAGTCTTAAAAATTCCTTCAGCTAGTATTCCTTTTGACATATATATCTATCGGCTGACACTTCTAAGATAACTTTTAAAAATCAATCTTTTCACGATTTGATCAAACATGATATTTCTAATATTTTCCTTGTTTATGCTATGATAAAAATCTCATGTCTTATATCCTACGAACAAGATCCCTATGATCTTGTAAAAGTATTCTCTCATCAAATTGGATCGGATTTCAAATTCAAATCTTACCTCCAACGGTTTGAATCACAAGCTACTCTATTTAAAGACCTTGGAAGCAACAGTTTGAAGATGACTGAAGCATTCACCTTATTCTCTCAAGCAATCATTTACTTGAAGTGCTCCAGCCTTAAACATCAACTAGACAGTCTCCTAGTTTTATTCTCTTCTAGTTTGTGTTTAGACAATCATTGTTTAGCGATTCCTTACTTCTTTCATATTCTTTAAGGAATCTTTTGATTGTCCTATGAATGTGATTGTCTTTCAATCATACTCCCTAAACACCGGTGTTTGTTGTACACTGATTCATTAGTGATCACCTAGATTATTAATAATATTTGTACACTTAAAAAATCCAAGTTTGACCAACTTGGTAGTGGACGTAGCAGTTTATACTATGAACCACTTCAACTGCTTTGTCTTTTACTCATCGTCTCTTACAAACTGTTCTAACACTGGAGTTGTCTTAATCTACTTAAGTGTCAGCTAGTTCATTACAAAAGTTGTTTACTTAATTGTTTTTATAAATTGTTTTTCAGTTCTTTTCTTATAATTTGTGATCTTTTCAAAACATCAAACTGTATCAGCCAACTAATCAATTTTCTCATTCTAGCTGACAGCGTCAGTAATTCAAAACCTTCAGCCAGTTGTCACTATATCTGTTGACGGACAAATGTTGTATTTTCCGCAGTAACTATTGAAGTTTTTCAAAATGACCCTAAAAGTTTTAAAAGACTATTCACCCCTCTCTAGCCTTATTTGTTGCCAACTGGACTTACAATTGGCATCAGAACCTGGCTTTTTGAAAATTATTATTTTCCAATTTTAAAGGCTTGAAAGTTCGATCATGGCAACTACAAAAATTTTTCAATCAAACAAAGTTACTCAAGTACATATTTTTGATAAAGATCACTTTGATATATAGAAAGAAAGGATTACACGATATATGAACAATATTGATAAACGTTTGATGGAATGTGTTAGAGGTGGTCCTATGCAACCTATGGAAATCAATACTAAAGTTGGTAAATCTTCTTATACAGATGATGACAACATAAATCCTCTTGCTCCTGCTATTGAAGAGTTTTTTTATTTATTTTTTTATTTAAGGAAACAGGGACAGCACCCTGCAGCAGTTTATTAAAATAAAAAGAAATACAAATTTGAGGGGGACAACCAGCCTGACCCTTATAAATGGGAGGACAAAGGAGCCTAACCTCGAAAAGGAAATACAAGCAATAAAATCTAACATCAAGCTAGAAATTCTAAATAAAAAGAAAAGGTCTAAAAGAACTAGCCTCTACGAAAATTGTGATACCCATAAGAATCCATCAAAAAAGCCTTCTTGACTGCCGTCAGAAGATCCAAGAAAGAGGAAAATAATTTGTGACCACCGATGTTATGAGCCTCAGCAGCTAGCCGATCAGCGACTGAATTATGTTCTTTGTAAACATCGTGTAAAGAAAAGGAAGAGCACAACTGCTTACATTCACGGAGAGCATAAGTATATTGCCAAGGAGTCGAATGATTATTAACAATAACATCAATAGCAACCTGAGAATCCGATTCAACAATCACACGAGACAAGCCCATATTACGGCATAAAACCAAACCATCACGCAAAGCCATAATCTGAGCCTTCATATGAGTGCCAAGATGAAAGTGAGACGAAAAGGCTCTAATAAAACCTCCCTTATGATCCATATTGATACCACCACCAGTGCATTGCCCATTAACGGAAGAACCATTCGTGTTAAGCTTTACATTTCCAAATTCCGGGGGGTGCCAACGAAGCCACAAACCTTTACGAATTGGAGAAGACAATAAGGATAAACCAATACTCTGCAAGGCATTACATGCTCGAGGGCCACAAGAAGCCTTTGGCTTATATACATAAAACATATCCCGAAGATGATGAAGAACCTTGTGAAAAATAGAATCCATCCGTATTGAGCCATTATCATACAACGAATCACAACGAGCTTTCCAAATTTTCCAACAAGAGAACATGAAAATCCCAAGATGACAAGCCCCAAGCTGACTACGCAAAGATGTACTAGACCAAGTATCAAATAAATGGGATAAATTGTGATATACGGAAAAGTTATGAAACAGATTAGCAAACCTCAACCAAATTCCCGTGGCCACTTCTGAAAAAAGGAAAAGATGAAACGGGGATTTTTCTTGGTGTTGAGAGAAGCAACAGACGCATTTAGATGCCAACTGAATTCTCTTACAACGGAGATTCACATCGACCGGCAAAGCATTATGAAAAAACCGCCACACAAAAGCACTAACCTTCAATGGTATCCAAGGTTGCCATATTTTTTGAGCCCACGGTAAAACAGGATGCTTCACACGATGATGATTCCAGAAGGCTGAAGCGCTAAACTGACCATTGGCTGTCAAAACACATACTGGTCTATCGGGATCCTCACTCAACTACAGCTGACGAATTTCCGGATGAAGAGAAGCTGGCACCAATGCACACAAATCTTCAAGAATCGGAAGAGCAGACCGGACATACAAATTTCGATCTACAAGCAGCGGACCACCCAGCCGAGTACCGCACCAGTTAACATCCCAAAAAGATAACTATCCCCTCCCTACAATCCAACGAGTGCAATCCTAAATATGACCCATCTGCTCCATGATAGATCTCCAAGGAAGGGACCACTTAATACGCGAGATTGAAGGCTGAGAGACCCCATACTTATGACAACAAAACTGAGCCCATAAAGATTGACCATGCATAGCATTCCATGCCAGTTTTGCATGCATCGAAGCCATAACTTGAGGAAGAGAACGCATGCCCAAACCACCTTCCTTCAGAGGCCTACAAACCTCAATATGAATGAACTTAGGAGGACAAGATAATTGATGGGTTGGATGTTAGGGCTGTTCACATTCTATCAAGTGTTGTTCCAGATGAAAACTATAAACAAATATATGACTGTGCAACAGCCAAAGAAATATGGGATGCTCTTGTGGAGTACGTCGAAGGGGATCAAAATACCAAGGATTACAAACACTATGATTGCATACAAGAGTTCGATGCCTTTAAAAAGGATCCAAATGAATCGTTAAAGAATGCTTATGATATATTCCTTGAGGTAAGTAGTAGATGTTCTTCGCTTGGTAAAGTTTACAGCATGAAAGATTTAAATATGCGTTTTCTTAACAGCTTGGGAAGTAGATGGCATGTTAAGGTCACTGCCATAAAGGAAACACGAGATTTGAACAAGACTCATATACGTAGTCTTGTTGCTAGTCTAAAAATTTATGAAAAGGAAGTTGTGAAAACTCAAGAAGTTGAGAAAAAAATTTAAAGGTATATCTCACCAAGCTCAAGAAGAGACACAAAAAATTTCTACATCTCTGTCACATGATGACTTTGATGAAGATGAATTTGCTGTGTTTGCAAGACAATTTAGAAAGTTTAAATCTTTCAAAAAGAACTTCCAAAAACCTTCCACAAACCATCAAAGACCTTCCTCAAATTTTCAAAAACCTTCCTCAAGTCTTCAAAGACCTTCTTCTTCAAACTTTCAAAAGTCTTACTTCAAAAATAATGAAAATAAGGAAGAGAAAGAAAAGTTGTTATGCTTTAATTGTAGAAAACCCAGACATTTTTCTTCAAACTATCCATTTATTTAAAATGAGTATTACAAAAGAGCTCCCAGAAATTTTGAAAAACAAAAAGGTTTAATTGTTGAAGATCAAAATCTTGCAACATGGATTGAGACAGATTCTGAAGATGAATCAACTGATTTGGTGCAAGAAGCAAATCTTTGTCTTGTTGCAAAATTAACTGTGTATGATTTAGAAAATGATTGCCCTAATCCCAACTATTCAAACAAGTATATATGATAATGAGCTTCCAAGCTCACATATTAAAAACCATAAGCTGACAAAGGTAATCAAACATGATCAATTTATGGTTAAGAAAATAGGAAATGGTTTTTATGGACAAGGGATCATAATTCAGCCAGAAAGAAAAGTCAAGACAACCTCTCCAAGGATTGCTGACATTAAGATAACCAAAATGTCAAAAAGGTAGGAGGGGAAACCTACTGACACAATTGTTGATGATCTATTTGAACAAATGCAAGAAATGTATTCCAAATTTGAAACACTTAAAAGAATTCAAATTTCTTTATCTGGTGACTTCAAAAGAATCTCTATTGAAAATTGTGAGCTTCAAAAGATTAATGAGCTTTATAAAGAAAGCAAAATGAAATGCTGCAACTTAAAAGCATCAATGAAAAACATAAGATTCAAGAAAAAATATCAGATGCTCAGATTGCTGACCTTGTAGAAAGGAATCTCAAGCAAAAAGCTGCTATTGAGACCATCATTAGTCAATAGAAAGATCATGAAGACCAACATGGGCTTGGATACACTAAAGATGATAAAAACTGTGAGATCGAATAGTCAAATGGTGAACCTAAGATTCTGCCAAAAAAGTATAAGGGAGCAAATTATAATGTTGTACCTTTCAAATATCCCAAAAATATGAATCAGCATAAGAAGTCCAATAACAAAAAGGATAAGCTGAACAATAGCAGCTGTCATCCTTCTGTTCATAATCCTCACAACATGTCAGCATCTACAACAACTGATAGACATTAGCCAGCTGACAGAAGAGAAGGAATTAGAAGGAAGGCAGCTAACATATTTAAGCCTGTTAATTTTGTTGTTGCTAAGACCTCTAGGCTAAATCTAGATGAATCAAAGGAGTCACCTCAAATGACTGACAAAACCGGTTATCACAAATGCAAAGTTTGCTCTACTTTTGGACATCAGTCTCACGAATTTTTGATTAGATTTAAACCTACTAACAAAGTCAACATGCCTAAATTTAGGCAAGTATGGCTACCAAAGAAAACTAACCCTTTGGACCCAAAGCTATAAAGGGTACCATGATTTAAATATTCTTATTTCAGGTATGTTTAATGGCAGATGATCAACCAACTGACATATGGATATTAGACAGTGGATACTCAAGACACATGACTGGTTCAGTTGAACTACTCACTGATATCATTTCATCCAAAGGCCCCTCAGTCATCTTTGGATATAACTCTAAAGGAAAAACAATAGGTTATGGATCCATCATCAGATGATCTATAAAAATTGAAAATGTCTCTTTAGTGCAAGGTTTGAAACATAATCTTCTAAGTACTTCACAATTTTGTGATAAAGGTATGAATTACACTTTCTCTACTACTCACTATGATGTTCCCCCTTATGTCCATGAGTTCAATGTGATTGACCCGATACTTGTTCAAAGGTGGAGATTGTAAGTGTGGTGGACTGTTTGGGCGGCCACTTGTGGCAAACCCAAGCAACCCGAAAACCCCGTGTTCGGCCCGGCCCCATTCCCCCTCTCCCTGTTTTGTTTGTGCAGCCACTGTATGCTGCTTGTGGTCTTTGTGACCTTGGTTTTATTTTCGGGTATTGCTTCCTTTTGACCCTCAAAATCCGCCCACTTCCATTTCCTGTTCCAATCAGCTCGTTGATTGCTCCCCGTCTCTGATTCTTCGCTGCTGATTGCTTTGGCTGAACAGTATATATACTCTCTCTCTCTCTCGTCCCTTGGTGACACGGCATAGAAACGGCAGATACACAGCAATTGGGAGGCAAACCTTCTGATCTTTCTCTCGTGTACACTCTCTTATGATTCTTCTTCTCTGCTTCTAAAAGCTGTGAGTGGTGAGGTTTTCTGTGAAGGGAAACACCGTGTTCTTGAGGTAATTAAAATGAGAGTACTGTGAGGGGGTAGTCGGGTTCTTGGGGTATTATGTTGGAAGGCTTGGGTTGGTCTTCACTATGAGAAATCCTTGGAAGAATCGTCCCTTTCGGTTGTGAACTCTTGGTTGGACTGGTTTGCTATACTCAGTGTATAGCATTGTATTGTGGGGGTTTGAGCCTAGGAAACCATAAGCCCTAGACAGATCGAGTGAGGCTTCGGCCAAGGATACTCAGTTACTTCTGTTTGTTTACAATTGATGAACTAATATCTTGAATATTTCCATTCTGTATTTCTTTGGTTTCTAACATTGTTTCGTAGGCCAAGGATTATTGAGTTAAACTGGGAACTTAATTGCCATCCTAGAAAAATACTTCCTGCTGTTATACATAGGATTGTTAGGCTGTTAACTTGAGTTTTGTAAGACCTCGATTCCCGGTTAACTTGAATTGCGTGCAATACTCGCATTTCTTCCTTGGTTTATGGCTTGTTCGGTTTGTAAGAGAGTCTAGATGTGTATTAGAGATCACATTAAGGTCAAAATACTATTAAGAGATGCCATTTGGTTATTGACTTGCTAAAGTCACAAGTCGTAACTCGACGATAGTCGAAATGCGACGCGATTGAGAGTTTACTCGGGTTTTGTGTTCCTGACCTCGATTTGGTCCTAGATCTTTACATGATGATTGATTAATATGTTTAGATGTGTTAGAATTCTATTTGGATGTATTCCTTAAGTCTCGTGAAGTTTTGACGCTCCGAGGATAACAATTCTCCTTATCGCATAGTTTGAGATTGAGCCGGGTGATCGTCTCGTCTTTCGGGAGCTCATTTCTCCTATATGTTGTTAATCATATGAGGAGCATTCAGGCCTATTTAATATCATTTTTAAGTGTTTATAATCATGGGTTGTTGCCCGTCGGTTTGTGGTTTCATTCGACGTTTCGTTAGCGAGTTGTTGCTCCTTCCGCCGGTTTCGCACCGGGTTGTTTCGTGTATTGTTTATGGGAGTTTAGACCTACTTTAAAAGTTGTTTGAGACTTTTTGGGTTTAGCTAAGTGTTTGAGGACTTTAAGGGTTCAATTATAGGCCGTTTCGACGCTTTAAGGCTTGCGGTTGCATGCAGGAAGGGCCGGGACCGAATAAGGATTGCAGAAACTATCACAGAACGCAAAAGAGGTCAATGCGGTCACATGGGGGAGGCACCATGCAATCTCATGGTGCCACAAACAGCTTGGTCCCTATTTTGGTGTTTTGAAGTGTAATTCCTATTCTACCCCCACTAAACCCCCTCTAAACCCTTCCTAACCCTCATACTAAGTCCTAATGATGTCCTAACATAATTAGGAATTGATTAAGGTTTGATTAACAATGGATTACATCTAATGATCACTAATTGTACCCATGAAATCCCCTTTGTGCCCTCACTTGTTTGGGAAGTATATATACACTAATCACTTTGTAAAATTCAGAAATCTCTCATTTCTTTCATCCTCATCATACGTATAGTGAGAGAGAGTGTGGGAAACCATGGAAGCTTGGAGCCCTAGCCTCCTTCCTCCTCCAATCCTCGATGATCCGACTGTTGGATCGCCTCCAAACTTTGGATTCGTGAAGCCCTCGTCAAATGGAACAACTTCACCGATTGGATTGTGATTCTTTCGAGTTTTCATCTAAGTCAAGTAAGCTACTAGACTCCCTCTTCTCTTGATTTTGTGCTCATTGACCCTAAGGAAAACAAAGATGCTTGCTTTTTGAGGTCAATGAGTACACAAGAATGTTGTGTGTGATTTTATTTTGATTTTTGGATTTTTGGTGAGTGAACTTGCTAGAAGCATGAGTAGGTTGATTTCTATGTTCAATGAAGTATGTTGTTAAGTTTCAATTGGTAATTTTGGACTTGGGTATGATGGGTATTTGATTCCCTAAAAACCTAGGGTTTGATTATATGTTGATGAAGTAAATGGGTTATTGAAGATATGTATGATTTTTAGAGTTTTATTGGATATTATGAATTGTTAGAATCATACATGGATATATGTTTGGGAGTTTGGAATTAAACTTGATGAATCTTGAATTTTGATTGTAAGCATGAAAGAAGAATTTTTACAATGAATTACATGTTGGAATGTTTCGTTTGACTTTTAAGAATAAGAGTTGACTATCATGCACATGAGAGTATGATGCTATCTAATTCATGAATTTTTGGTTGTGAGCATGTATGATGAATTATCATTATGGATTGTATGAATAAAATGTAATGTTTGACTTTATTGGGTTGAGTTGACTTTTATGCATATAAGAGTATGTTGGTCAACACTAATTCATGAATTGAAAGTTATGAGCATGCTAGATTAATTTATATCTTGGTGATGAGCATGCTAGATGAAATTACATTTTGTTTAGATTAATGGTTAATTATCTTGGATGAAAGCATGCTTGATTAAATGTTATATTGAGACACATGCTTGAAATGTGATGGTTGACTTTAAATGTTAAGTGTTGACCTATGAACTATGTTTTGGGGTTTTGTTGGGAAAGTATGGATTGTTGGGTTGCACAATGTTGCTAACCTTGAGAACTTAGCCATGTACATTAGCTAATGAATAATAGGAGGGCTATGATGCAAATAGCTTCTATGCCTTCAAATTTGAAAAGAGTAGAAATGACTCAACGGAGTCGATTATGGATTTATATGAACATAGAGAACTACATATTGAAATCCTACGGTATTTGGGGTAGTTTTGATGGAGATTAAGCCTCCGAGCGTTTTCAAGTGTATGAAGAAGACTTGGATATTAGAGACTTGATATTATCGCTCTAAGATGTTTATGTGTTAGTTAGCATAGAAATGCATAACTATGTGATTTTTTAGTAAATATCTACTTGAATGGATTAGTACGGTGTGTTGTACTTTTCCCTTTATTTGAGCATGTGAGTATATATTACCTGTGCTTGAGTTTGAGTCCAGCTGGCGGTTTTTGGTTTGAGTCTTTGGCGGGACGATGCATTGTCTTCACGAATTGTGGGATTCGTGATCGCAATGGATCGCCGCGCCGGGTTTGCACACACCCCTCCACCGATGGCCACGGTGGGGAAGTAGCTGATCTTAGTTAGAGTAATACACATGACTTTGATAGCTATGGAACCCGAACGGGGACTGTTTCAGGGACGTCGATGCCACGAAAGGGTTATTGAGGACACGTATGTTTCCGCAGGAGTTACACGCTGGAAACGAAAAGGAAAATCATCTTCTCTCTTTCTTATGTGGTTTGTTTTATGAGCACGTATGAATTGTTGTGCTACATGGTTAATGGTATGATTTACATGAGATGATGATTTCTTGATAAAATGTTATAATAAAAATATAACATGCTAATCAAATGAAGATTTTTATGACTTGATGTTATGCTAAAAATATAACATGCTATTCATGACTAGAATGGAAACAATAGTCTCCCGCACATGAATTATTATATGAGTTAGGTTTAATGAAGATTTATGAGACACATGGTTTAATTGGGTTATGTGGTTGGTGGTTTGATGGGAGTTTAAATGTGGAAATAAAATAGTACACATTACGGAATTTAGAATCATAATATATTGATATGATTTATTTCATGATAATTTATGAAGAATTATATTCCATGTGACTATGGTTGGATTTGGTTTATGTTGAGAATTATACCATATTATAAGTATGACATGAGATGTAAATGTTTTATTTGAGCATTATGTCATGCCATGACATTGCATCTTTAGTAGCTTACTAAGTCATTATGACTTACTCGTTTGCTTTGTTTTCCTTAGATTCGAGCCGAGCTAGTAATGCGATGGAATCCGCCAAGTCTACGATAGATGTGAGAATTATTTGTGAAGGTTGCTATTAATTTATTTCGTAGCCTTAGTTTATTGGAAATGTCATTTGGGAAGTGAAGTTATATAAACTTCACTTTGGGTAGTAAGATTGTGTTATTGATTTGGTTCTTGTATTTGTAAATTATTAATAATTGGTTTTTGGAAGCCGAAAAATGTTAGTCGAGCCATGTTTGTTTAAATACATATTTATTCCATCTCAAGTTATTTATACTGTTGGTTATGTTGTACTCCGGCATGTTTAGCCGTTGAGTGTGTAGACTAGAGTCTTAGACTTAGTGTAATGTTGGGTTCCGGCTGTAACATCGCCGATGACTTGGTTTATTTGTTGCTATATAATTATATTGTATGACAGGGAGTTTTGCCTACGTGCCCAATGTTGCGGCACGTGCGACGAATTTTTGGACCGAGAGATTAATTATCTCTTTGGTTGTGTTTGGTTTGAGCTTGTTAGCTCGGGCGCCACCGTGTTATTATATTTCGCTTCCGCATGTGTTTTTAGTTGTTGGCTGATCGATGTATTTTATACGTCGATTTCATATGCTTCTATGACTTAAATTATGCTATTTCACGAGGCTTTTGGCTACTGATATGTGTTTTCAGTGAGTTTTGTAAGTTTCAAGGTTTTTAGTGAAAATATGCAAAACACCAAGGTTTTATATGCAAATTCCAAGAAGGACCCAAGATGAAAAATGAAGAAGAAAAGAAGAAATCCCAAGCTGGAGACCTTGCGGTCGCAAGGTATTTCAGACCTTGCCCCCGCAAGGTGGACAGTAGCTCAAGAAACCAAGGGCCTTTGGAGACCGAGACCTTGCAGGTACCCAACACCTTGCGACCGCAAGGTGGTCAGAACGCGATAAAGTCGTATTTTCACAAGAGATTCGATTGCAATACAACTCCATGGTATAAATAGGAACCGGTTGCCAAAGCCTAAGGATATAGAAAAACGGCTGGAAACAGTTTTGTATAGCTTTAGATTAGATTTTAGGTTGTATAACATATTTAGATTGTGTAATTACAAGTATTGAAGATCAAATCATGTTTACATTCATCGCCATATGTTATTCATTGTCTATGATGAACTAAATCATCCATAATCTAGGAGGTGGGAGGTAACTTGTATCGAATTTATGTTTTAATTCATATTTATGTTCATTCAATTCTTGTTGATTGTGGTGTTTATCAATCCCGGCCTCTATTATTTTGCTTTGAACAAATGAATGTAATCGCAAATAATAAAGGCCTAGAGGTGCTGATAACTGCATGACCAATGTGCATATGTTGTACACTAGCTCACCATCACAATAAATTGGACCTATCGATGCACGAGAGTGATAAGTTAGGACCAGGTTCATACATGATCTAGGTAACAGATAGACCATATGTTCTTGTGCTTAGGATATAGAATGGATGAATGTTGCGGGGATGGAGGCTGAACCAATAGTTCAACAGACTATATCTATCTTTTGTGAACGAACCCAAGAAATTGAATGATGATTATTGTGAATTAAACATAAAGGAGATACAAGTGAAACTCGAATCCTAGATTGCCACCTACCATAAGATCTTCATAACATGTACTTACTGCTAATTAGTTAAACACCTAAATATTAATAGTAGATTAGAATAAAATAATTATAAAAACCCCCCATAGATTAATAATTTGCTATCAATAAATTGCACTATTTGTGATCTCTTGTCTCTGTGGGTTCGACCCTTGCTTCCAATACTATTCTATAATAGTCTTGTCCACTTGCAAGGAAAATAATTTAAAATAAGACATCGATCAACTTTTTGGCGCCTGATCGATGTTTTATTTTATCTATTTCCTTGCAAGTGTACAAGACTATTATAGAATAGACTCGGAAGCAAGGGTCGAACCTACGAGACAAGTGATCACGAACAAACGATTATAGATAGCAAATTATTAACCTAAGGGGGTTTTATGTTTAATTCTACTCTAAATTACTAGTTATAGATGTTTAACTAATTAGACAAGAATAATGATATGAAGATCTTATGGTGAGTGGAAATCTAGGATTCTCGGTTTCACTTATATCTCCTTTATGTTCAATTCATAATAATGTCATTCAATGTCTTGGGTTCTGCTCACTAAAAATAGATATAGTCTGTTGAACAATTGGTTCAGCCTCCATCCCCGCAAAATTCACCCATTCTATATCCTAAGCACAGAACTATCAATCTAGTCTGTCACCTAGATTTATGATCTATCTGTCACCTAGATCATGTAAGAACCCGGTCCTAACTTATCACCTCGTGCTCGATAGGTCCAATTTATTGTGTGGTGAGCCGTGTACGACATATGCACTTGGTCATGCGCTTATCCGCACCTCTAAGCCTTTATTATTTGCGATTACATTCATTTGTTCAAAGCAAAATAATATAGGGATTGATAAACAACACAATCAACAAGCATTGAATAGACATATATATATGAATCAAAACATAAATTCGATACAAGTTACCTCCCACCTCCTAGATTAGGGATGATTTAGTTCATCATAGACGATGAACAAGCACATGGAGATGATGAAAGACATGATTTGATCTTCAATACTTGAAATTACAAAACCTAACTATGTTATACAATCTAAAACTACCTAAAATCTATGTAAAGAGAGCTTCCACCGCCCCTCCTTATGCTTAGGCTCGGCAGATCCGACTTCTATATATACTCTGGAGTTGTGATTGGATCGAATGACTGTGTGAAAATCCGAAAAGTTTGCATTCTCGCCTACCTTGCTTAAGTGTCGATACCTTGCGTCCGCAAGGTCTCCCAGTGGTGGCTTTGGACTCTTTGATTGCCGACTTCGGGGATCGATATCGCCTACCATGGTCACAGGGAGGCACCTTGCGTCCGCAAGGTGTCCGTTTGTGCTTTCATTCTTTCTTCAATTTTTTCTTCCTTGTAATTTGCACTTAAAACCCGGAGTTTCGCGTATTTTCACAATAATCCTGAAACTTACAAAACTCACCGAAAACATATATTAGTACTCAAAAGACTCGTGAAATAGCATAATTTAAGTCATAGAAGTATATAAAATCGACGTATAAAATACATCGATCAAATACCCCCAAACTTGAACTTTGCTCGTCCACGAGTAAACAAATAAACTTATAAATACAAAAGCATATAAATAACAAAAATTAAAATCTTTTTGTGAGGGTGACACTATTTACACTCCTCTATAAACCCACAAACTCAAGGAGACTCTTTCGAGTGACTCGACTATGCAGATAAATACAAAAACAGATAAATATTAAACTAAAATAAAATTACAAATAAAACATAATTAAAACATAAAATCTTTTTGGCTTCATCCTCAAGTTATAAGTGTATGGCATGCATGTAATCTCAGTTTGGTGCTCACCACATATATGCAGGCTTAGTCATATAAAACCAACTAGTCTTTTCTTAATATTGCTACTACTTTTAATTTCTCCGTGTGTGTGTGATCACCAGTCTTAAAGAATATCTTAACTAAAACAGTTTTATTGAGCTAAACACCACATTCATATGAAAATTACAGTTTAATAGAAAATCATGCATTAAGAAGTATGAGATCTACCATCCAAACCCAGCAATTATAGACGAAAGGTCCCAAGGATTCAAAAGATTTATACATCCATCCCATGCACTTCTATGTATGACATACAATGCTCTCTCTATCCCAATGACTTGTAATAGCTAAGATTATGCTAACACGTGAGCTTTAAGGTGAATAATAATGATTATGAAGTGTGTGATCAATTTCATGTTACTCACTTGACAGTAAAAACAACATAAGCATTGGCAAGAAGATCATTAGGACTTTATAAGCTTGTAATGTAAGGCCAAGGTGTTGGGGGATTTGAAGGAAATGAATTGGAATTCAAAGTGAGAGAGTAAGACTACCCTTTATCCCTCATACTTCCAAGCAAAAGGAAGTTTTTCCTATTTAGGCTAGGACCTGCAAAGACCACAAGTGGAGGGATGCTTTTTGTAACTTTTAAGTTTTCTTTCCCCCCCCCCCAAACTTGTTTTGGGCAATATATTCTTCTAAAAATATCATCATTCTAATCGTAATTTTTCTAACATATTTTCTCTTGAAAGCTATGCTTTCATTTGAATCTTTTGTTTATCCTCTTCTTCTTCCGTTTCATTTTTCGTCGACACATGATTTTTTTTTTTTTTTTCGACTAATTTTGAAAGAAGAAGCCTTAAAAAAATAGCCTAAGCGAAAAGAAGTGGTCCTCCTAGAATCAATTTCCCACCCAATCCTACTCTCTCTCAGGGTAGGCTAAAAGTGTATAGGCTTTTAGGGTTAAGTTAATGTGGGTAAAGAAACGATGGCGAATGGGGTTTAAATAGTGTGCTTAGCACACTCCATTCTTTTCATTAGGCTCAAAGGGGACACTAGGGATATATTTAGTATAGGTCAGGGAATATTTAGGCTCTAACGATCCAAAGATGGCCTAAATCATTTCTTAATGCCAAATGCTCACATAGTATTTAAAGCAAGTAAGATAACACAAAATATCATATCAACTATGGGAATTGGGGAAGTGTTTAGCATCACCTTGGATTTCACATAAGCATTCGCTAAGACGATGGTAGGGACAATTGAGACTAACATGCAGACACGGTTCAAAGTGTGCTTGAGATATATAAATGAGAAAAAATCCAAGGGATCTAACTAACATGCAATTGACCCTAAGTTACAATTTAATGCAACAATCATGTTCGAATGGCTATGCATCATATTCTTGTGCATATCTTGTTGAAGTGAAATAGGTGTTATAAACTTTATAAAACTATTCTAATCAATCCATAGTTATGACTGGTGTGAGTGCATGAAGAATTTGGAGAAAAGTAAAAGTTTCAAGCAAATTTAAGTAAATTCGAGGGGGATCTACAGACTAATTATGCAGTTCATTGCACTAATCTCCTCATTGACTACGACTAGCATTACCACACCTAAACTCGAGGATGAATATTTTGAATTTAAATATTTTTTTTAAATATATTTTTCTAAGAAATTGCGAAAATTGGAGGTGATGACGATGACACAATTGATGATGGGTCCCCATAAGAGGAACCCACGAGTATCCAATAAGTGTATTCTGGTCAAGGCAACACCTCCGAAAATCAGAAAAAATAAAAACAGGAAAAATAGGGTGAAGAGTTAAATGGTCATCGAGAAAAGAAATTCTCTTTCACCCTAACGACATAGCCAACTCCATTCCTCGTTATTTGGGACCTGCTAAGACTTAAAGTTTTAAATCCCCCCAAACTTAAGTTCTATTTTGTCCTCAAAATAGAGGAACATATGAGAGGATTGATGGGTAGGACAAATATCAAAAGGATATAGCGGGTCCACCTAACGAACGAGGGACGGAACTTAGGGCCTCGACTCAAGGTGAGTCGGGGGAGATAACGAATGAGGACGAAACTCGGGGATCGTGCCTGGTGGCAGCCCATAATGATTTGAGACATTATGTCCCACGGTGTTAACCCAAATTAAAAATTTCTCACTGGCCAGTAAATTCACGCATTTGTGATAAACTGGCCGACTACCATATCGCATTTTGAGCTGGCGACGCTCCAACTCGCGGAGGTCGACGTTGGAGATCCCAACGAGCGGGTCCTCTTCCTCTTCTTCGGGTTTCCTCTTGAGGAACCCTCACTCTGGCCTGGCTGGTGATGTTCAAACAAATGGCCCTAGTAATGATGGCCAGGACCGGCCAAATTTTCGCTCTCAGGCGTGTTTGGGCATTCTCACGTTTGCCCCCTACACAAGTCGGAATCAAATGCGGAAGCGAACCCCGTGATTCGCCCTACCTCTAATAAGTGGTCTTGATTTGGCCGTTGATCAAGCGGCCAACATCAATGGACCCACCACCATGATGGTGTAGGTCAAGACAGCCTCTCCCAATTCACCGTGTTTTGGTGACTTCGAGGGCATGATCCGTCCATAAACAAATTTATACACGGGCTTGGCCGTGTCTTGAAGGAAGGACTCTCTCATGGTGCGTGGTCCATATGGTGGGTTACAGGTTGCATAGGACCACTCCACACCGTGGAGAGCAATGATAGCATTCACCACCTCGATGTGGGATACGGGGTGGAGGTGTGCTATAGTGATCGGCACCAACCGCAAAGTTGGAGGTGCCAAAATGGGTGTTAATGCTTTGGGCGAAAAATCAACTACAATTTCTAACATTAACGATGTTCAGCACACCGCCATCCATGCCAATGTCGCCATTGGCGTAGAATTCTCTGACAATGGGGACTACGGCGTCCTTAGCCCCAGAGAATCTAACAAACATCCCCACCTACGAGCCATCAGAGCAGACGGATACCAAAATCTTCAAACCTTAAATCCCCTTTCTGCACCAAGGACTTGGAGAGTTTGTTGGTGCCTTTCCCGATGCTCAGAGGACTGCAACCGGGTGATGTCAAAATTATGTTCTTCCTCCCGAGGGGCGGGGCCGAGGATGAAGAGCCAGATTTCTACGCTTTCTAAACATTTTGTTTGAAATAAAATTTTAAAAACTAAAAAGTTTATCAATTAAAATGTGTTTTAAATTTTAAAATAAAAATTTATTCTAAAGCATGCAAAAATATATCTACGTTAAAAATATCTAGCACCCTAGCATGCAAATAATTTACGTATGAATTTAAATAGGTGTTAGGGTTACTTGTTTGCACCTTAATCGAGTGAATGCGACGAGTGGAGCTTGATCTTCAACGGCAACAATGGTGGTTCTCTTCCTTCTTCTCATTCAAAAGCTTCAACTTGGTGGAGTGTAATGGTGGATGGGGGATGGAAGATGAAGAGTCTTGAGAGAGAGAGAGAGATCTTGAGTATATGCCGAATTAATGGAAGATCTGTTGGAATTTGGAAGATTTTTATTGCCGTGCACGCTTGAGAGAAGAAGAGTTTCGTGGATTTCGAAGAAGAAAACCCGCGGCCTTAAAAAGGGGACCTTGCGGTCGCAAGGTCTTCCACACCTTGCGTCCGCAAGGTGGTGACAAAAAGCGTTGGGATTCTACATTCATTCCCCATGTCTGACACTTCACTGCACGAGATTCGTATTTACTGGGGACCTTGCGGTCGCAAGGTCCTTCACACCTTGCGTCCGCAAGGTGGACAGAAACTTCCACTCTTGTTTTTTTTTCGGCTTTTCAACTCAACGCTTGCGCTTTAACCTTCCGTTCAGTTAACTTCCGTTATGTCTTGGATATTTCTCGTATATGAAAAATCTAAACAAAATTCTAAACTAAAATTATTAGTAACATATAAATACAACACTAAGATGTTTCTCCCCAAACTTGAATTTTAGCATATATTTAAAAATTAAATGTCCAAAAATAAAATTTAACGGAGAAAAACATATTTAAACTAACTAAATAACAAATAACTTTCAAAATAGTGGGTTGCCTCCCACTTAGCGCCTTTGTTTAACGTCTTTGGCTCGACCAAACTGCAAGCCTAATCTCTTGGTGGTTCATTGTCAGCCAAACGGATTAATTCAATTGTTCGTTCAACTGACATTGGCTCAAAATATGGCTTGAGTCGGTGTCCATTCACTTTAAACACTTCATTATTTTTGGGGTTTTGTATATCAACAGCCCCATGAGGATAAATTCGTACTATTCTAAAAGGACCAGACCATTTGGATTTTAACTTTCCTGGGAATAACCTTAACCTAGAGTTAAACAATAATACTTTCATACCTGGATGAAGCATTTTGTTTGCTAATCCCATGTCATGATATTTTTTGGTCTTTTCTTTATAAGTTTTCGCATTCTCATACGAATTAAGTCTATGTTCTTCTAACTCATTTAACTGAAACAGTCTTTCTTCTCCAGCTAATGTTAAATCTAAATTCAATTCTTTAATTGCCCAATAGGCTTTATGCTCAATTTCAACTGGTAAATGGCAAGCTTTATACCATCCTATATGGACTCATTCCTATGGGTGTCTTAAAAGCAGTTCGGTATGCCCATAAAGCATCCTTGAGTTTAGATTCCCAATCTTTACGATTAGGCCTAACAGTCTTTTCTAACACTGCTTTTATCTGCCTATTGCTTACTTCTACTTGTCCAGATGTCTGTGGATGATAAGGTGTAGCTAACTTGTGAGTTACACCATGCTTTCTGAGGACACTTATTGGTAA
>CM028383.1:90650422-90689230 GCA_013146195.2 Codonopsis lanceolata
AAGTGTGCTAAGCACACTATTTAAACCCCCATTCGCCATCGTTTCTTTACCCACATTAACTTAACCCTAAAAGCCTATACACTTTTAGCCTACCCTTTGAGAGAGTAGGATTGGGTGGAAATTGATTTAGGAGGACCACTTCTTTTCGCTTAGGCTATTTTTTTCAAGACTTCTTCTTCTTCCGTCGTCGAAAAAAAAAATCATGTGTCGATTTAAAATGAAACGGAAAAAGAAGAGGATAAACAAAGATTCAAATGAAAGCATAGCTTTCAAGAGAAAATATGTTAGAAAAATTCTGATTAGAATGATGATATTTTTAGAAGAATATATTGCCCAAAACAAGTTTGGGGAAAGAAAACTTAAAAGTTACAAAAAGCACCCTCCACTTGTGGTCTTTGCAGTCCTAGCCTAAATAGGGAAAACTTTTTGCTTGGAAGTATGAGGGAAAGGGTAGTCTTACTCTCTCACTTTGAATTCCAATACCTTTCATCATATCCCCAACACCTTGGCCTTACATTACAAGCTTATAAAGTCCTAATGATCTTCTTGCCAATGCTTATGTTGTTTTTACCTGTCAAGTGAGTAACATGAAATTGATCACACACTTCATAATCATTATTATTCACCTTAAAGCTCACGTGTTAGCATAATCTTAGCTATTACAAGTCATTGGGATAGAGAGCATTGTATGTCATACATAGAAGTGCATGGGATGGATGTAAATCTTTTGAATCCTTGGGACCTTTCTCGTCTCAGAATTGACTGTGTTTGATGGTAGATCTCATACTTTAATGCATGATTTTCTATTAAACTGTGATTTTCATATGAATGTGGTGTTTAGCTCAATAAAACCTGTTTTAGTTAAGATATTCTTTAAGACCGGTGATCACACACACACGAGAAATTAAAAGTAGTAGCAGATAAGAAAAGACTAGTGGTTTTATATGACTAAGCCTCAGATTATGTGGTGAGCACCAAACCGAGATTACATGCATGCCATACACTTATAACTTGAGGATGAAACCAAAAAGATTTTATATTATGTGTTATTTGTAGTTTAATATTTATTTGTTTTTGTATTTATTCAGATAGTCGAGTCACTCAAAGAGTCTCTTGAGTTTGTGGGTTTATAGAGGAGTGTAAATAGTGTCACCCTCACAAAAAGATTTTAATTTTTGTTAATTATATGCTTTTGTATTTATAAGTTTATTTGTTTACCGTGACGAGCAAAGTTCAAGTTTGGGGTATTTGATCGATGTATTTATAATGCCGATTTTATATGCTTCTCGTGACTTAAATTATGCTATTTCACGAGTCTTTTGAGTACTAATATATGTTTTCGGTGAGTTTTGTAAGTTTCGTGGATTGTTCGTGAAAATACGCAAACCTGTGGTTTTAAGTGCAAATTACAGAAAGAAAAATTGAAGAAAATGAAGATCGCCAACCGACACCTGCGGACGCAGAGCCCCCACCTGCGACCGCAAGGTAGGCGTGATAGGCCCCTCGGTTAGCTATCAAATAATCAAAAGCCACCCACATTGGAGACTCATGGACGCAGGTATTCAAGACTCGCGATCGGGCAAGGTAGTGCACGCGACCTTTCGAATTTCACGCTATTCGATCCAATCACAACTCCCGAGTATATATAGAAGTCGATGTCGTGTAAGATCCCGATTCTTGCTAGCTTTGAATCATGTGCAATGCTCGTGATTCTCTTCTTCTGCTGATCGCTTGTTTGTTGTGAGAGAGTCTAAATGTGAGAGACCACATTAAGACTAAAACACTTTTAGGAGATGTCATTTAGTGGTTGACTTGTTAAAGTCAAAAGTCGAATCCCGACGATAGTCGAAATGCGACGCGATTGAGAGTTTATGCGGTTTTGTGTTTTCGACTCGATTTGGTCCTGCATCTTTACATGATGATTAAATAACATGTTTAGATGTGTTAGACTTCTAATTGGATGTATTCCATAAGTCTCGTGAAGTTTTGACGCTCGAGAATAGCAATTCTCCTTATCGCAGAAGTTTGAGATGGAGCCTGCGAACGCCTCGCCTTTCTGAGCCTATTTCCCTATCTCGTTGAGCATCATCCAGAGGCATTCAGGCCTATTTTGTAGCCCTAATAAGTGTTTACAATCATGGGTTATTACCCATCGGCTTGTGGTTTCATTCGATTTAGATAGCAAGTAGTTACGTCTTTGCGCTCTGCTTTTGCCCCAGTTGTTTCTGGTGTTGTTTATGAGAGTCTAGACTCACTTTAAAATTGGTTTGAGACTTGGATGGACTAGTTTAATGTTTGAGGACTTTAAGGGTTCAATTGTGAGCCATTTCAAGCATTTAGACTCGAGAACGCACGCGGAGAGGCCGGATCGAGCAAGGAAGGAGCAAAAACCCTAATTGTGAATAGTGATGCGGTCGCATCACCCATGCTCCATGCGACCGCAAGGCCCCAATCCGTAATGTCGGATTTTGGTCTTTTCATGTCAGTCCGAATGTTTGACCATTTAAACCCAATTTAAACCCATCCTAACCCAATTACTTACCTAAACTAATCCTAACATCTATTAGAGATTTAGGGGCTAATTAGTGAGGTAATTAGAGGATTTAATCCCCATATAAAACCCAAGCTATAAAACGCCGCATTCCTCCATATTTCGCCATGAGAAAGTTTCTTCCTCTTTCTTCTCTTCTTGCAAATTTCGGGAGCACTCAAGGGGCTGAGAGAGAGAGCTTGAAGAGGAGATTCGTGGGTCTTGAAGGGCTGAGCTTGGAGGCCATTCTTGGAGTCTTCTTCTTCCCCATTTCATCTTCAAGGTTGAAGAACAAGTTGAGGAGAAACATCATCATCTAGGGCACGAAATTGCTGCATTGTTTGGGCTAAGTTTTAGTAAGTTTCTACCTTCCTTCCTCTTCTTTTTAGGCTCCATTGACCCTAGGGAATCAACCATGTGTGCTATGTGGGTCAATGGAAGCCATTGTTAGGGTTTCTAGAAATGTATGAACCCTAGGATTTCAAGTTTATGTTAGAGCTTGATTGGCCTATGTGAGACCATGCCTATGTGAAATTCATGTTCTAAATTGCCTATTGAACTTGATTATGTTGATTTTTCATGAAGATTGATGTTGGTTTGGTTGAGATTCTTGGAGGGTGTCTTGCCCTAATTTTGTTTTAGCTTGCAAATTGATGATGTAAGCTTGATTAATGTGTTTTATATGCTTAATAGAGTATATTAAACTTTGCTATATGAATTGATTATGAGTATTGAGCTTGGATGACAAAGATGCTTGGAAGGGGATTTTCCCCAAATTGTATTTGGCTTGTTAAAGATGATGGTAAGCCTAATTAGCATGTTATACATGTTTAGTGGAGTTTATTGAACTTAGTTGTGTTGATTAGCCATGAGTATTGAAATTGGTTTGGTTGAGATGCTTGGAGGGTGATTTGCCCTAATTTGGTTTTAGCTTGCAATCTAATGATGTTAGCTTGATTAATATGTTTTACAAGCTTAATAGAACATATTAAACCATGTGGTGAATTTTAAATCATGAATTGAACGTTATGATTGGTATGATGACTTGGATGATATTATGCACAAGATAGCTAAATTATTCTAAGTTGCATTGTTAATTAGTTTGTTGGGTTTATATGAGTATATTGAACATTGGGATTGTGGTTTTGGGCGATAGTTATGAACATAGGGGTTGATGAAGCCTAAGCTTCTAATCCTTGAATTTTCGGAAAACTTAGATTGAACTCAACGGAGTTAACCTTTGGGTTAGTATGAATCCTAGGAACTATAATTTTAAGTCCTACGGAATTTTGGGTAGAATTCATGGAGGTCGAGCCTCCAAGAAGTTTTGAAGTGTGTGAAGCACACTTGATTATGAGCTTATATGATTCTCGGTTGTGATGTTTATGCTAGTTGTGGATGAATTGCATGACTAGTTTGATAGTAGAGTGTTTACCTACTTGTTTTGAGCATATGAGTATATATTACTTGTGCTTGGGTTTTGAGTCCAAATTGAGTCGGTTTGGTTGAGTTTTGTGGACGATACATCGCCTTCACGAATTGTGAGATTCGTGATCGCGATGGATCGCCGTGCCGGGTTTGCACACACCCTCCATCGATGGCCACGGTGGGGAAGTAGTTTATCTTAGTTGTAGTAATACACATGACTTTGATAACTATGGAACTCGAGCGAGATCGCTGTCGGGGGCGTCGCCGATATCTACGAGAGGGATATCGAGGGCACATAAAGGTTTTGCACGTGTTTTTTTTGCGGAGCGACACGCGCGGAGGAATTTGGGTAATGGTATCATATCCCTTATACATGAATTGTTTCACAAGTGCTTAAGTGAATAACGTGCTTGGTGAATTGGATATGATATGATGTTTGTTTTGGTTTCTTACATGTTATACTTAATAGATAACATAGTGATTAATGTTGTTAAGCATGTATGCTATCACATGAGTATTATTGGAATGTGGTTTTATGCCAAAGGTATAGATCATTATGGTTAAGTTTATATGCCTTGACATGAATATTATGGGAAGGCTATGTTATAACAATAACATGAATTACTGTTGTTATGTTAATATGCTTTATCATGAATATTATTCGGATATGGCATTATGTTAAAAGCAGAATTATTGTTGTTAAGTTTATATGCCTTGACATGTAAATCATCGGAAGGCTATGTCATATCAATAACAAGAATTATGATCGTTAAGCATATAATTGTCTTGACATGGATTTTAGTGAGATGTTATACTACAATGATAACATGTTTTATTAATGTTGAGCATGGATGCCATAACATGATTTTATATAAAGTTATTTCATGACGATAGCATGATGTAATTTATGATTGAGCATTATGCCATGATAGGAAGTTACGGTTAGTAACTTACTAAGTCTTTGTGACTTACGTTTATTTGTTGGTTGTTTTCCCTAGATCCGAGCCGAGCGGATCCAAGTAAATCAAGAAGATTGCGTTGATGAAGTATTATTTCGGCAAGGTTGCTACTTAGATAGATTATTTGTTTTTTGGTGAGGTCGTTGGGAAAGATGAAGTTATGTAAACTTCATGTTGGGTAGCAACCTAAATGTGAATTGTGTTATTTGTAATTATGTTGTTTAGCTTATTCTTTTGGTAGCCGACAAGTAGAAGTCGTCTTTGGATGTTTATTTATGGTTATATCTCCATATGTTTTCTCGTTGTTAGTACTTATAAATGTTAGTACTATGTTGTTGGTAGCCGATCGGTTTTAGTCGCGCTTGGTTAATTGGTGATTATGTTAGCATGTTAAATTGCTAGTTAAATATTATGTTTGTACTCCGGCATGTTTTTAGCCGTTGAGTTGTTAGACTAGAGTCTTAGACATTAGTGTAATGTTGGGTTCCGGCCGTAGCTTCGCCGATGACTTGGTTTATTTTATGCTCTATATTGAATTGCATAACAGGGAGTTGGTTCTACGTGCCCAATGTTGCGGCACGCGAGTCGAATTTTTGGACCGAGAGATTTACTATCTCTTTGGTTGTTTTAGTTTGAGCTTGTTAGCTCTGGCGCCACCGCTTATGTTATATTTTGCTTCCGCGTATGTTTTGAGTTGTCGGTGTATCGCCGTTATGGCCCTACCCATTATTTGCTACTTGTTTGTTGTTATTTGCTTTCTGGCGGCACGACCTTGGGATTTCGTATTGAGATCCGGGTCGGGTCGTCACATGCCGAGCCTAAGAATAAGGAGGACGGCTGGAAGCTCTCTTTACATAGATTTTAGGTAGTTTTAGATTGTATAACATAGTTAGATTTTGTAATTCCAAGTATTGAAGATCAAATCATGTCTTCCATCATCTTCATGTGTTGTTCATCATTTATGATGAACTAAATCATCCTCAATCTAGGAGGTGGGAGGTAACTTGTATCGAATTTATGTTTTGATTCATATATACATGTCTATTCAATGCTTGTTGATTGTGTTGTTTATCAACCACTATATTATTTTGCTTTGAACAAATGAATGTAATCGCAAATAATAAAGGCTTAGAGGTATATCTCACCCCTCTAAACAATACACTCTTTTACACACAGTGAAGGTGCGATTAGCATCTCCTTCGGCGTCCTACGTAGGGTTTCCAGCCCGCAATGGGCGAACCACCCCCAGCGCCTCTAGATCCCATGTTCAAATCATTTGCCTCGGCATTATGCTCTTCTCCCTCTCCTTCTCTAAACCCTTCTTTTCCTATTATTCCCCCAGCGACATTCAAAGGGGAACCCTCGCTCAAACTTTCTCCTAGGATCATCAACTCTCTTGCCCATCCTTTTCGCCTTGCCCTCATCGGGAAATTCTCCCATGGAAGACCTTCCATGGAGGCTACTCGTAAGTATTTCAATACGATTGGTCTCAAAGCTCCCGTCTCCATTGGACTGTTGGATCCCAAACACATTCTTATCCAGGCCAGCCATGATGATGATTTTCAACGTCTGTGGATCAAAGACCAATGGTTCTTGGGAAAGTATCCGATGCTCGTTTTCAAATGGACGCCCGCCTTCCGACCTAATATAGAGAGCTCTATAGTTCCTGTCTGGTTCTCCCTTCCGGGCCTCCCTATTCACCTCTTCAATAAATCGACTCTTTTCTCTTTAGCTTCTTTATTTGGTCGACCGTTAATGATGGATCAGCCTACCATAAATCTTACTCGCCCTAGTGTTGCTCGTGATCCGTGAAGTAGATCTTTTGAAGCCTTGCCCCAACAGAGTTTGGATTGACTGTGGTTCAAATTTCCCTAGTTTCTGGCAGCCTTTAGAGGCTGAAAATAAACCCACTTATTGCAATAATTGCTTCCATCAAGGCCACCACGAACTTAACTGTAAGTTCAAGGGATCGGATCAACCATCTACTGTCAATTCCTCAGATCCTGTCATGCCAAAGCCGACTTCCCAAAGATGGACTCCTAAGAAAACCACTGCGCCATTGAAGAATTCCCATGCAAACCCTAATAATTCTTCGCATGATGCAGAACCTTCCCAGCCTTCTCCAGTGACGGGCATAGAGAGTATGGGCAAAGAAAAAGTCCCTAATGATCCTATCCCCAATATTGATCCTTCTTCTTCATCTCCTTCTCAAGATCAAAGAGATACTGATGGTGATCCAAATTTGATGAATGGCCAGCCTCCACCCCCTTTGCACACAGAATCTGCAGCCTCTCCTCATGGCAATCAGCCTAGCCCCCAGCAGGATAATGGCCCGGATCTCACCGAACTTCCTCAAGACCCCCCTCCTGATCCCCCACAACAGAAGGAATTTTCTATTTCTTCTAATCGCTTCGCTGTTCTTGAGACAATTGAATTAGAAAATGAAGAAGACTCATCAACCATCCAAGCCCTTAATATTCCGTCAATGCCTAAGCAAAGTAAGCCGACCAACCCTATGCCTGGCAGACTCACCAGATCAAAGGCTTCAAAGCCTCATGCTTCAGCTTCCTCCTAATTTTTTTATGGATATTAAAGCGATATTCTGGAATATTCCGGGTATTGGTAACGAATCTTCAGTTCATCGTCTCAAACATCTCATTCGTCTACACGGAGTGTCTATTGTGGCAATTTTTGAACCCAAACTTGAAAAGGAAAAAATTGATATAATCTCTCATCGCCTTCAATTCAGGTTTACCGCTTCAACCCTTCTAGTTCAATTTGGGTCTTCATTAAATCATGTTTTACAGTATCTTTAGTTAATGAATCTGTTCAGCAAGTAACCTTTCAGATAAAGCATTTTTCGTGGCCTTCACCTGCCCTCTTGACTTGTGTTTATGATAAATGCGATGATCGAGATCGTCAAGATTCATGGGACGAAATCATTCAGATTAGCTCTTCTTTCCCTAATCTGCCCTGGATGATTGGCGGCGACTTTAATATTATTTTGAACCCTTCCGAAAAATCTGGTGGCTCGGGTTGGAATCTAAGGGTGCATTGAGTTCATTCTTGTCTTTCTCGCGTGTCTAACAGATTTGGGATACTCGGGGAGCGATTTCACTTGGCTAAATAAAATGGAAGGTTCTGCTATAATTTATGAGAGAATCGATAGAGTTCTTTGCAACTCCATGTGGCTCAATAATTTTCACTCTACTTCCATCCAAAGATCCGAATAGAACTTGTTCTCGATCACTGCCACTACTATTACCCGCCAAGCCTCCCATGGTTCTTCTTTCGGTTTATAAATGCTTGGATCGGTCACCCGGGCTTTAAGGATATTGTTGCTAAAGCTTGGCAAATTCAGGAGACTGGCAGGCCTATGGCTCTTTTTTCCCGCAAGCTCTTTAATGTGAAGAAGGCTCTGAAAGAATGGAACAAATCAGTTTTTGGAAACATTTTCGACAACCTCAGCAGTCAAGAAGAAGCCCTTGAAATGGAGCTTTACTATGAACTTAATAATTCCCCTCTAACCGAGAAAACATGATGGCGCTAAGGCTAAACTTCAATCTTTTCTTAAACAAGAGGAGGAATACGGCAAAGAAAAATCTAAAATTGCTTGGTCAAGGAGGGTCAAGGAAACACTAAATTATTCCATGCTTCGTTATAGGCTCGGCTTCGCCTCTCTATTAATTCTATAATGGATGACAATGGTATTATTCTGGATTCGGACCAAGTCATTCAGCAAGGCCTGATTTCGCACTTCTCAGCCCAGCTTCGAGCTGAAGGTATCGCACCTACTACCTTGGATCCGATTCCTTCCATAGTGACGGATGCAATGAATGACGCTCTTATTGCTCCCCCTTCAGTGTCGGAAATAAAATCTGCAGTCAATAATCTTAATGGTGATAGTGCCGCTGGCCGACGGATTTAATGGGAAATTTTATTCAAAGATGTTGGCCTATAATTGGAGATGATTTCAGCCAAGCTATTTTGGAATATTTCTCGGTTTTTCTTTCCTGCATGGTCTAGCACTCGATTATTCCCATTCCGAAGACCGATAGGCCAAAATCTTTTAAAGATCTTCGCCCTATTAGTCTTTGCAATTTTTGCCGAAAGTGATATCCAAAATCCTCTCTCCAAAGCTTGCGGCTATCCTCCCTCATCTTATTTCAGAGAACCAAAGCGCCTTTGTTAAAGGCCATCTGATTCAGGACAATATTCTCTTGGCGCAGGAATTGATGTGTCACCTGGGGAAAAAAGTTTCTGGCTCGAATGTGGTTGTAAAGCTCGATATGGCTAAGGCGTTTGATCGTGTCTCCTGGCTCTTTCTCATTAATATTCTCCTAAGTTTGGATTTCACGAAATTTTTATAGATTTTATTTGGCGGCTTATATCCGAAAACCGGTTCTCTGCTTTTATTTAATGGAGCTTCGCGCTTTTTTCCCTCTTCTCGAGGTCTAAGGCAAGGGACCCTCTCTCCGAGTTTGTTTATTATTATGGAAGAATTTTTTAGTCGGGCCTTAACCATCTTCATCAAGACTCTCCTCCTCCATTTTCTCTACTAGTGGTGCTATTTCGCATCTTGCTTTCGCCGACGATGTAATCATTTTCTGTAATGGCAGTAAAGATTCTCTTCTTCGTCATAAATCTTTCTTCCAGAATTATGAAGCTGTGTCAGGCCAAGTGATTAATACTTCCAAAAGCTACTTTTTTGTAGCTCCTTCCACAACGGTATATATCTTCTATTCGACCTTTGCCGGAGTTTAATCGTGATCTCTCCGATTTATTATCTTGGGTGTCCGATCTATTTTGGCCAAAAGAAGAAGCAATTTTTTGACCCCCTTATCATTAAACTGAAAAACCGTATTGAATCTTGGATGGGTAACTTTCTCAATTCGGCTGGGCGGATCACTCTAATCAGAAGTGTCCTTCAATCTATCTCCGCCTATCTTCTAGCTTCTTGGACCCTCCAAATTGGTTATAGCTTCCATCGAGAGGTCAAGTTTCCAATTTTTTTGGGTCACATTGACGGTCGTAACAAAGCTCACTGGGTTTCTTGGGAAAAGTGCTGTCGTCCTACCTCCGAGGGGGGAATCGGGTTGATCTCCACTTCTCAATTGGTTCAGGCTTATGGTTTAAAGATTTGGTGGCGATTTCGTTCTGTCCAAAACTTATGGTCGAATTTCCTCAATATCAGATATTGCTCCCGGCAGCATCCTTGTTCTTCGACCCAAAAGGGATCCCATGCTTGGCAGCGAATGATCAAAGCTCGAGACATTGCCGAGCCTTATATACACTGGATTGTAGGCCGAGGTTCCATTTCTCCTTGGTTCGACTCTTGGCTTCCAGTCCGATTATCTCGCCCTCCTGATTGCTCTATTTCCTCGGTTTGTGACCTGATTCACAGCTTATCGGCTAGCACTTCCCCTCTTCCAGCAACCATCATGCACACAATTTCGGACCAGCGAATTTCTTTAATTGATAAGGATGACAGGCCATGTTGGACCCCTAACAATTCTGGAGAGTTTTCTTTATCTTCGGCCATGGATATCATTTCTCCCTCTTCATCTAGCCTGCTTTCGACTAAGTTCATATGGCACAAATATCTGCCCACACATATTAGTATTTTTATGTGGCGCCTCCTTCTTAAAAAACTCCCTATTGATGAAGGTATTCGGAGTAAGGGTTTCTCTTTGGCTTCTAAATGCCATTGTTGTTTATCGGGCAATATTGAATCTTTTGAGCATGTCTTTCTATCCAGCAATTCTGCTTGGTCTGTTTGGCGTTCATTTCACGTCGCTTTCGACATCCCTTTACATCATTGTTCCATCCGTCAGCGCTGCTTCAGTAGGTGGCTTCATGGTTCGTCTCCTATTTTCTCCTTGCTTCCTTCCCTCATTTTATGCCACCTTTGGAAGTTCAGGAACAAGGCTGTCTATGATCAGATGCGTCTGCCCTCTTCTGCCATATCTAGAAATGTCTCTCTGGATCTTCAAGATATCTTAAAAGCTGCCAGCTTCTTTACTTCGGATCCCTTGACTGCTGCCCGTATTTCTTTTGGTAGGCGTAAGAAGGTGACTATTTCTTCGTTGTCCTGGAAAAAGCCTTCTACAGGTAGAGTAAAGCTTAACTCTGATGGCGCGAGTAGGGGTAACCCTGGTTTAGGTGGCGGAGGCGGCGTTCTTCGAGACTCTTTGGGGGGTGTCCTTTTTGCTTATTCTTGATTCTTTGGTAATTGCTCTAACACAGTTGCCGAGATTCGTGCCCTCCACTATGGCATGTCGTGGATTCATTCCCATGGTTTTCACGATGCTGATATTGAAATTGACTCTAAGGTCATCTTTGACAGCATCTCTAAGGGTAATAATTTCCCCTGGAAGCATTCTTACCTTATGCGAGAAATCCTCCGTTTTCAATTAGAGGGTAATTACATCTTCTCTCATTGCTTCCGCGAGGTCAACAAAGTAGCAGATTCTCTTGCTAACTTAGCTTGTGACTCCCAAGATAGTATTACTTTCCACTCCATAACTGACATTCCTCGGTCCTCCCGGGGTCTAATCATTTTAGATGCTTGTAATACTTCTTATATTAGAATTTCTTAACTGTTTAGCTTTGTATTTCCTTTTCGAGGTTAGGCTCCTCTGTCCTGCCATTTATAAGGGCAAGGCTAGTTGTCCCCCTCAAGTTTGTATTCCCTTCATTTTTTTAATAAACTTCTGTAGGGTGCCGCCCCTGCTTCCTTAAAAAAAAAAAGCTTAGAGGTGCGGATAACTGCATGACCGAGTGCATATGTCGTACGCTGGGTCACCAACACAATAAATTGGACCTATCGAAGCACGAGAGTGATAAGTTAGGACCAGGTTCTTACATGATCTAGGTGACAGATAGATCATAAATCTAGGTGACAGCTAGATTGCAGTTCCTGTGCTTAGGATATGGAATGGGTGAATTTTGTGGGGATGGAGGCTGAACCAATTGTTCAACATACTATATCTATTTTTAGTGAACGAACCCAAGACATTGAATGACATTATTATGAATTGAACATAAAGGAGATAAAAGTGAAACCCAGAATCCTAGATTTCCACTCACCATAAGATCTTCATATCTGTTATTACTGTCTAATTAGTTAAACATCTACAACTGGTAGTTTAGAGTAGAATTAAACATAAAAACCCCCCCTTAGGTTAATAATTTGCTATCTATAATCGCACTGTTCGTGATCACTTGTCTCTGTGGGTTCGACCCTTGCTTCCGAGTCTATTCTATAATAGTCTTGTACACTTGCAAGGAAATAGATAAATAAAACAATCGATCAGCTCACTTATAGCAATGAAAGAAATTTTATGAAGTAAGACTAATTTCTTTAAACGAACAATGGTACTTTCGTTACCAACACCCCGAAGGTTCCAAAATAAAATTTTAATCGTCATGTCATAACGTGGAAGAAGATCCAGCTTGGGTTTTGTTTGTAACTTGAGAACGAGTGGTGCGATCCGTATAAGGAACATTAGGGGGCTTACGTGGCTTTTTCTTGGGAGATCCTGACAGAAGATTTAGAGCCTCTAGATTAGAAGTTGAAATAGTCGGGTCTTCGTCTTCAAAAGTTTGAAGGACGGCAAATCTATTGGGAGAAACAGTGGGAACCTCCTCCGATAATGCATCTTTTGTGACTTCTTCCCGAGCAGGCACATTATTGAAATCATCTGTTGTGGCTTCTTCCCGATTAGGCACATTATTAGAAGGCCTATCGCTGTTAGGGGGAATAGTATTAGCATACTGATGGGAGTTATCTTTATTGGTAGCAATAGGGTCAGACTGATTTTGAGGGATTTGAGATGGGTTAGGTAATATGTCCTGGGACTTGCTGGGATCAATATCGAAGGGATCAACCTTGGAAGGTTCATGGGGATTGTCAGAGACTACATGGGAAGAGCTAGCATGTAGGTTATTGGTTGTTTCAAGGTCAATAACTTGGGGCTCGTCATGCAGTGGAGGAATGTCTTTGGGTTTCCAAACAGCCGCCTTAGGTAGATTAGGGTTTCCGTCAAACAATTTTTCCTTACCAAAACTAGCCGCCTTAGATTGGTTAGGGTTTTCTTCAGCCGCTTTTTCCTTTCCAGGATTAGTTGCTTCTTGAGTTTTCTTATTGCTTGCGTCCTTAGGAGGAGAATTAGCCTTGCAAGAAAAGCCATCATGGCCTTGACGATGACATCCGGTGCAATAGAGAGGAGGATGTTCGGCTTCAATCACCTGCGAGAAACCATCAGACGAACCAGTATCTATCCAAATTCGTTTTGGGAAGGGTTTGGTGAGGTTGACCTCTATGCAGATTCGAGCAACGCTAGGTCTTGTAAGATTAGCGGTAGGAGAATCAATGAGAAGAGGAGTGCCAATCATATTGCCAATGGAGAATAAGGCTTGTTTATTGAACAAATAAATAGGAAAACTAGGAAGCGAAAACCACACCGGGACGATAGGACTTTCGATGTCTGCTCTAAATTCAGGCGTCCACTTGAAGACCCGCATAGGAAAAGATTTAAAAAACCATTGGTCTTTTATCCAAAGCCGTTGAAAGTCCGCCTCATGATGAGTTTGGATCAACACATGTTTTGCATCCAGGTGTCCAATGATAACCTCGCCTTGAGTCCAAACATAAGGAATTCTTTCCTCATAATTTCCAAAGAAGGCCGGCCATGGGAAAACTTACCAACAAGAGAATGTTGGAAGGGTTTGGCGAAAGCAGTTACTTGGGCGGGTGAAAGTCGGAGAGCTGGCTCGCCTTTATACGTCGACGGAGGAATGAATGGCAGATTAGGAAGAGAGCAAGATGAAGAAGAGCCTTCAAACAATGAAGCAAAGGATTTCTTTTGAGTAGGAGAGGAAGGTGCCGTAGGAGAAGGTTCATTGTCCCCCACCCCGGCCATGGCCGGATGCTTAATGCTACACGCAAGACTCAATCTTACGGCCAGAGAGAAAAAAAACTTAGAGAGAGAAAAATTTTAGGGTTTTACGTTGATATGTTCGATGTCAATGAACATGATATCGACTTTAAACATATGAGTGAGCTAAGTTAACATACTAATGATGATTATGAATGTATGATCTCATGCAATAAACAAGCAAGCAATAAACTAGGGTTTTACATTCTCCCCTACTAAAAGGAATTTAGCCCCTAAATTCTTACCGTGATCTTCAAACAAATGAGGGTACTTCTCGCGCATCTCCAACTCGGTCTCCCAAGTCGCTTCCTCGATCTCATGATTTCTCTAAAGAACCTTAACCAATGGAATTGTCTTGTTCCTCAATACTTGTTCCTTGGTGTCGAGAATCTTCACCGGTTTCTCAACATACGACAAATCAGGCTGAAACGAAATCTCCTTATACGCAAGAACATGCGAATCATCCTTAAGATACTTCCGAAGCATAGACACGTGAAACACATTGTGAGTATCTAACAGCGACGGCGGTAAAGCCACTCTATAAGCCAAACTACCAACTCGCCCCAAAATCTCAAAAGGTCCAACAAACCTTGGTGATAACTTTCCTTTCTTCCCAAATCTCTTAGTACCCCTTCTCAGCGATACTTTAAGAAACACATAATCTCCAACTTGAAACTCCAAATCTCTCCTCTGATTATCTGCGTAACTCTTCTGTTTACTCTGAGTCGTAAGCAATCTATCCCGAATCAACTTTACGCTCTCGGCTGACTGCTGCACAATCTCCAAACCCCATAGCTTCGCTTCTCCAACTTCATCCCAACAAATAGGAGATCTACACTTCCGTCCGTAAAGTGCCTCATACGGTGCCATCCCAATACTCGAATGGTAACTGTTGTTGTATGCAAACTCCGCCAATGGAAGGTGTGAATCCCAACTTCCCTTAAAGTCCACCGTACAAGCCCGTAACATATCCTCAAGTATTCAGATCGTTTCTGACCGTCCGTCTGCCGAGGGTGAAAAGTCAGATCAAATTCAACTTAGTCCCCATAGTTTCCTGCAAAGCCTACCAAAACCTCGAAGTAAATCTCGGATCCCTGTCTAACACAGCGCTAACCGGAACCCCATGTAGTCTAACAATCTCCTGCACATACAACGCCGCCAACTGACTCAAGGAATAAGTCATCGCAATCGGTATAAAATGAGCTGACTTCGTTAACCGATCTACAACAACCCAAACGGCATCAAACTCTCTACGCGTACGTGGAAACCTCGAATCAAAATTCATCGTAACGTGCTCCCACTTCCACTCCGGAAAATCTAACGGCTGCAACAATCCCGCGGGCCTTTGATGTTCCGCCTTCACCTGTTGACAAGTCAAACACCTCAACACATAATCCGCACTTTGGCGCTTCATGCCATTCCACCAAAATTGCTTCTTCAAATCCCTATACATCTTCGTACTCCCCGGATGGATAGTATATCTTGCCTTGTGAGCTTCATCCAACACAAGTCGCTTCACATCCTCAACTGAAGGTAGACAAACTCTCCCCTTGAAAGTCAAAATCCCATCTTGATTCATTGCAAACTCTGGCGTCTCGCTCTTGCCCAATTCATCAATGATCTTCACTAATCTTGGATCCTTTCTTTGAGTCTCCTTAATCCTTTCCCATAAAAATTGAATAGCCCGGACACTAGCTAACAACACTCCATGATTAACCTCACTAGGACTCCAATCACGGACATCCTCCAACATCTTCCATTCCCGAATCATCAAACGCGACAAATGAACTTTCCTACTCAAGGCATCGGCGACCACGTTCGCCTTCCCCGGATGATAAAGTATCGTACAATCATGGTCTTTCAATTTCTCCATCCATCTTCTTTGTCTCATATTCAACTCCTTCCATGAGAACAAATACTTCAAGCTCTTATGATCCGTGAAAATTTCAAACATCGACCCATACAAATAATGCTTCCATTTGTGCAAAGTAAATATGATCGCTGCCAACTCAAGGTCATGCGTGGGATAATTCTGCTCATGTGGAGACAACTTCCTCGAAGCATAAGCGATCACCTACCATTCTGCATAAGAACACAATCCAATCCTTCTTTCGATGCATCGCTATAAACAATAAAATTCTCATCTCCGCTAGGCAACGCCAAACCTGGTGCCGTAGTCAACTTCTTCTTCTTCAATTCTTTCAACTCCATAGGTACCATTCTATACGGCGCCTTCGATATCGGTGTAGTCCCCGGCAACAACTCAATACAAAACTCAATCTCCCTATCCGGTGGCATCCCAAAATCCTTAGAGAAAACATCCAGAAACTCACACACAACCGGCACATCCTCAAGATCGGAAGTCGAAACCCGTTTATCAGTTATACAAGCTAGGTACCCCGTGCAACCTCGTGACAATAATTTCCTAGCCTTAAGAGCAGAAATAACGCGCAACCCACTAGACGCATTATCACCCAAGAACATAAATTTAGGAACACCCGGCATATCAAATGCAACCCTTTTACTAAACCAATCAACCAAAGCATATTCAAAGACATTACAAACATAAATCTCCCGAAACTATTTGCTTTAGAGCTAGTACATGAAATATTAATACAAGGATTCTAAATCATAAGAAGTAAAGATTGCCGATGGAACAATTCGTAAACTTAAGGAGTGCTCCACAACACTCTTCTAAAACAAGTAAGTTAACATTCATGATCATGCAAGCCATACTCGCAATTTCCAATCATAGACAATGTACATAAGAGCACATAATAGCATTAAACGAAAATTCATTCCATTTCTTTTCCTTTTCTTTTGGTAAGAGGTTTAGTCAATTTCTAACCTACTTCCTACCAATCCTAGTCCACCAACGAACCTCTTTTGATCGCCAATTTAGGGTACCGAATAAATTGGATTTCAAAAGCTTTCGTTGCAAGGATGCCAAGGTCCATGAGAAAATTTCTAAGCATCCTTCCCTAGTGTCTCACATAATCATGCAACAGACTAAACAAGTCACCTTTACTACTAAGGCACATAAGCATGTCCATATTCAAATACAACTATATTCGTTAAATGCATTTTATTGATTTTGTAAACCATACCGCAATTAATTGCTTACCAAAATGTCAAAATTCAATCAAAACCATAAACAAATCCCACACCGAAACATCATCCTTTATCAATAAACCAGAGAAATCAACAATCAATAGATTTCAATACTCAATGTATGTATGAATGCATATGAGCTAACGATACCACGCATACTCATAGTAGCGATAGTAATAACCATAATATATAAATAAGAGGTTACCTCCTATCTCGGTAGGCCTTAAAACTCTGCAATGGCCAACCGCCACGCGCGTACACAACCTCAAACTCTAGGTTGTCTATCACCATCTCACTAAGGGTCACTAGACAGCTTACTAGCATTACTAGAATTGTTAATCCTCAACTTAAGGTAATCCTTTCAAACTGCCTTCGAACTCATCATCATCCTTAACCATTCTCGAGGCCCTCTCTCGAGCGTATCCGTCGATATCCAACTTTTTCTCATAAGTACTGTCCACAGCCCCTCGATAATCCGCAAGCTGTAATAGAATAAATTGCCTATAATATTTCATCCTTAATCTTTAACTCTTTCATAATTCATGGATTCTTCATATTCTCATTCGGTACTAAGTACTCTACACCAATGAGCTAATTCTGTGATCATCACTTAAATATTAAACCATAATCTCATAATATTTGCCACCAATTCTCTGGTGGATTCTTAAACATTGATACTACTAATACTACCTTATACTCATCAATACTGGCACCTCTACTAGTGCTAACACACATTCTAGACTCAAACATCTTAATCTTACAATAACTCTCGACGTTAATATTCAACGATTCACACAAAACCAACCCCCAAACTAGGCCAAGGAACCTATCCTGGCAGACACCTAACCAATAGCTTTGATACCAACTGTGACGACCCGACTCGGATCCCAAGACGAGACCCCGAGGTCGTGCCACTTCCAAAAAGGCACATAACAAAAACAAATAGCAAATAGTGGCTAAGGCCATAACGGCGATATGCCAAAAACTTTAACACATGCGGAAGCATATTATAATTAAACAGTGGCGCCCGAGCTAACAAGCTCAAACTAACACAACCTTAGAGATAATGAATCTCTTGGTCCAAAAATAAAATCATGCGACGCAACAATAGGCACGTATAACACTTTATAGCAATTATATACCAAGTCATCGGCGACATTACGGTCGGAACCCAACATTAAACTAAGTCTACAACTCTAGTCTAACATGCTTAACGGCTAAAAACATGCCGGATAACAAACATAATAAACAAACCAATACATGGTTAAAACAACTAAAGCATGATCATCATAAATACACAAGGCACGACTAACACATGTCGGCTCTCAAAACATTAAGTACTAATTAACATAAGTACTAATAATCAAACACACAAAGTCTTGTTACCCCACATAAATTTTATATAACTTTATGTTCCCATCGTCCTTGCCAAAAGAAAAGATACTAAAATTACAAGGTAGCAACCTTGTCAAAGCTTCACCAACGCAACTTGATAATTACTTCAAACCGCTCGCTCGGCTCGGATCTAGGTAAAACAATCAAAACAAATAGGAGTAAGTCATAAAGACTTAGCAAGTTACTAACATAACTTCATGTCATGGCATCATGCTCAACAATAATAATTCATGCTATTGGAATAATATACATTTAATAAATAATTATGTCAAGGCATTCATACTTAACAATTTCGAGTATCATGTTATCAATAAGTATAACATTTCATTATTTCATTCAACCATCATTTCATATCATATCATATTCACGTAGCACATTATTCACATATAAGCACTCGTGAGTCAATTCATATAAAAAGGATGTGATACCGTTACCCTTTTTCCGCCGTGTCGCTCCCGCAAAAACACGTGCAAAACCTTTATGTGTCCTCGATATCCCTTTCGTGGATATCGACGTCCCAGAGACATTTCCCCGCTCGAGTTCCGATAGTTATCAAAGTCATGTTTCCATACTACAACTGAGATCAACTACTTCCCTACCATGCCCATCGATAGAGGGTGTGTGCAATCCGGCGCTGCGATCCATCAAAATCACGAATCTCACAATTCGTGAAGATGATGCATCGTCCCGCCCCAAAGACTCAACAAACCGACTCCAGCTGGACTCAAACTTCAAGCACACGTAATACATTATCATATGCTCAAATAAGTAGGCATGTACTTTACAATCATCTAGTCATGCTTTTACTTCACAACTAGCACATAATCACATTAGAGATAAAATCAAGGCTCTAATCATCAAGTGTTCTTTATACACTTTAAAATGCGTAGAGGCTTAACCTCCATTAATACTACCCCAAAATTCGTAGGACTTACGCATATTACTCCTTAATGTCATACTATCACAATGGTCAACTCCGTTGAGTCATAATCAATCTTTCAAAAATTAGGGTATAGAAGCCATTGGCCTCAATACTCTCCTATGTCTATACTAAGTATGAAACATAGAATCAAAGTCACAAACTAGGCACATATATTCATTCTTGCCATTTCATCAAATATGAGTCTAATCATTTTATCAAATATGCTCCCAACACTTAAACAAACAAGAGAGCATATTTCATCATACATCTCTACACATGAATATCTTCATAATAATACTTTACAACATGTTCATCTAACCAAAATTTCATCATCTAGCATATAGTGAAACATGGCATCTCTACAAGCCTAATCATTTCATCAAATATGCTCCCAACGCTTAAACAACAAGATAGGATGATTTTTCATGCATGACCTCACATAAATAACATCATAAACATGGTTTATAATCTGATCATAATCTGTTTATACAACCAAAATTGCATCATTTAGCATATACGATAACATGGCATCTCAACAAGCCTAACCATTTCATCAAACATGCTCCCAACGCTTAAACAACAAGGTAGGGTGATATATCATACATTATCACACATAAATAAAATCATAAACATGTTTTATAATTTGTTTATAATCTGATCATACAACCAAAAATGTAACATTTAGCATATACGAGAACATAGCATCTCTACAAGCCTAACTATTTCATCAAACATGCTCCCAATGCTTAAACAACAAGATGGAATGATTTATCATACATTATCACACCTAAATAACATCAAAATCATGATTACAATCTGATCATAATCTGTTTATACAACCTAAAATGCTTCATTTAGCATATACGAGAACATGGCATCTCTACAAGCCTAACTATTCCATCAAACATGCTCCCAACACTTAAACAACAAGATTAAATGGTTAATAATACATTATCACACCTAAATAACATTATAAACATGGTTTATAATCTGTTCATACAACCAAAAATTCATCGTATAGCATATACTAGAACATGGCATCTCTACAAAGTCCTAAGTGCTCTCATTGACCTCATATAGCAAGATTGTTTTCCCTAGGGTCAATGAGGCTAAAATAAATAAGAAGAGATGTTGTAACTCACCTTAAATAAGCCCTACAAGATGTACAAAACGTCCATGCAAAGGTGGGTATGTGATCTCCTTGCCCTCCTCTTCTCTTCTATGGTTCGGTTTTGGAAATGGCCTCCTCAAGACTTGGCCACCATTGTTGAACACCCAAGAACCTTCAAGAAACTCTCTATAACTTGTATGAACTGATCAGCCACGAAATTGGAAGAGGATGGCTGAATAGGATGGGTTTAATGGAGGTAATGGTCACTCTATGGCTGAAATGGGGTGAGAGGAAGTGTCCAATGCATGTTTGTGCATGTTGGATGTCTTTCTTTGCCAAGTGTTGCACATGCACTTAAAATTCTCAAAACATGTCAAGCATACAAGGGAGGATAGGTAGGACGAACTAAGGTGGTTTAGGGTGGGTTAGGTTGGGTTTGGGTAGGGTTTAGTTGGTCAAATGTTGAAGAATGCAGAAAATCCCGCAACCAGCAAAAAGGCTTGATGCGGTCGCATGGTCATGAGCCCATGCGAGCGCATGGTGGCAGACTACCCTTCTTGTCTAATTTTGTTCCCTTGTTCGGTTTAGGTCTTTCCCGCATGCAACCTCAAGTCCTCCAAAGCCAAAAAGTGTCTAGAATTCAACCTTAAAGACCTCTAAAACATAACCAAGGCAAATAAAAGTTCAAACCTCACTCAAACAAGGCTAAGAAATTAGGTAAAACACTCCCGAACAACAACCGTAAAGGTCAAACGAAGAAGGGTTACGACTAGAATCAAACTAGCAACCAAACAGATGATGCTACTAGCATTCAACCAACATCTAAAGCGTGTTAATGATGTTATGAGTGGTCTCTAACATTTAACCATGTGTTTACAACATAAAACACAAACCCGAGTTTCAAAGCAACTCGTGAAGGAAAGGTGCATACAAGCATCTTGAACGACGTCAATGAACATGCTATCGACTTTAAACATATGAGTGAGCTAAGTTAACATACTAATGATGATTATGAATGTATGATCTCATGCAATAAACAAGAAAGCAATAAACTAGGGTTTTACATATATCATATCATAACCACGTAGCACAACAATTCATACAAGTGCTCGTAAAATAAACCACATAAGAGAGAAGATGATTTTACTTTCCGCTTCCAGCGTGCAACTCCTGCGGGAACAAACGTGTCCTCGATAACCCCATTCGTGGTATCGACGTCCCCGAAACAATTCCTGCTCGGGTTCTATAGTGATCAGAGTCATGTTTACTTACTATAACTAAGATCAACTACTTCCCCACCGTAGCCATCGATGGAAGGGTGTGTGCAACCCGGCACGGCGATCCATTGCAACCATGAATCCCACAATTCGTGAAGACAATGCATCGTCCTGCCAAAAACTCAAACCAAAAGACGCCAGCTGGACTCAAATGCAAGCACAGGTAATCCATACTCAAATGCTCACCAAGGAAAAGTACAGCATCACGCACTAATCCAATCAAGTAGATATTTACTTCTAAACCACATAGTCATGCATTTCTATACTAACTAATACATAAAACCATTAGAGCAATATTATCAAGTCTCTAATACCCAAGTGTTCTTCATACACTTGTAAACGCTCGGAGGCTTAACCTCCATCAAAACTACCCCAAATTCCGTAGGATCTCATGTGATTCACTATGTTCATATTAGTCCAATAATCGACTCCATTGAGTCGTTTCTACTCTTTTCAAATTTGAAGGCATAGAAGCTATTTGAATCATAGCCCTCCTATCATTCATTAGCTATTATTCATGGCTAAGTTCTTAAGGTTAACAACATTGTGCAACCCAACGATTCATACCTTCCCATCAACAACCCCCAAAACATGGTTCATAGGTCAACACTTAACGTTCAAAGTCAACCATCATATTTCAAGCATGTATCTCAAGTTAGCATTTAATTAAGCATGCTTTCATCCAAAATAATCATTTATCCAAACATGATGTAAATTCATCTAGTATACTCATAATCAAGATATAAATTCATCTAGCATGTTCATAACCTTCAATTCATGAATTAGTGTGACCAACATGCTCTTATATGCATAAAAGTCAACTCAACCTGATAAAGTCAACATTATATTTATTTCATGTAATCCATAATGATAATTCATTATACATATTCATAACCAAAAATTCATAAATTAGATAGCATCCCACTCTTATATGCATGATAGTCAACTTTATTCTTAAAAGTCAAACGAAACATTCAAACATGTAATCTATTGTGAAAATTCACCTATCATGCTCACAACCAAAATTAAAGGTTCAATAAGTATACTTCCAAACTCCCAAACATATATTCATATATGATTCTAACAATTCGTAATATCCAATAAACTCCAAAAATCATGTACATCATCAATAACCCATTTACTTCATCAACTTATAGTCAAACCCTAGGTTTAGGAAATCATATACTCATCATATCAAAGTCCAATCTTACACAATGAACCTTCCTAACATACTTCACAAATCATAGAAATCAACATACACATGATTCTTACCAAGTTCGTTCTTAACTCAAAATAAAATCGCACAAAGCATCCATGTGTACTCATTGACCTCAAATAGCACCCTTGTTTTCCTTAGGGTCAATGAGTACAAAAATCGAATAGGAGAAGTATAGTAGCTTACCTACAATCACCACTCCAAGCAACCAAAACAAACATGCAACCAGGGGAAAGGGTTCTCATCATCTTCCTCCTCTTCACTTCTATGGTTGGGATTTGGAAATGGACTCCTCAAGCTTTGGCCACCATTGTTGATCACTCAAGAACCTTCAAGAAACCCTCTCTAACCTTCAAGAAATGTTCACCCCGTTTTTGGAGAGAGTAGCTGAAGAAAATGGGTTTAGTGGATGTATTTGGTCACCTTTTGGCTGAAAAGTGGGGTGGGAAGGTGTGACCAATGCATGTTGATGTTCTTTCTTGCCAAGTGTCTATCAATCCCTTCAAAGCTCCCAAAACTTGCTCAAGACACATTGGTTGATAGTTAGGATGAATTAGAAGTGGTTTAGGTTGGGTTTGGGTGGGGTTATGACAGCCAAAATGGAGTAAACAACAAAGAAAGTCGTATCAGGAAAACCACACCATGTGGTCGCATGGTACATCCTAGCATGCGACCGCATGCTAGGCCGAATCACTACTCCCAACTTCTGATAATCTTGCGGGGGCAAGGTCCAAACCGCCTTGCGATAGCAAGGTCTCCAGACTTCAAAAGGTCTTCAATCACTCCAAAACAACCCCAAACTCAAGGCCAAAGTCCCCAAGGTTCAAACCTCACTCAAAGATGGTCCAGAACTCTCACAGGACACCCACAAACAACTCCCAAAAGAATTCGGATTGCAACTGGAACAAGGCCCAACAACTCACTAACGAATCGATGAATGAACTAGCGATCGAACGAGCACTACCATGAGACTTAAAGCAAGTCAAGAGGCTATTGAATAGGCTCAAATAAGTCTAAGAAGTTAAACAATAGATAGGAGAATAAGGGCTCCCGAAGAAGAGACGATCATACGACTCAATCTCAAACTACGCGATAAGAACGATTGCTATCCTCGAAGCGTCAAAACATCACTAGACTTAAGGAATGCATCCAACTAGAAGTCTAATACATATAAACATGTTAATCAATCATCATGGAAAGATAGAGGACCAAACCGAGGTCACGAACACAAAACGCAAGCAACCCTCAATCGCGTCGCATTCCGACTATCGTCGAGTAACGACATGTGACTTTAGCAAGTCAACAACTATAGGGCATCTCTTAATAGTGTTTTGGTCTTCATGTGGTCTCTCATACACATCTAGACTCTCTCACAAACCAATCGAGAAGTCATCCAAGGAAGAAATGCGAGCATCGCACACAGTTCAAGCTAACTGGGAATCGGGGTATTACATCCTCTCCCCCTTAAAAAGAATTCGTCCCGAATTCTAAACCGTAACACAAACCAACGTTAGGTCATCACCCAACAACCAATACCCAGACACAGCTATGGCGTCTCTCAATTCCAAGTGAACACTCAATGTTCAAAACCATAAACCTAGACTCAATCTCCGAGTCTACTACCTCACTAACCAAACTAAGCAATCGAGAATCAAACTACAAAATCCACATTTACTTGTTCAAAATTTTCCAATAATCATGGCAATACCAAATACTTAAGATCAAAAATAACTTGACTCATACTTGAGTCACAAAAGCACACATAAATTCCATTACTGATTAATTGACCACGTAAATCCTTAACATATCACAAAAGTAAAATCAAGACTTTATAAACATCAATATTCTGAAACTATATGCCTCGGTAATACAACATGAGACTTCAATACAACAAATTCTAAATCATAAGACGCAAAGATTGCCGATAGAGCAATTCACCAACTAAAAAAGAGTGTTCCACAACACGCTCCTAAAACAATAAGTTAACATTCATGATCATGCAGGCCACACTCAAATTTTCCAAATTGTGGATAAAACACATAACAACACATAATAGCATCGATTAAAAATTTATCCCATTTCTGTTCATTCCCTTTGGTAATAGGTTTAGTCAATTTCTAACCTACTTGCTACCAATCCTAGTCCACCAACGAACCTCTTTTGATCACCAATTCAGGGTACCAGCTAAATTGGATTTCAAAAGCTTCCGTTGCAAGGATGCCAAGGTCCATGAGAAAATTTCTAAGCATCCTTCCCTATAGTCTCACATAATCATGCAACAGACTAAACAAGTTACCTTTAGTACTAATGCACATAAGCATGTTCATACTCAAATACAACCATATCCGTTAAATACATTTTATTGTTTTTGTAAACCATACCTTTACTCATAAATTAATCTTTAAGCAATGACAAAATTCCTATTATTAACAGTACCACATGCATAAACGTATATCATGCACATGTGATATATAATCGCCAAGTATCATCATACTTCTACTCACATAATCCATATAATCCATTCAATTCATGCAACTCATATAACCATGCAATTTATGTAACTCTTAGCCATGCATATGGCACAATCAAAGTAACTACTATATCATGTGCAATTATTAATCCAATCATACATACTTGTAATACAAAACTGAGAAAACATACTCATAAGATACCATCGCGAAAATATATCAAGCAGTTAAAATTTTATCAAATAACAAGGTTCATATATCTAGTGTACTCGCCTAACAAAAATTTCATAGTAAATCCAAAGAAAAGAGACAATATTCACTCTAGTACCCTTTAACCATTAAAACTCCGTAAGATCCATTATTATCTTAATTAAAAATCGTGTCTTCAACAAAACACACACGCAATATCGACATCTCCATAGTCGCGACCGAATGGCATTCTCACCCGTAACAACTACAACTCATCTCATAAACACCGATTTATCTTTCGGGCAATTCGAGCGTATCCTACTCGCATAATAATCACTTAATAACGTATAAATATATCACTCATAACATTACACGTATATCCATAGAGTATATAAACTCAACGCACCACTAGTAAATACCACTAGTAAACATTATCACATTTTCATTCTTCATATGTGTATAACATGGTCATCTATATAAGATTACCTAACCATATTTTCATACCGCAATTGATTGCTTACCGAAAAATCAAAATTCAATCAAAACCATAAACAAATCCCATACCGGGACATCATCCTTTATCATATCAATAAACCCGAGAAACCAACAATCAATAGATTTCAATACACAATGCCATGTATGTGTGAATGCATATGAGCTAATGATACCACGCATACTCATAGTAGCGATAATAATAACCATAATATAAATAAGAAGTTACCTCCTATCTCGGTAGGTCTCAAAACTCCGCAATGGCCAACCGCCACGTGCGCACAAAACCTCAAACTCTAGGTCGTCTATCACCATCTCACTAAGAATCACTGGACCGCTTACTAGCACTACTAGAATCGTTAATCCTCAACTTAAGGCAATCCTTTCTAACTGCCCTCTAACTCATCATCATCCTTAACAGTTCTCAAGGTCCTCTACTGAGTGTATCCCTCGATATCTTACTCTTTCTCATAAGTACAACCCCCGATAATGCAAGTCGTGATAGAATAAATTGCCTATAATATTTCATCCTTAATCCTTAACTCTTTTACAATTCCTGGAGTCTTCTTAGTCTCATCCAGTACTAAGTACTCTATTCTAATGAGCTAACTCCGTGAACATCTCTAAACATTGAATCACAATATCACAATAATTGCCACCAATTCTCCGATGGATTCTCAATCATGGATACTACTAATACTACCTTATACTCATCCACACCGGCACCTCTACTAGTGCTAACACACATTCTAGATTCAAACATCTTAATCTTACAATAACTCTTGACGTTAATATACATCAGTTCACACAAAACCCACCCCCAACCTAGGCCAAGGAACCTATCCTGGCAGACAGCTAACCAATAGCTATGATACCAACTGTAGCGACCCGACCCGGATCCCAATACGAGACCCTGAGGTCGTGCCACCAAAACACACAAATAACAAAAAAAGGGTAAGGCCATAACGGCGATACGCCAATATATTTAACACATGCGGAAGCGTAGCATAATTAAACGGTGCCGCCCGAGCTAACAAGCTCAAACTAACACAACCAAAGAGATAATGAATCTCTCGGTCCAAAAATTAAAATCACGTGACGCAACATTGGGCACGTATAACAAAACCACCTGTCATGCAATATCATTAAATAGCAATTTATATACCAAGTCATCGGCGACGTTACAACCGGAACCCAACATTAAACTAAGTCTGCAACTCTAGTCTAGCATGCTAACGGCTAAAAACATGCCGGGGAACAAACATAACCAACGATATAAATAACTTGATATGGATAGAACAATATTATTATTAACATGGCACGACTAACATCCGTCGGCTCACAAAAGACTAAATAACGTAAACAAGTATCAATTAAATAATTACAAGGCTTACTACCCTTAGTGAAGTTTATATAACTTCACTTCCCAATCGACCTTTCCAAATCAAAGACTACAAATTATAAACTAAGAGCAACCTTCTTACAGAGCCACACGTTCTATCGTAGACTCGGAGGATTCCTTCAAATCACTAGCTCGGCTCGAATCTAAGGAAAACAAGGTAAATAGAGTAAGTCATAAAGACTTAGTAAGCTACTAAAGATGAAATGTCATGGCATGGAATTATGCTCAAATAAAACATGTACATCTCATATCATGCTCATGATATAACATTTCATGGAATAATCCACAACACAAACCAAAACCTAACAATAGTCTCATAGAACATCATTTGCATAATTCATCATAAGTAATTCATATCAATAAAATATGATTCTCAATTCTAATACGTTTAACATGTAATCTTCATATTGCACTGTTCATCAAAACATCATCCATATACCTCATTTATTCCTTGGGTCTCACACTTCATCTTTACTCAAGTCCAAATTATTGACTTATAGGGCAGCCCCAATAAATTCAGATTTCAATCCTAAAAATGACAATTTCTCAACATCTTGCAAATGTAAATAATTCCTTCACTAGGACTACTCCTAGACAAATTGAGAATAACATTCATGCTTGAACTAAATCCAAATTAATAAGTTAACATGGCAGCCCTAAAGTTTTCAGATTTCTATCTTGTTAAAATGAAGATTTCTACTTCACAAAAAGTCTTCCTAAGCATGTATACAATAACTATTATGAAGGGAGTATGCCCTAATATTGAACCTACAAATTTTATGGGTTTGAAAACGTACCTTAAGCCTTAGATTAATGTGATTGATCAACAAATAAAATGGAGACAATCGAAGAGGAAGGCAAGAGCTTCGTTTTGGTAGTCTCAAAACTCCGATGGGGCTACCGGTGAAGGACGGAGGTGTTCTTGGGTCTCTTACTCTCTCTAAACCCAGCAAGCTCTCATATGTAAGTTAGAAATGCCTGCCAATGGTTCAGCCTTGGAATGTTGGAGTCAAAAATTGGTTTAATCCAAGTGACTGGTTAAGTGACTTTCTATTGGTCAATCATTGCCTACCATTGATCAAAACTTGTCAAGGGCTTAAGATGAGTCAAAGGGGATTCAACATAAGTGAATTGGGTCAGTCAAGGTCGGACTTGGGTCAAGGAAGCAAGGGGGAATGGCTACAACCACAAAAATCCCGAAATCTGGCAAACATATTTTTCATTTGTGAAGTTACTGGACAGTCAATCTTGTAAAATCTACCATAAATCTCTCACAACTCCTATTGAAGTAATTTTTTATTTTTCTGAAACTAGACTCTTTAAAATACAATTTAGCATTTTAAATTTCTCAATTGGGACTCGTATTCATCAAAATACAGTCCCTCCAAGTTCATGTTAACATTCTGAATTCTCAAAACAGAACACAGAGAGCCATAATACGTGGCCTATTTGAGGCACTTAAACACCATGGAAAGTTATGAAAATATACAGGTATTAACTTAACATATGTATGTAACACACACTAAAATTTAAGCCAAATCTATTTTGTAGATTGGTACTATAATTTTCCCGAAGAAAGAGACATTACCATCACTGAGAGTCTTCAGATTTTCCATATGAGAATTTTCTCTCTCTAGGGTTTTGGTGATTATCTCGGTTTAGGGTTTGCATGGCGGCAGCCACGGCGGCTCCGCCCCCCACCCCTCCTCCTCCACCGGATCTTGGTGCTTCGCAGCCTAGTATTGATGTTCCACCGCCAACAGTTTCCTATGCCAACGTGGTTGGGCAGCCCAAACAGTTTGTCGGTTGCAGCTCGCCAATCCTTCAAGCGGTACCATTAGTTCCTCGCCATGCCGTGGTTGTAGATGGAGATCCAGGTTGTTTGTTTACCCCGGTGGAACTGGAAGCGGCTTCTAAGCCATTTGAGAACACATTGATTCTCAAATTCTCGGCAAGTAGACCGACTATTCAGGTAATTCAAGATGATATCGGTAAGAATTGGAGGCTCAAAGGTCCTTTTGTCGTAGGTTTGTTAGACCCCTGCCATGTAATGGTCCGACTCTCATCTTCGGAAGATATGATTCTTGCTTTGTCCAAGGAATCTCATATGATCCAATCTTGCATGTACCGATCTTTCAGATGGTCGGCTGATTTCACGTTCAGGAAAGACGTGACTAAGGTCGCAGTTTGGGTGCGGCTGCATCACCTTCCCCTTATGTTTTTCAATCCGTCTTTTCTGGAATGTATTGGGAATTCATTGGGTCATTTTTTACGAGTGGATGATAAGACTTTATCTTTAGCTCGACCAATGTTTGCTAGGATGTGCATTGAGGTGGATGTATCGCAGCCATTGCCAACTAGGGTTTGGATCGGTTCAAGCAAAGAGATTGGGTTCTGGCAGTCTCTTGAATTCGAGGGCAATATTCAATTTTGCACTGGATGCAATTTGTTGGGTCACACGAAGATTCAATGTCGGAAGGGCCAACGTAGAGAGATGAATGTGGATAACGGCAGTTTTGATAAAGACAAAACTCATGCAGCTTCCGCCCCATTTACATCGGTAGTTAGAGATATGGATAACTCGAAGAAGGCAAGAGATCCTGAAAATTTAATGCCTCATCCGACTTCACGTCCAGTTAAAGAAGTTACAAATAAAGGGAACATTAATGCAACAATAGCCCCCATGCAAATTCCAAGACCTCAGTTTCACACTCAACGTTGGACGCCTGTTAAGCCACGTACAAATGGGGAAGGTGCGTCTGTTTCGATGGCTAAAAATTCACAGGGTGCCCCGGTTGATGAAGAAGTTATCGATGTTGGCAGTAATAAGAATTCTGAGAAATGGTGTGCAAAGGCGGTGACGGCTGTGAAGAATGATATTCAGCTGAATGGTAAATCTGTGCCTATCTCTAATCCGTTTGATGTGTTGGATGGTTTGGAGGACGACAATGGTGAGGCTGAAGAGATTGAGTTGGGTAACGGGGCTAATAAAGATGCTCCGGCTGCTGTTAATAAGGCGTCTTCACAGATTCTAAGAAAACCTTACCGAGATACGGAGTATATAGGAGAGTTTTGGGATGGGATTCTTCATGAAGTTCCTCGGAAATTCGGTAAGGCACATTCTACCAATGGGGATTACAGTGATAAGAAGATTAAGGAGCGTAGAATTTATTCAGATATGGATGTAGGATTGATACAGACTCGATCATCTTTTTATAATTATTGCAAGGCTTTACATACGGAGGTGAAGAAAGCGAAGTTTTTGAAGGAGAATATTCGTGTTACTAGGGCAGCGAATAAGGCCCAACAAGTCCCCCCTTCGAGTTAGTTTTTTTTATGATGAACGTCATTTGGAATGCAAGGGGTGTGTGTAACAAAACTACCCGCTCTTATTTGAAACTTTTGATCCGGGAACATAGGCCGTTTGTATGTGCGATTTTAGAGCCTAAAACTAATGGAGATAGATTAGTTAAATTTTGTAGACGAGTTGGTTTCGATTTTAATATGCATGTAGCTCCGGTAAATAAACATATTTGGCTTTTATGGAGTAATCCAGTTGTATTGGATCTTGTGAGTAGTTCGGCTCAGCAGATTACAGTCATGGTGAATTTCCCTGCTCTCACTCCAACGTTGGCTTCTTTTGTTTATGCAAAATGTTCTAGACAGGGGCGATATGATTTATGGTTGGAGTTAGAGGCTTTGGCAGCTAGTTGTTCTGGTCCGTGGTTTGTAGGGGGAGACTTTAATGTTATCAGTCAGTCTTCTAGAAAAGTTGGGCGGGGCTCCATGTGATTTTGGGGAGATAGATGATTTTAACACTTTTGTGCAGCGAGCCGGTTTAGATGATGCAGGCTTTGAAGGAAGCTGTTTTACTTGGTGCAATAATCAGTCTGGTGGGCATCTTATTTGGAAACGATTAGATCGCGTTCTTGTCAATGGTGAGTTTAAGTTACTTTTTCCTCGTCTTCAAGTCACTCATTTGGTTACATCGGTCTCAGATCATACTCCTCTTCTGATGGATTTTCGAGTTTCGACAACGCATAAAAGTGGGTTTCGGTTTCAGAGAATGTTGCTTGATCACCCGGATTTTCTGACTTTTGTGACCGATCAGTGGTCTAAACCCTGTTGGGGTACGGGTATGGCTCTTCTATATTCTAAGTTGCATAGATTAAGAGCCGCTTTGCGGGATTGGAACTGGACGGTTTTTGGCCATGTTCAACGGAATATTGCTTCCATTAAGGATGACATACTTAGATTGGAGATGGACTTACAGTCAGGGGGTGGTGCTGCAGTAGAGGAAGGTTTGCTAGTGGCAAAAAACCGTCTTAACCAACTCCTGGACTGGGATTTAGAAATGGCAGAAATGAAGTCGAGGCAATTATAGGTACAGGAAGGCGATCGAAATACTAAATTTTTTCATGCTAGCATGAAAGATAGAGCTCAGCGGAATGTTCTTCGGCTTCGGCTTGCGGATGGGTCTATGAGTGAAGATCCGGTTCAATTAGGTTCCATGGCGGAGGAGTATTTTGCTGATCTTTTTGCCTCGAATGGGTCTATTTTAGAGGAGACCTTATTTACAGAGATTTCGTCTCGTGTATCAGTGGAGGATAATGGTTTGCTTACACGGGATCCGTCGGTTGAGGAGGTTTGGTCAGCAATTAAATCTCTCATTCCCACCAGCGCTCCGGGTCCAGGCGGTTTCACGGGCTGGTTTTTTCAGGGCTGTTGGTCAATTATCAGAGAGGAGGTTATGGGAGCGGTACTGGAGTTTTTTAGAGGCGGGGAGATGCACCGGGGAATTTCTTCGGCGACCATTGTTCTTCTCCCAAAGGTGGACAATCCTGATGGTTTGGGGGATCTAAGACCAATTAGTTTATGTAATTTTTCGGCTAAGATTATTTCTAAAATCTTGGCAACTCGCCTAGCTACTCTCCTGCCTAAGATTATTTCTGAGCAACAGTCAGGTTTTGTTAAAGGTCGGAGTATTCAGGAAAACATTCTTCTGGCTCATGAATTAGTGCAGTGTGTGGATACGAAATCTCGGGGGGGTAATGTGGTTTTTAAAGTGGACATGTCTAAGGCTTATGATCGTTTGGAATGGGGATTTCTGCTTCGTGCTATGCAGGTGCTTGGTTTTAGTTCGGGTTTCTGTTGGTTGATTCAGCGTCTGTTGCAGAATAATTGGTATTCATTCAGAATTAATGGGGTGATGTCAGGTTTCTTTAAGGCCAATCGTGGGGTTAGACAAGGCGATCCGATTTCTCCGATGTTGTTCATTATTGCTCAAGAGATTCTCTCTTTTAACATAGATCGGGCTGTCAGGCTAGGGAAGATTCAGCCATTCAGGCATGGTCGTGGAGGTGTGATGATTTCGCATCTTCTTTATGCGGATGATATGTTGTTATTTTGTAATGGGTCTAAGCGATCGGTCCAGGGGTTAAAGAAGGTGTTACAGGACTATGAATCTGCTTCTGGGCAATTAGTTAATAACAGCAAAAGTGACTTTTTTACATCGAAGCAGTGCTCTCGTAGGCAAGTTTTGAACATCGAAGGTTGGACGGGGTACAGACATAAGGTGTGGCCTTTAACTTATTTGGGATTACCCCTCTTCAAAGGCCATTTTAAACGATCTTACTTCAAGAGTTTGGAGAGGAAAGTTCTTGGTCGAATTCATGGGTGGCGTACCAAGCTTCTATCCTTTGGTGGCAAAGTGACTCTCATTAAATCCGTTCTCAGCAGTATTCCTGTTTACGCAATGGCAGCTTTAAAAATACCCAAGTCGGTTCTTCATAGGTTGGAGCAACGTATGGCAGATTTTTTATGGAGTTCTAATGGTGATCACCGCACACACTGGGTTGGTTGGCATCGAGTTTGCTTGCCGTTGGAAGAGGGGGGGCTGGGGGTTCGTTCTCTATCACAGGTTATAGATTCTCTTCATGCCAAATTAGCTTGGCGGGTTCTTAATAAACAAGGTTTATGGGCTAAGTTTTGCATGGGGAAGTATGGTTTGAACTACCCAGCCGGTTCATATTACGCCACACAACCGTGGAAAGCAATTAGCACTCAGCTTGCTCTTGTTCGTCTTTCGAGCAGATGGATAATTGGGCAGGGCGCGGTATCTTTCTGGGATGACAATTGGAGCAGAGTTAGACTGGTTGGGCCTCTACCTATGGACAGAAATCTTTCTGTGGCTACAGCAATGAACAATCTTCAAGATATTCTCCCAGTTATCCCGCCTGAGTTGCGTCCGTCGGTCCAACAGCTTCTGTGCAACGACACAGTCCCGGACAAATTGGTCAGTGAGCTTACCACGTCGGTGGTTTTCAAATCTAACGTATTCTGGAAGAAACACAGAACTTCTAGACCGATTCTTCGATGGGCGCAGTTAATTTGGCAGAATTGGTTGCCTTTGCGAGTCAGTTGCTTTTTATGGAAATTGTTCCATAATGCGCTGCCTCTAAATTTAAATATTCAGGCTCGTAAAATTCCGCTGGTGTCTTGTTGTCGTTGTTGTGGTGATTCGCCGGCAACCGAGGATCGTGTTCATCTCTTTGTTTATTCTAAAGTGGCTGCTAGTTTATGGACCAGATTCGCGAGAAGGTTTGGCCTTCCTTGGCAATATTCATGGATCGATCATCTTTTTACAGTTTGGTCATCGATATCCTTTCGTTCTCAGTTGGGTGCTACCATGTTCAGTATTTTCGCTTATACTTGCTGGGAAGTTTGGAAAGCGAGGTGTGCTGTTATCTTTGAAAATGGTAAGATGGATGAGGTCCAAATAGAAGCTCGAGTTCTTGCAGGGGTGAGAGGGGTTTTGCATGGCTTTGTTCCAAAGTCGAGGAGTAATCAGGTTACTAGCATAGTTTTGCAGACTCTTCAGATATCCAACCGGCAGGTTCAGGTTAGACACGGGTCTTGGGTTCGTTGGTCTCCTCCGGTTTTTGGTTATAAATTAAACATTGATGGGTCGTCAAAGGATGGTAGATGCACAGGCGGTGGGGTTATCCGGGATGTTCAAGGAAATTTTATTGGCGCTTTCTCTAGTGAGTATGGTCAAGGTACAAATATGAAAGCGGAGATATTGGCTCTTCGAGAAGGTCTGCAGCTTTGTCACTCCTTGCAGCTTTCTTCGGTTGAGGTAGAGTCTGATTCGCTTACAGCTGTAAATGTTCTGATAAATGGGTATCAAGGTCCTTGGAGATATGTGTATCAGCTTCGCGAGTGCCGAGTTCTGTTAGGGGATTTTATTCTAAAACATGTTTTCAGAGAACAGAATATGGTGGCGGATAGATTGGCGGCTTTTGCGCATGAGCATGGGAATCCGTTGAAGTTGTTAGATTATTTGGCCTTACCTAGTATGGTCAAAAGGGCTTTTGCATTTGATTCTTATGGGCTGTATAGTTATAGGAAGTAATTTCCCCTCGTGTTTTTGATCGAGTCGGGCTCCTTTGTCCCCCTTTTGGGTAAATTTGGTTGTCCCCTCCTTTTGTACTCTTATTATTTTTTTTATATAAAATTCCCGCAGGTGCCGCCCTGCTTTCCTAAAAAATAAAAATAAAAAAAAAATAATTTTCCCGAAGTTTGCCCAAAAACAGGACTAAATCTGTAAAGTAATAAGTTGGTTATTTTATTTCCAATTGTAACAAGTCGACGAACATGGATGGTTTAAACATGAAAGAACTAGTACCCTTGCTATAGAATTAAACCCACATGAACCACAAGTAACATGGACAAGTCTCTATGGTAAAGGAATGCATTCATGCATCCTAATTTCCAAATGCTCAAATACAAACAAGAAGGGTCTCAACCTCAAAGTTAAGCTTCCAATGGTCTAAGTATTGACCAAGAAACATGTGAAAATCATACCAAGACTTAGTTAAGAGTTACGGAAGCTAAGGCGATACACAAAGCTACCACGAAAAGGCATACAAAGAATAGAAATCTTATACGACAACCAATACTCAACTAAAAGAACTAGAACCAAGATAAACATTTTAGGTTTATTTCTAGCATGTTAAGCAACAATAACGATCATGGTAAATAACCAAGGTTTGGGTTCTCATACTAACAACAAGCCAACAAGAATGTTATGGCCATTTGACATGCAAAACAAGAAATTCAAACACACGAAAGTCCAGGGTCTTACACCCCCAAACTTAGACTTTGCTCGTCCACGAGTAAATAATACTTATAAATACAAAAGCAATTAAAATACAAAAATTAAGAAAATCTTTTTGGAGGATGACACTATGTACACTCCTCTAGAAACCCACAAACTCAAGGAGACTCTTCTGAGCGACTTCGACTATCGATATAAATACAAAAACTAATAAATACATAAACAAGTAAAAATTATTCTAAAAACAATAAATACAAAATAACAAAAATCTTTTTGGTTTCAATCTCAAATCACAGAAGCATGGCATATCAAAGTTGTCTCAGTAAGATGTTCACCACATAATGTGCAGACTAAATCTTAGAACAATCTGACTTATACTCAAGTTGCTACTGGTCTTAATTTCTCCGTGTGTGTGATAACCAGTCATAGAGAATATCTTAACTAAAACAGTTTTATTAAGCTAAACACAACATTCATTCTAAAAATCAGGATTTTCAATAAAATTAATGCAATACAGAGTATGAGATCTACCATCCAAACCCGGTCTATTATAGAAAAAGAGAACACCAAGGATTTAAAATACTTATACATCCATCTCATGCACTTCCTATGTATGACATACAATACTTTCATACCCCAATTACTTGCAATGGCTAAGATTATGATAACACAGTGAGCTGCGGATAACATGAATATATGAAGCGGGAATCAATTTACATGTATTACAATCAAATCAACAAACACAAGTGATAGACGTATTTTATACGTCTTTATCGGGTGCTTTTATGACTTAAAATGAGCAATCTCACGAGGCTTTTGGCTACTGATATATGTATTTGATTTATTTTATGAGTTTCAGGGTTTAGGTGGATTTATGAGATCTATGAAGCTTTTTTGAGGAAGGGGCCAAAGTGCAACATTGGAAGAAAGACAAAAAAAAAGATTCTGGCCACCTTACGGCCGCAAGGTAGGCAGAAAGACGGCCACCCAAAATTAGACCCTTCTGGGAGCCAAGGTCAATACCCATCGCCACAAGGTCCCCAGAACCGACTTCACGAGGTTTTTGAACTGGATTGAACCTCCTATTCCCCTACAACTCCTTGGCATAAATAAAGGACGGTAGCCAAAGCCAATGGATGTCCAGGAAGTGTTAGAAAACAGTTTCAACGTAGGATTTAGATTGTATTACGTAGCTTAGTTGTTGTAATTACAGTTTTGAAGATCGATCCATGTATTCCTTCATCTCATTGTGTTGTTCATCTTCAAGGATGAACTAAACATCCATTAATCTAGGAGTTGGGAGGTAACTTGTATCGAATCTATGACTTAATTTATATTTTTATTCATTCAATTCTTGTTGATCATGGTGTTTATCAACCCCTCTATTATCTCGCTTTGAACAAATGAATGTAATCGCAAGTAATAAAGGCCTAGAGGTGGGGATAAGCCAGACCGGCTAAATGCATATGTCGCATTAATCGCTCACCATCATGATAAATTGAACCTATTGATGCACGAGAGTGATAAGTTAGGTCGGGGTTCTATATATGATCTAAGTGATAGTTAGGATCCATATGTTCTTGTGCTTAAGATATAGAATGGATGAATTATTTGGAGATGGAGATTGAACGGTATTTTGACAAGCTATATCTATCTTTCGTGAACGAATCCAAGTTATTGAATGATACTTTATCTAAATAAGCTATAGACTAGATACAACTGAAACCTTAATCCTAGATTTCATTCCTCCATAATATCTTTACAATTGTGATTACTGCTTGGTTAAATTAAATTTATTGCTTTAGTAGATTAATTAGTTTAAATCAAAAAAAATAAACCCCCCCCCTTAGTTTAAAATTGCTACCAATATTCTTGCTATTTGTATTTTTCTTGTCTCTGTGATTCGACCCTTGCTTCCCAAGCTATTCTACAATAGTCTTGTCCACTTGCAAGGAATTAATTAAAATAAGACACGATCAAGTTTTTGGTGCCGTTGTCGTGGACAAGCTAGTTTGCGTAGTTAGTTTGTTGGTAGCGTAGTTTTAAATTCAGATTTTATAAAAATAAAAATACAAAAGGATTTTATTTATTGTTAGTTGTTAGCTTTTAATTGTTTTATTTGTTTTTATTATTTTATGCACGTCCGTAGATCTCTAAATCCTAAGCTGGTAGAATTAAATCAAAATATAAATAATCTTGGAAAGAATCAGGAAGACCCTGATAATTTGGAAACTCAACCCTTCAATCAAGAACAGTTGAATCAAGACGATCCTCCGTTGATCCTCCAATTGATAATAATAATCAAAATCCCCGAAAACGTTCCTCCGTAAATATGAATCAAAGAATGGAAGAACCTCACGATAGAAATATGTAAGTAATAATCAATCAAAGAACTATAAGTGATTTTGGTCGCCATATGTTGAATGCAACACCATCATGTTTAGTCTTACCAGAAGCGGTAAGAAATTTCGAACTTAAAGGTTATTATTATAATATGATGCCTTCATTTCATGGACCGCCATCTAAAGACCTAGTAAATTTTGTTAAAGAGTTTGAATCATGATTCAAAACCTTCCAAGAGGCGGTTTGACGTAAGATCGATAAAATGAAATTATTTCAATGTGCATTAAAAGATTTTAAAAAGATGGTTTATGAACCTAACACGAAGCGCTTACACTCTGGATTCAATTATATGATTTGTTTATGGGTAAATTTTATCAACATGTATCTTTTTCATAATACGTAAAACAAATTATGTCTTTTCAAAATGAATCAGAGTAACATTTCATGAAGCATGGAATGGATTTAAAAATTACTTATCATGTGTCCTCATCATAATCTCTCTCAAGATGTGTTGTAATTCACTTACCATGCCCCTCCCCGCTTTACAAACTATGGTTGATAGTGCGCCGTGGTTCTATTAATAGAATGACACCCGCCTGCATTAGAAGAATTACTTGAGAGATGCTTCTGCAAATTAAAAGTACAAGAGTAGAAGTCTATTTCAAGTTCAAGAAAAACTGATATGCAAGCTCAATTTTAAAATCTAAGAATTCAAGAAGCGGCTTTTGTGGATTAAATTCTCATGCTACTAATTGTCCCTCTAGTGTTGTATATCCTCGAAAGGTTAATGCCATGAACATGTACCCCCAAAGACAAAGAAGAATGATCCCTACTCCAACACATATTATCCGGTTGGAGGAATCATCAAAAAAAAAATTTTAAGGAAGCGTGGACGGCACCCGCAAAT
>CM028383.1:90689330-90737322 GCA_013146195.2 Codonopsis lanceolata
CAAAAGACTAAAATAGCATAATTTAAGTCACGAGAAGCATATAAAATCGGCATTATAAAATACATCGATCAAATACCCCCAAACTTGAACTTTGCTCGTCCACGAGTAAACAAATAAACTTATAAATACAAAAGCATATAAATAACAAAATTAAAATCTTTTTTGTGGGGTGACACTATTTACACTCCTCTATAAACCCACAAACTCAAGGAGACTCTTTCGAGTGACTTCGACTATGCGAGATAAATACAAAAACAAATAAATACAAAACTAAAATACAACTACAAATAAAACAATTAAAACATAAATTTTTTGGTCATCCAAGTTATAAGTGTATGGCATGCATGTAATCTCGGTTTGGTGCTCACATATGCGAGCTTAGTCATATAAAACCAACTAGTCTTTTCTTATCTGCTACTACTTTTAATTTCTCGTGTGTGTGTGATCACCGGTCTTAAAGAATATCTTAACTAAAAGCAGTTTTATTGAGCTAAACACCACATTCATATGAAAATCACGAGTTTAATAGAAAATCATGCATTAAGAAGTATGAGATCTACCATCCAAACCCGGTCGATTCACAGACAGAGAAAGGTCCCAAGGATTCAAAAGATTTACATCCATCCCATGCACTTCTATGTATGTATATACAATGCTCTCTATCCCAATGACTTGTAATAGCTAAGATTATGCTAACACGGTGAGCTTTAGGGTGAATAATAATGAATATGAAGTGTGTGATCAATTTCATGTTACTCACTTGACAATAAAAACAACATAAGCATTGGCAAGAAGATCATTAGGACTTTAAGCTTGTAATGTAAGGCCAAGGTGTTGGGGGATTTGATGGAAAGGGATTGGAATTCAAAGTGAGAGAGTAAGACTACCCTTTATCCCTCATACTTCCAAGCAAAGGAAGTTTTCCCTATTTAGGCTAGGACCTGCAAAGACCACAAGTGGAGGGTGCTTTTTGTAACTTTTAAGTTTTCTTCTTCCCCCCAAACTTGTTTTGGGCAATAAATTTTCTAAAATATCACATTCTAATCAGCAAAATTTTTCTAACATATTTTCTCTTGAAAGCTATGCTTCCATTTGAATCTTTGTTTACACTCTTCTTCTTCGTTTCATTTTTTTCGACATGATTTTTCTCTCTTTTTTTTTTTCGGACGGACGGAAGAAGAAGTCTTAAAAACTAGCGAAAAGAAGTGGTCCTCCTAGAATCAATTTCCCACATCCTACCTCTCTCTCTCAAAGGGTAGGCTAAAAGTGTATAGGCTTTTTAGGGTTAAGTTAATGTGGGTAAAAGCGATGGCGAATGGGGGTTTAAATAGTGTGCTTAGCACACTCCATTCTTTTTCATTAGGCTCAAAGGGGACACTAGGGATATATTTAGTATAGGTCAGGGAATATTTAGGCTCTAACGATCCAAAGATGGCCTAAATCATTTCTTAATGCCAAATGCTCACATAGTATTTAAAGCAAGTAAGATAACACAAAATATCATATCAACTATGGAATTGGGGTTGAATGTTTAGCATCATTGGATTTCACATAAGCATTCGCTAAGGCGAGATGGTAGGGACAATTGAGACTAACATGCGGAACACGGTTCGAAAGTGTGCTTGAGATATATAAATGAGAAAAATCCAAGGGATCTAACTATCATGCAATTGACCCTAAGTTACAATTTAATGCAACAATCATGTTCGAATGGCTATGCATCATATTCTTGTGCATATCTTGTTGAAGTGAAATCGGTGTTATAAACTTTATAAAACTATTCTAATCAATCCAAGTTATGGTGGTGTGAGTGCATGAAGAATTTGGAGAAAAGTAAAAGTTTCGCAAAATTAAGTAAATTCGGGGGGATCTACGGACTAACTATGCGGTTCATTGCACTAATCTCCTCATTGACTACGACTAGCATTACCACACCTAAACTCGAGGATGAATATTTTGAATTTAAATATTTTATATATATATTTTTTTTTTTCTAAAATTGCGAAATTGGAGGTGATGACGATGACACAATTGATGGGTCCCCAAGAGGAACCACAGTATCCAAAAGTAAGTGTATTACGGTCAAGGCAACACCTCAGAAAATCGGAAAAAATAAAAACAAGAAAATAGGGTGAAGAGTTAAATGGTCATCAAAGAAAGAAATTCTCTTTCACCTAACGACATAGCCAACTCCATTCCTCGTTAGGTGGGACTGCTAAGACCTAAAGTTTTAAATCCCCCAACTTAAGTTCTATTTTGTCCTCAAAATAGAGGAACATATGAGAGGATTGATGGGGTAGGACAAATATCAAAAGGACATAGCGGGTCCACCTAACGAGCGAAGCGAACTTGGGCCTCGACTCAAGGTGAGTCGGGCGGAGATAATCTAATGAGGACGAAACTTCGGGGATCGTGCACAGTGGCAGCCTATAATGATTTGAGACATTATGTCCCACGGTGTTAACGGTCGAAAAAATTTCAGGTAGTCGAACATACATTATAGCTGGCGACTCACCATCTCGGTTTGGAGGGCAGTTCATTGGAGAATCCCAACAGCGTCCTCTTCCTCTTCTTCGGGTTCCTCCTCTTGAGGAACCCTCACTCTGGTTGCTGGTGATGTTCAAACAAAATGGCCCTAGTAATGACCGGACCAGCCTTCAGCCTCTCAGCGTGTTTGGGCATTCTCACGTTTGCCCTGGTAATCAAATGCGGGGAGCGAACCCCATTCGTCCTACCTCTAATAAGGGTCTTGATTTGGCCGTTGATCAAGCGGCCAACATCAATAGACCCATTAGTCATGATGGTGTAGGTCGGAATGACCTCTCCCAATTCACCGTGTTTTGGTGACTTGAGGGCATGAGACGCCACAAACAAATTTATACACGGGCTTGGCCGTGTCTTGAAGGAAGGACTCTCTCATGGTGCGTGGTCCATATGGTGGTTGACGGCTATAGGACCACTCCACACCAGGGAGAGCAATGACAGCATTCACCACCTCGACAGGGATACGGGGGTGGAGGTGTGTGCTATAATCATCGGCACCAACCGCAAAGTTGGAGGTGCCGAAATACATGTTAATGCTTTCGGATGAAAAATTAACTACCATATTCCTAACATTAACAGTGTCTAGCACACCGCCATCCATGCCAATGTTGCCATTGGCGTAGAATTCTCGGACAATGGGGACTACGGCGTCCTGGCGGAGAATCTAACGAAGCCCCCACACGAGCCATCGAGCGGGACGGATACCAAAGTCTTCGACCTTGAATCCCTTTCGGGCACCAGGACTTGGAGAGTTTGTTGGTGTACCTTTCTGATGCTTCGTAGGACACGAAGCGGGTGATGTCAAAATTATGTTCTTCCTCCTGAGCTGGGCCGGAGGATGAAGAGCCGGTATTTCTACGCTTAAACATTTTGTTTGATAAAATTTTAAAAACTAAAAATTTAGCAATTAAAAGTGTATTTTTAAAATTTAAAATAAAAATTTAATCTAAAGCATGCAAAAATATATCTACGTTAAAATTAACTAGCACCCTAGCATGCAAATATTTCACGTCTGAAAAATTAAATAGGGTGTTAGGAGTACTTGTTTGCGGCATGGTACCTTAATTTGAGTGAGTGGCGAGTGGAGCCGATCTTCGGCGGCAACAATGGTGATTCTTCCTTCTTCCTTCTTCAAAATCTTCAAATTGTGGGGTGTAATGGGAGATGAATGAGGGTAGATGAGCGTTTGAGGAGAGAGAGAGAGAGAGAGAGATATCTTGAAATTAATGCCGAATTTTTGAAGATGCAGAATTTGGAAGATATTTGGGCTGCTTCTTTGCTCGCTCTTGAATGAAGAGAGGGAGTTAAAATTTCTGTGATTTAGAGAAGAAACCAAATCGGCCTTAAATAAGGGGACCTTGCGGTCGCGGAGGTCGCCACACTGCGTCGCAAGGTGGGGGATCGATCAAACGGTTTTGATTCCTTCATTCATTCCCCATGTCGACACTTCCTTTTACTTTGCTACGAGAGATTATTTTTGGGGACCTTGCGGTCGCAGGTCCTACACACCTGCGTCCTTAAGGTGGGCCAGCTTCCACTTTGTTTTTTTTTTCTTTCCAACTTTTTATCAGCTTGCAGTTTAGTCCTTTCGTTACTTCTGTTATGTCTTTGATAATTCTGTATGCAAAATATAAACTAAAAATTATAAACTAAAAATTATTAGCAACATATAAATACAACACTAAGATGTTTTTCTCCCCCAAACTTGAATTTTGGCATATTTAATTAAAAATTAAATGTCCAAGAATAGAATTTAACGGAGAAAAACATATTTAAACTAACTAAATAACAAATAACTTTCAAATTAGTGGGTTGCCTCCCACTTAGCGCCTTTGTTTAACGTCTTTGGCTCGACCAGACAGCAAGCCTAATCTTTGGTGGTTCATTGTCAGCCAAACGGATTAATTCAATTGTTCGTTCAACTGACATTGGTTCAAAATATGGCTTGAGTCGGTGTCTATTCACTTTAAACACTTCATTATTTTTGGGGTTTTGTATATCAACAACCCCATGAGGATAAATTCGTACTATTCTAAAAGGACCGGACCATTTAGATTTTAACTTTCACAGGAATAACCTTAACCTAGAGTTAAACAATAATACTTTCATATCTGGATGAAGCATTTTGTTAGCCAATCCCATGTCATGATACTTTTTGGTCTTTTCTTTATAAGTTTTCGCATTCTTATACGAATTAAGTCTATGTTCTTCTAATTCATTTAACGAAGCAATCTCTTTCTTCTCCGCTAATGTCAAATCTAAATTCAATTCTTTAATTGCCCAATAGGCTTTATGCTCAATCTCAACTGGTAAATGGCAAGCTTTACCATATACCATCCTATATGGACTCATTCCTATGGGTGTCTTAAAAGCAGTTCGGTATGCCCATAAAGCATCCTTGAGTTTAGATTCCCAATCTTTATGATTAGGCCTAACTTTTTCTAACAACGCTTTTATCGCCTATTGCTTACTTCTACTTGTCCAGATGTTTGTGGATGATAAGGTGTAGCTAACTTATGAGTTACACCATGCTTTCTAAGAACATTGTTTAACAACTTATTGGTAAAATGAGTTCCCTGGTCACTTATTATGGCCTTAGGGACTCCATATCTAGCAAATAATTCTTCTACAAATTTGACTACTGTTTTACCATCATTATTCTTAGTTGCTACCGCTTCTATCCATTTAGAAACGTAGTCAACTGCTACCAAAATATATTCGCAATTATTGGACACGAGGAAGGGAACCATAAAATCAATACCCCAAACATCAAAATTTCAACTACTAAATTAACATGTAAGGACATCTCGTTTCTTTTCCTATACCACCGTTCTTTGGCATTTATCACATGTTACGTAAAAGCAGTTCACAATCTCTAAAACAGTAGGCCAATCATGACTGATTGCAAAATTTTACGAGCGGTTTTATTACCACTAAAATGACCACCACAAGAATATACATGGCAAAATTCCATGATACCTTGTTGATCTTTTTCTGGAATACATCTTCTTATCAACGAATCAGAACAAATCTTATATAAATGAGGAGCTTCCCAAAAATAATTTTTCGTTTCCGCCAAAAATTTCTTCTTTTCATAATGATCAAAATCCGGATTAATGATATCAGACACATAATAGTTGACAAAATCAGCATACCAAGGGTCTGAATCTTTAATGGCTAGGAGTTGTTCATCAGGAAAATTTTCATTTATGGGGACAGGATCATCAAGAAATTGACGTTCAAGCAAGGGTGAAAATTCTAACCTAGACAAGTGGTCAGCCACAACATTCTCGGTTCCTTTTTATCCTTGATAGTTATGTCAAATTCTTGTAACAATAACATCCATCTAATTAATCTTGGTTTAGCATCCTTCTTACTTAAGAGGTATTTCAATGCAGAATGATCAGAAAAAATTATCACCTTTGATCCTAGCAAATATGATCTAAATTTTTCTAAAGCATATACTACTGCTAAAAATTCTTTTTCAGTAGTGGTATAATTCAATTGAGCATCATTCAGAGTTCTACTAGCATAATGGATCACATGAGGCTTTCTATCTACCCTTTGTCCTAACACGGCTCCTATTGCAAAATCTGATGCATCACACATGATTTCAAAAGGGAGTGACCAATCAGGGCCGGATAAAATTGGGGCAGTAGTTAACTTTTCTTTTAATAAATTAAAAGCTTCTAAACATTCTTCATAAAAAATAAACTCTGTATCTTTTGCTAATAAATTACATAGAGGTTTACAGATTTTGGAAAAGTCTTTTATAAATCTTCGATAGAAACCAACATGGCCAAGAAAACTTCAAACTCCTTTAACTGAAGTGGGAGGGGGTAGTTGTGAAATAACTTCAATTTTAGCTTTGTCAACTTCAATGCCTTTATTTGAAACAACATGTCCTAAGACAATTCCATGTTTTACCATAAAGTGACTTTTCTCCCAACTTAAAGTTAAATTAGTTTCGCAGCATCTTTTCAGGACAGATGTAAGGTTTTCTAGACAGTGATCAAAAGAATTTCCGAAAACTGAAAAATCATCCATGAAAACTTCTACGCATCTTTCAACTAAATCTGAAAATATAGATATCATGCATCTTTGAAAAGTAGCTGGTGCATTACACAACCCAAAAGGCATTCTCCTAAAAGCAAAAGTACCAAAGGGACATGTAAAGGTTGTGACAGCCCTACCCGAACTCCAATGCGGAATCCCAAGGTCGTGCCGTCAAGACAAGCTAAAAGATGGACAAGCACCCGCTAAGCGTAGTGGTGCGAGTCAAGAGTTGAACCAACAAACTCTAAACAGGAATGAAAAGCCATAACGGCAAAACCGAATAACCAAAAACAAAAATCTGCGGAAGCAAATCATAAATGGGGCCAAAACCTATAGTTTTAAACTAAGGAATACCAAGCTGAGAGACGACTATCTCTCGACAAATCTACGACTCGCGTGACGCAACATTGCGCACGTACAACAAACCATCGGCAACCTAAGGCCGGCGAAGCAACAAGAACCAACCTGATAATCAACAACTCAACGGCTAAAACATGCCGGAGGAACAATTCAACTAAAAGAACAAGATATTCGAATCCTAACAATTAAACCCAAGTCTCACGACTAATGTCGTCGGAGATGACAATACCAATAATAATAGGATGAATGAGCTAGGGCATGCTCAAAATAACAAGGGAATAAACTTCTAAAAGATACAACAGCTCGACCAAGCAAGTCGGCTCCCAAAATAATACAATAACAGAATACTAACATAAACTACCCAAGTAAAGTCTACGTAACTTTACATTCGTGTCTCACAAATACAAAACAACATAATAATAATAAACCCAAGCTTGAAGCCCGGAAGACCACCTTCTAGGAATCACTATCCGAAGCCGCCACGCGTACTAACGGGATCACTGCAAAAACTAAGGAAAACAAACACACGAAATGAGTCATAATGACCCAGTAAGTTACTAAATGCAATTGCATGGCATAACATATCGTGGCATGGCATAATGTACCAACATATGCAAAATCATGATATCTTTATAGTCTACCAATAATAAACTTGTATCATGTTATCATGTAACATAAATTTCATAAACCATATAGAATGTTATCTTTCATATAGGTGCTTATGCCTAAGCACGCAAAATCAGGAACTGGGCCAAGCCCTCAATATTCAAACCGGGTACACCACCCTCAGATGATCATAAACTGGGTTTCAATCCTCAAATGATCATAACTCACCAGTTTTCTTTAATGAGTTCCGCGTTACATTCATCCGACTCCGGGGATGAGAAATGGGAGCTCGATATCAGGCTAGGAGCCGCTAATACGAGACCACATCCCACTATCGGCCAAATAGTGAGGAGAAAGGGTACCAATGCGGCGATTCATAGCGAATGTTTCCAAAGGCCATGAATCGTCCCATTGCCGACAAAACGACCAAGACGCCAGCTGGACTCAAAATCAAGATGATCAAGTAGATTATTTACTTGTATAAACCAATAAGGACCAAGTTCATCATAAAAGAACTTATTAATTCAAGTAGATCATAATGCTCTACAAAACCCAATAAACAATGCACATACTTGTACACACTTAACATATTCAACTAACTTGTAAGTTTAGTTCAAAAACCACGTATTGAGGTATTCATAAACCTCAAGTCATTACCAATTCAAGAATAGCATATAAGCTCAACAATTCACAACATGAGGTCTACTAAAGTCCTCAACTCAAGATTAAATCAAAGACTACTACTTAGTCTAAGAACCACCACAATTCAAGGCTTAGCGTTTAGCTTCGCTTAGAGGCACACCGGACTTAGCCAAAGTCCCGCTCATCATTAATAATCGACACCCTCAAGACCCATCTCAAAACATGACAAGACTACCCTGTAGTCCAAATCCATAGTACTTTCATATCCTCGCGACTAATTTCCTTATAGTGAATTCATCGAATAACCATTATGGAATAGTACTCGAGACCATGGGTTGGTCTCTAATACTCCGTGCTCTACAAGCACGTTCTAAACAAATTCCCAATAGGTCTCTATAACATGGGTGTCACAAATGGGACACGGACCGAGATGCTCGGTTACTCACAATCAAAACCAACCAAACCCGAACATCGTAGGATTTCAACATAAGGCTCACTAACTTCTTATTGGACCCAAAATGACTCCATTGAGTCTAAATGTCACATTTCATTAATACACATTTCATACAACCCAAAATTAGCACATCATTCAAGTTTATAGAATTTAACCCAAAAATAATCCGGCTTATTTCCCAAGCCTAAAATCCAAGGGTTCATCATAGACATAGTCAACGAAACCCAAATGACGTAGGACTTCAACCCTAATTCGTTAACACGATATTGAACCTATTATGACTCCGATGAGTCCAAATACTAAGTTTCATTCTTAAACCTTCCATCCATCTCAACATTAATCCTACTTCAACTAACAATAATTTCTCCAATATTTTGGAATTGACTCTCAAGTCTAAAATCCACAAATAATCCCAACATAGATCAAACCCATTTCATAAATCATACAATTTCAATTAAATGTTCATACTCATACTATCATGTGAGTTCATACACCCAAAGCCCCAATCATAGGCATAATTCCACCATAAACCCAAATAGCATAAAGGCATGATTTCTAGCATGCTCAAGCCTAGAAACACAAAATGAAGAGTAATCATATACTTCAATAATCATAGGAGTCATCTACAAATACCCCTAACAAGTTCATACTTCAAAAATCCCCAAAAATTGGGCAAACATAGCATACAAGTGTTCATTGCCCACAAATAGCATACAAGTTGTTTTCCTTAGGGCCAATGAACCAAAATCAAAAGAAGGTAACTTACCTAGCTTGAGTGAAAACTCAAGAGAACACAAATCCGATCGGTGAAGTCGTTCTACTCGTCGAGGGCTTCAAGAATCCGAAGTTTGAAGGAAATCGGGTGGTCGGATCGTCTTGGATCGAAGGAAGGATGAAGCTAGGGCTTGAATCTCCAAGCTTCCTCTCACTCTCTCTAATACGTAATGTGGAGGATGAGAAATGAAATGATTTTCAGTAAATTGCAAAGGGTTGTGGGTATTTATACTCCCAAAATAAGAAGGGCACAAGGGACATTTCTCAAGTGCAATTAGTGGAGATTAGGGATAATCAAACACAAATCTAACCTTAACTAACTTCTAAATAATGTTAGGACATGTTTAGGGTTAAGTATGAGAGGTTAGGAAGGGTTTAGAGGGGGTTTAATGAGGGTAGAATAGGTAAAACACGTCACAACTCAAAACAGGGGAAGAAAAATCCCGTAACAGCATTCTGGAAGTGAGGCGGGCGCCTCACTCCCTCCCATGCGGCCGCCTCACTTGCTCTGCACAAAGGATTGCTCTCAGTACTTGAGGCGGGCGCCTCACTCCATGCGAGGCGGGCGCCTCGGCTCCTGAACCTCCAAAACTTGGTCTAAACTTGATCTAAATGATCCCAAACTTATGGGCAACCATCCTAAGGTCTAACCCAACTCAAAACAAGTCTAAAACACACCCAAACAACTCCCGAAACAACTCGGAGCGAAACCGGGAAGGGGTGCAACAACGTGCAACCGGGACGACAACGAACTTCGAAATCAAACGAGCCATGAGAGGGAACTTCTAAGGCAAGTCTAAGGGCTAATGAAGAAGCTTAAATACTTCTAGGAAGTTGAATAACAACTAGGGAGATAAGAATCCCAAAGGAGAGGCGATTACGCGACTCGATTCCCGAACTACGCGATAGAGACGAACGTTATCCCCAAAACTTCCAAATCATCGATAGACTCAAGGAACACCTCCAACTTGAAGTCTAACACATCTAAACATGTTAATAAACTATCTTAAAGAGGTCTAGGACCCAAACCGAGGTCACGAACACAAAACGGAAGTAAACCCTCAATCGCGTCGCATTCCGACTATCGTCGAGTCACGACTTGTGACTTTAGCAAGTCAACAACTATATGGAGTCTCTTAATAATGTTTTGGTCTTAATATGGTCTCTCAAACATATCTAGACCCTCTCGCAACCCAAACATACCGTCGACAAAAGAAGAAGTGCAAGAATAGCACGCAAACCGAGATAACGAAGGAGCGGGGCGTCACAAAGGTTGTTTTCTCTTGGTCTTCAGGTGCAACAGGGATCTGATTATACCCAGAAAAACGATCAAGAAAACAATAATATTCATGACCTGCTAATCTTTCAAGAATTTGGCCAATAAATGGTAAAGGAAAGTGGTCTTTCCTAGTTGCTGCATTTAATTTTCGCAAATTGATACACATTCTATAACCAGTGATAGTCCTTGTAGGAACTAATTCATCTTTATCATTTTTAACAACAGTAATTCCTGATTTCTTAGGAACTACTTGAACAGGACTAACCCATTTACTATCTGATATAGGGTAAATTATACCCGCATCTAAGAGCTTAAGAACTTCTTTCCTAACAGCTTCTTCCATGTGTGGGTTAAGTCTTCTTTGTCTTTCTCTAGAAGGTTTACTACCTTCTTCTAAATGTATTTTATGCATACACATAGAGGGACTAATTCCTTTTAAGTCAGCTAAGGACCATCCTAAAGCTTCTCTATGTGTCCATAAGACTTTTAACAAACTTTCTTCTTGTATTTCGTTAAGTGCTATAATAACAGTAAAGTGTTACCTTCCCTAAAAATGCATATTTTAAGTGGGATGGTAATGGCTTTAATTCTTCGACTTTTGGAGAATTAATGGAAGGCATAAATTCAGAATTTTCTACCTTAATAGTTTCTTTTATTTTAGCCTCATTATTCTCTTCTTGCTTTTCTTCCTTAATATCTTCTATCTCAATATCTTTTATCTCACTTTCTTCAAAGAGAGATTTTAGAATCTCTTCTTCATCTTCTTTGATTTCATAACTTTCTTCTACTACTTTTTCTGACTTATCAGACTTATTTTCTGATTCTACCTTTATTTCTTTTTCATCTTTCTTTTTACTAGCTTCTAGCTTTTCTTTCTCTAATCTTTCTTCTTCCTCTATTTCTCTTTCAATTTCTTCAATGTCAATTTTTATGGGAGGAATAGGGCTATCATCATAGACAATAAATCTATCTCTCTCATACTCTTCCTCTTTTTCAAAGGTTTCAGTTGTTAATTTCTCAATTTCATCTATTGAAAAACAGGAATTCATGTCACTAGGTCTATTCATAGCATCAAACACAGAAATTTCCACTGTTTCACCTAGGACTGACATTGTGAGTTTACCATTTTTCACATTAATCATTGTATTAGCAGTTGCCATAAATGGTCTGCCTAACAATATTGGGACTTCATTATTGGTACATATCTTCCTTTCCATCTCAAGAACCACAAAGTCTACTGGTATGATTAATTTATCAACCTGAACTAGGATATCTTCCACTATACCCAAGGGATATTTAACTGAGCGATCAGCTAATTGTAATTGCATATTAGTGGGTTTTAGTTCTCCTAAACCTAATTGTTTATAGACCGAGAAAGGCATCAAGTTAATACTTGCTCCTAAATCTAGCATTGCTTTCATCTTTTTAGAGCTTCCCAAGGAGACTTGGATATTAAAGCTACCTGAGTCTTTCAACTTAGGTGGTAATTCGGGTTGTAAAACAGAGCTAACGTTTTCAGAAACAACAATCTTTTCGTTGTTTTCAAACTTGTGTTTCTTAGAGTGAAGATCTTTGAAAAACTTTGCATATGCTGGAATATTTTTAATAACATTAAGCAAAGGTAAATTAACATTTACTTTGGATAACATATTATAAATTTCCGTGAATTGTTTGTCCATTCGGTTTTTCATAAGTCTTCTTGGAAACGGAATTGGAGGAACATATGGTGGTGGAGCCACATAAGGTTCCTCTTCTTCTTGATCTAACTCTTTATCTACTTCTTGTAAATTTTCATTTTGAATTTCTTTTTCTTTTTCTTGTTCCTTATTTGGAACCTCTAACTCTACTTCTACTTCTTTTTCTACCTCTTGATTACTTAAATCATCAATCACTTTATCACTAACACTATCTTTCTCAATTTCTTTTTCTATTACTTTTTCAGAATTTTCTACTGTAGCATGCATATTAGAAGAAGGATCGTGATCACTTACCTCTTCACCTATCACCTTACCACTTCGCAGACGGTGATTGACTTAGCTTGCTCGGTTTGACTAGGAACTTCCTTCTTCTCTTTTATTTGCTTCAGAATTTTCAATATGTTTCTTCAGATTTTCAATTTCTTCAAGCATGTACTTCATCAAAGCTGCTTGACCTTTACTTGCCACTTCTTGCTTGGGAACTTCTTCAATTCTCAACTGATTTTGATTTGGCAACTGTGGAGGTTGTGGTGGTTGAGGTTTGAATTGTTGAGGTTGCAAAGGCTTATTTCCTCCCCAAGAAAAGTTAGGATGATTCCTCCAACCAGGATTATATGTATTTGAATAGGGATCATTCCTTGGCCTTTGAGGATACATATTCATAGCATTAGCCTGTTCAGAATACATAGCACTTGACGGACAAAAATTAGTAGCATGAGAATATAATCCACATAGAGCACATGCTTCTTGAGTTTGCCAATTTTCAAATTGAGCTTGTGTATTTGAATTATCTTGTAATTGATATAGGCTCCTATTTTTACCTCTAGCACTTTTCTGTTGGGAATTAATACTTAGCATCTCAAATAATTCTTCTAGTGCTTCGGTGTCATTCTATTAATAGAACCACCACTGCACTATCAACCATAGTTTGTAAACCCGGCGAAAGACCATGATAAAATTGAAGCACTAACACATGTTGAGCCAAATTATGATGAGGACACATAATAAGCGATTTTTAAATCTATCCCATGACTCATGGAATGTTTCACCCGGTTCATTTTGGAATGACATGATTTGTTTTCTATACTGTAGAAGAGATGCATGTTTGTAAAATTTGCTCATAAACAAATCATATAATTGTGCCCAAGTAAAAACACTGTTTGGTGTTAGGTTCATAAACCATCTCTTTGCCAATTCTTTTAATGCACTGGGAAAGTATTTCATTTTAATTTGATCTTCAGTTAACCCTCCTAAAGGAAAAGTACTCATCATGTATTCATATTCTCTTAAGAAACTGACAGGATCTTCCTGGGGCATCCCATGAAAAGATGGTATGGCATTAAAATAATGTCCTTTTAGCTCAAAATTCCTAACAGCATCTGGCAATACTAAACATGATGTTACCACATTTAATGAAGGTCTACTAAAGTCATTAATAGTTCTTTGATTTACAACTACTTCCATATTTCTTCTTACTGCTCTTCTTGTCTTTGATTCCTATTGACTGGGTCAACTAGGTTTTCGTGATTACGATTATTGTTATTATCTTCCATTGTAGGATCAACCGAGGATCCTCTTGATTCAGATTGGTCTTGATTATCGCTAAAGCTAGATTTTCAAAATATCTTTGGTATCTTTTAACAATATTTATCTCTTGATCTAAGTCTACCAATTCAGATTTAAAGATCTACGACCTTGCATGCAAATAAATTAAAGCAATTTAAAAACAACTAACTATTAAAATAAAATAAAATAAAATCTTTTTGTATTTTTATTTTTATGAAAACTGAAAATTAAACTAAAAACTAAATTAAATTAAAAACTACGCTACCTACAAACTAACTACGTGAACTAGCTTGTCCCCGGCAACGGCGCCAAAAACTTGATCGATTGTTTTATTTATCTATTTCCTTGCAAGTGTACAAGACTATTATAGAATAGACTCGGAAGCAAGGGTCGAACCCACAGAGACAAGTGATCACGAATAGTGCGAATTATAGATAGCAAATTATTAACCTAAGGGGTTTTTTATGTTTAATTCTACTCTAAATTACCAGTTATAGATGTTAACTAATTAGACAGTGATAACAAATATGAAGATCTTATGGTGAGTGGAAATCTAGGATTCTGGGTTTCACTTATATCTCCTTTATGTTCAATTCATAATAATGTCATTCAATGTCTTGGGTTCGTTCACTAAAAATAGATATGGTCTGTTGAACAATTGGTTCACCTCCATCCCCTAAAATTCACCCATTCCATATCCTAAGCACATGAACTATCAATCTAGCTGTCACCTAGATTTATGATCTATCTGTCACCTAGATCATGTAAGAACCTGGTCCTAACTTATCACTCTCGTGCTTCGATAGGTCCAATTTATTGTGTTGGTGAGCCAGTGTACGACATATGCACTTGGTCATGCAGTTATCCGCACCTCTAAGCCTTTATTATTTGCGATTACATTCATTTGTTCAAAGCAAAATAATATAGGGGTTGATAAACAACACAATCAACAAGCATTGAATAGACATATATATATGAATCAAAACATAAATTCGATACAAGTTACCTCCCACCTCCTAGATTAGGGATGATTTAGTTCATCATAGACGATGAACAACACATGGAGATGATGAAGACATGATTTGATCTTCAATACTTGAAATTACAAAACCTAACTATGTTATACAATCTAAAACTACCTAAAATCTATGTAAAGAGAGCTTCACCGTCCTCCTCTGCTTAGGCTCGATCCGACTTCTATATATACCGGAGTTGTGATTGGATCGAATGACTGTGAAAATCCGAAAAGGCTTCTCGCCTACCTTGCGGTCGCAGTGGATACTTGCGTCCGCAAGGTCTCCAGTGTGTGGTTTTTGACTTTCGCCGTGACCGCCTACCTTGCGGTCGCAGTCGAGGCACCCGTCCGCCGAAGGTGTCCGATTGACAATCTTCATTTTTCTTCAATTTTTCTTTCTGTAATTTGCACTTAAAACCCGGAGTTTCGCGTATTTTCACGAACAATCTCGAAACTTACAAAACTCACCAAAACATATATTAGTACTCAAAAGACTCGTGAAATAGCATAATTTAAGTCATAGAAGTATATAAAATCGACGTATAAAATACATCGATCAAATACCCCCAAACTTGAACTTTGCTCGTCCACGAGTAAACAAATAAACTTATAAATACAAAAGCATATAAATAACAAAAATTAAAATCTTTTTGTGAGGGTGACACTATTTACACTCCTCTATAAACCCACAAACTCAAGGAGACTCTTTCGAGTGACTCGACTATGCGATAAATACAAAACAAATAAATATAAAAACTAAAATACAACTACAAATAAAACATAATTAAAACATAAAATTTTTTGGTTTCATCCTCAAGTTATAAGTGTATGGCATGCATGTAATCTCGCTTGGTGCTCACCACATATATGCAAGCTTAGTCATATAAAACCAACTAGTCTTTTCTTAATAAACTCGCTACTACTTTTAATTTCTCCGTGTGTGTGATCACCGGTCTTAAAGAATATCTTAACTAAAACAGTTTTATTGAGCTAAACACCACATTCATATGAAAATCACAGTTTAATAGAAAATCATGCATTAAGAAGTATGAGATCTACCATCCAAACCTGGTCAGTCACAGACAGAAAGGTCCCAAGGATTCAAAAGATTTACACATCCATCCCATGCACTTCTATGTATGACATACAATGCTCTCCTATCCCAATGACTTGTAATAGCTAAGATTATGCTAACACAGTGAGCTTTAAGGTGAATAATAATGATTATGAAGTGTGTGATCAATTTCATGTTACTCACTTGACAGTAAAAACAACATAAGCATTGGCAAGAAGATCATTAGGACTTTTTAAGTTTGTAATGTAAGGCCAAGGTGTTGGGGGATTTGATGGAAAGGGATTGGAATTCAAAATGAGAGAGTAAGACTACCCTTTATCCCTCATACTTCCAAGCAAAGGAAGTTTTCCCTATTTAGGCTAGGACTCGCAAAGACCACAAGTGGAGGGGTGCTTTGTAACTTTTAAGTTTTCTTCTTTCCCCCCCCAAACTTGTTTTGGGCACTGAAATTTTTCTAAAAATATCACATTCTAATCAGCAAAATTTTTCTAACATATTTTCTCTTGAAAGCTATGCTTCCATTTGAATCTTTGTTTACACTCTTCTTCTTCCGTTTCATTTTTCGTCGACACATGATTTTTCTCTTTTTTTTTTTTTTTTTTTTTGACGACGGACAGAAGAAGTCTTCTGAAAAATAGCCTAACTGAAAAGAAATGGTCCTCCTAGAATCAATTTCCCACCCAATCCTACTCTCTCAAAGGGTAGGCTAAAAGTGTATATGGTTTTTAGGGTTAAGTTAATGTGGGCAAAGAAACGATGGCGAACTGGGGTTTAAATAGTGTGCTTAGCACACTTCCATTCTTTTTCATTAGGCTCAAAGGGGACACTAGGGATATATTTAGTATAGGTCAGGGAATATTTAGGCTCTAACGATCCAAAGATGGCCTAAATCATTTCTTAATGCCAAATGCTCACATAGTATTTAAAGCAAGTAAGATAACACAAAATATCATATCAACTATGGGAATTGGGGTTGAATGTTTAGCATCACTGGATTTCACATAAGCATTCGCTAAAACAGATGGTAGGGACAATTGAGACTAACATGCAGACACGGTTCGAAAGTGTGCTTGAGATATATAAATGAGAAAAATCCAAGGGATCTAACTATCATGCAATTGACCCTAAGTTACAATTTAATGCAACAATCATGTTCGAATGGCTATGCATCATATTCTTGTGCATATCTTGTTGAAGTGAAATCGGTGTTATAAACTTTATAAAACTATTCTAATCAATCCAAAGTTATGACTGGTGTGAGTGCATGAAGAATTTGGAGAAAAGTAAAAGTTTCGCAAAATTAAGTAAATTCCAGGGGGATCTACGGACTAATTATGCAGTTCATTGCACTAATCTCCTCATTGACTACGACTAGCATTACCACACCTAAACTCGAGGATGAATATTTTGAATTTAAATATTTTTTACATATATTTTTCTAAGAAATTCAGAAAATTGGAGGTGATGACGATGACACAATTGATGATGGGTCCCCACAAGAGGAACCCACGAGTATCCAAAATAAGTGTATTCTGGTCAAGGCAACACCTCCGAAAATCAGAAAAAATAAAAACAGGAAAAATAGGGTGAAGAGTTAAATGGTCATCAAAGAAAGAAATTCTCTTTCACCCTAACGACATAGCCCAACTCCATTCCTCGTTAGGCTGGGACCTGCTAAGACCTAAAGTTTTAAATCCCCCCCCAAACTTAAGTTCTATTTTGTCCTCAAAATAGAGGAACATATGAGAGGATTGATAGGGTAGGACAAATATCAAAAGGACATAGCGGGTCCACCTAACGAACAAGGGCGTAACTTGGGCCTAGACTCAAGGTGAGTCGAGGCGGAGATAAATGAGGGGCGAAACTCGGGGATCGTGCTGGTGGCACCCATAATGATTTGAACATTATGTCCCACGGTATTATCCCAATTGAAATTTCACTTTATCTGTGCCAATCTATTTAACTTCACATATCGATTTGAGGAGACGATTTCCTCAACTGTTGTTGAGATCCCAACGGCGAGGTCCTCTTCCTCTTTCGGGTTCCTCCTCTTGAGGAACCCTCACTCGCAGCAGTACTGGTGATGTTCAAACAAATGGCCCTAGTAATGACCGGACCGGCCTTGACCTCAGCGTGTTTGGGCATTCTCACATTTGCCCTCTACCAAGTCGTGTCGAATGCGGAGGCAACCCCGCATTCGTCCTACTACCTCTAATAAGGGTCTTGATTTGGCGTTGATCAAGCGACCAACATCAATAGACCCATTAGTCATGATGGTGTGGTCGGGCCCCCTTTCCCAATTCACCATGTTTTGGTGACTTGAGGCATGATGACCTAAAACAAATTTATACACGGGCTTGGCCGTGTCTTGAAGGAAGGACTCTCTCATGGTGCGTGGTCCATATGGTGGTTGACGGTGATAGGACCACTCCACACCAGGGAGAGCAATGACAACATTGACCACCTCGACAGGAATACGGGGGTAGAGGTGTGTGCTATAATCATCGGCACCAACCGCATAAAGGCTGGAGGTGCGAAATATGTTAATGCTTTCGGATGAAAAATTAACTACCATATTCCTAACATTAACAGTGTCTAGCACACCGCCATCCATGCCAATGTTGCCATTGGCGTAGAATTCTCGGACAATGGGGACTACGGCGTCCTTAGCCGGAGAATCTAACAGAAGCCCCCACCTACGAGTCATCGAGCGGACGGATACCAAAGTCTTGACCTTGAATCCTTTCGGGCACCAAGGACTTGGAGAGTTTATTGGTGTACCTTTCGATGCTTAGAGACAGGCGGGTGATGTCAAAGTTATGTTCTTCCTCATGGGAGGGATGAAGAGCCGGTATTTCTACGCTTAGACATTTTGTTTGATAAAATTTTAAAAACTAAAAATTTAGCGATTAAAAGTGTATTTTTAAAATTTAAAATAAAAATTTAATCTAAAGCATGCAAAAATATATCTACGTTAAAAATTAACTAGCACCCTAGCATGCAAAAATTTCACGTACGAAATTAAATAGGGTGTTAGGAGTACTTGTTTGCAGCCTTAATTTGAGTGAGTGAGCCGGAGTGGAGCTTCGATCTTCGACGGCAACAATGGTGATTCTTCCTTCTTCCTTCTTCAAAATCTTCAAATTGTGGGGTGTAATGGGAGATGAATGAGGGAGATGAAGAGTTTGAGGGAAACCACTTATCAAACCAGATTGAGCAATCACCAAAGCCGATGTTCCAATGTATATTAGGCTCAGCAACAGATTGGATAGATTTTAAACGACGCCAAACATGTGATCCTTTAGCTGTAGAAATAGTAGCATGCAATGAGGAACAGTATCGGGAATTCATGAAGTTGGACCAAATGTTTTTTGAGGTTCTAAACCGCCACCAGAGCTTGATAGAAAAAGCCTGAACCAGAGATGAAATAGAGGGAATACCAAGGCCACCAGTTGATTTTTGATTGCAACAAGTTTTCCAAGCCACCCAATGAGATCTATGAGAGCCTTCGGAGTCACTCCAAAAGAAATTAGCAAGGAATCGATCTATCATATTTATCACAGATTTAGGAGGGTCTAACGAAGCCAGAAGATAAGCCGTGATAGAATGAAGCACATGACGGATCAAAGTAATTTTCCCCGCCTTATTAAGAAAGGATCCTTGCGAAGACTCCACTCTGGATTGAAGTTTGGAAAAAAGGGGATCAAATAGACTTCGCCTTTTGCGTCCATAATAAAGAGGGCAACCCAAATAAGTAATGGGTAAAGAACCCAGGCTAAACCCGAAGGCATCAACTATGCGATTAGCTCTGGCAGAATTGAGAGATGGAGCTACAAAAACTCGACTCTTACTTTTATTTATCAGCTGGCCAGACATCAGCTCATAAGAGTGAAGAACTTCCAAATGTTTGCGAATGGACCAACTATTTCCGTTACAGAAAATAATGACATCATCAGCAAAGGAGAGGTGGGATATGACCGGACAACCACTTAAAGTAGAGAATCGAGCCCGAGCCATTGAAGTATGCAAAGCATTGATTTCTACTTAATACTTCAGGCTAAGGATAAAAATTTGAGAGCGGGTCACCACGGCGGAGACCACGGGAAGAATTAAAGAACCCGAAGGAGATCCATTTATGAGGCGAGAACCGGTTATGCGATATAAGGCGCTTGAGACAAGATCTATGAATATCTCGTGGAAACTGAATTTTTGAAGAACTTGTATAAGGAAAAACCATGAGACCCGATCAAAGGCCTTCGCCATATCAAGCTTAAGGATGATGTTGGAACCATTAATCTTTTTCCCCAAGAAAGTGACCAACTCTTGAGCCAGGAGGACATTATCTTGAATAATCCTACCTTTTGTAAAGGCACTTTGGTTGGGAGAAATAATCTGGGGAAGATACTGAGCCAGGCGAGAAGCAAGTAATTTAGAGATGATTTTATTGCAGAAATTACAAAGACTTATCGGGCGGAAATCTTTAAAAGTGGTTGGATTGTCCGTTTTTGGAATAGTAGCTATGAGGGTACTGGTCCAAGTGCGAGGGAGAGAGAACCCAGCAAAAAATTCCAAAATGGTAGAGAGAAGATCGTCTTGAATTATATCCCAGCACGAAGCAAAAAACTGACCCGTAAAGCCATCCGGACCAGCAGCGCTATCCTTGTTCATTGCAGAAATAGAAGAAAAAATTTCTTCCTTTGTGGGAGGGCTAATAAGGACTTGATTCCATTCCTCAGTGACAAGATTAGGAATCGTGGAAAGATCAATATCATTAGATAAAGGGTCTGCTGTAAGTTGATCAGAGAAATAATCAACCGCACCCTTAGCAATATCATTCTCCGTCTCAAGTAACTGATTTGCAGATGTTCGAATAGTATGAATGTGAAGACGGCGGCGGTGTTGGCAGACAGTTGCATGAAAATTTTTTGAATTCCCATCACCCTCCTTAAACCATTTCGCTTTGGATTTCTGCCGCCAAAAAGCCTCTTCATTAGATAGAGATTTGCGCAAATTAGCTTGAGCTCGTAACAATTCTGCACGATTTTCTCCAAACTGATTGAGCTCATAAAGGAGTTCTTTTTCCAAAACCTCATCTTCTGCCACAGCGACTGCTTGGAAAATATTTCCAAATTCTGATTTATTCCAAGCGCGTAAAGCATGCTTTGTTGCCGGAGCTTATTAGAAAAGCTGCACTAGAGGCCGACCCATGGAAGTGGAGCTCCAAGTGAGCGAACAACCGAAAGGAAAGAATCATGACGAGTCCATACATTTAGGAATCGAAGCGGCCGGGCCTTAGAATCACCAACTAAAGAAATGCTAAGGAGCAAGGCGAATGATCGAGCACGTGCGGTTTAAGTGATGGATCGAGAAGGCGAATCTATCGGCAGTTGTATTACAAAGAAGACGGTCTATTCGCTGATGAATGGTGGCACCCGCTTCTCGCTTATTCCACCATGTAAATTTAGTCCCCGTGAAGCCGAGATCAGTTAGACCACATGCAGCGTTACAGGCATGAAAATCCAAGGCTCCGTCTCTATCCCATCCCCGGCCTCCTGATTTTTCTGAAGGGTCTAAGATAATGTTAAAGTCGCCACCAACAAGCCAAGGCAATTCATTGTATTGTGCATTGATCTCCATCGAGATACGTCATGGGGTGACGATCAACATCACATTTAGCATAAACACACGAGATCAAAGCCGGAATACGCCAAGAAAAATCTTTGGACTCGCACGAGAACTGCTTCTTTGGGAACTGGATCTCGTCCATAAGTGGTTTCTGCGATTCCCCCGTCCTCTCGATGATTTAAATTCATCAAGGAATTATTTGACTCTTCCGGCCTCCACTTTAATTCTTTGGCTTTCTCAATTTTGTCGGATGATATCAGATCAGCTATCCTCGCTCAAGGTACTTCCCTCTCGTCACAGCCTGATCTCCCCAGTTGGACTATTAATTCCTCGGGTAAATTCTCGCTTTCTTCGGCCCTCTCTCTAATTTCTCCAAGTGCTCCAGTTTTCCCCTATTCCAAGTTTATATGGCACAAACTTCTGCCTACCCACATCGGGATTTTCCATTGGCGGTTGTTGTTAAAACGTCTCCCCATAGACGAAGCTCTGATTCACAAAGGTTTCCACCTAGCTTCCAAATGTGTCTGCTGTTCTCATCCGGCCGTTGAAACTTTTAGCCACCTCTTCATTCAAGGTCAGTTAGCATCATCAATATGGTTGGCATTCAGCATTTCTCATAATCTTTCCATCACGGGCAGTACTGTCTTGCATAGATGTATGGCGGGTTGGAGTTCAAGGTTGACTGCTAATAAATTACTTCCTTCACTCATTCTTTGGCATATCTGGAAATGTCGTAATGCCATTATATTTGATAAAAGTGGTTCTCCATCAGCCTCAATTATTCAAGCCATCTCTCAGGATTTATCTCTAATAATGGGGGGAGGAAATTACTTTGCTTTTCCAACAAGCCCGGGCTCTCATTCTTCCTTTGCCATCCGAAGACAAATCCGTATTCAAGCTGTTTCTTGGACCAAGCCACCAGCTCCCTTTCTTAAGCTGAATTCGGATGGTGCCAGTCGGGGAAATCCTGGCCTAAGTGGAGGAGGTGGTATAATCCGTGATTCTGAGGGTAATATTATCTATGCCTACGCTTCCTATTATGGTAATGCTTCGAACACTACAGCTGAGTTCAAGGCTCTTTTTCAAGGGGTTTTATGGCTTCATTCTCATGGCTTTCGCAATGCTATAGTTGAGATGGACTCCATGGTTTTATTAAATTGTCTCACTAAAGGGTATAATCCTCCTTGGTTCCTTCTCTATTTTATCCGTCGTATTTTAGCCATGCAAAGGGACTCTTTATTTACATTTCGACACTGTTATAGAGAAGCTAACTCAGTTGCTGACGGTCTGGCCAACTTTGCTATTGATTCGCGTTTGGACTCCGAGTTTTCCTCTCTAGTAGATTTGCCGACTCCTTCTAGAGGGAATTATATCTTGGACAAACATGGCACTTCCCACGTTCGAATTTCTTAATTCTTTTCTTTTATTGTATGCTTCGTCTTCGAGGTCAGGCTCCTTTGTCCCCCCAATTATAAGGGTAAGGCTGGTTGTCCCCCTCAAGTTTGTAATTTATTTCTTATTTAATAAAATCTCGCAGGGTACCGCCCTTGTTTCCTAAAAAAAAAACAAAAAAAAAAAGAGTTTGAGGGAGAGAGAGAGAGAGTATCTTGAAATTAATGCCGGAATTTTTGAAGATCTGCCGGAATTTGGAAGATATTTGAATTTCTTCTTGAATGAATGAAGAGGAGTGAAAATTTCGTGATTTCGAAGAGAAACCCGGCGGCCTTAAATAAGGGGACCTTGCCGTCGCAAGGTCTGCCACACCTTGCGTCCGCAAGGTGGTCAGTCAAAACGGTTTTGATTCCTTCATTCATTCCCCATGTCTGACACTTCACTGCACGAGATTCGTATTTACTGGGGACCTTGCGGTCGCAAGGTCCTACACACCTTGCGTCCGCAAGGTGGACAGAAACTTCCACTTTTTTTTCTTTCCAGCTTTTTATCAGCTTGCAGTTTAGTCCTTTCGTTACTTCTGTTATGTCTTTGATAATTCCTGTATGCAAAATATAAACAAAAAATTATAAACTAAAAATTATTAGCAACATATAAATACAACACTAAGATGTTTTTCTCCCCCAAACTTGAATTTTGGCATATTTAATTAAAAATTAAATGTCCAAGAATAGAATTTAACGGAGAAAAACATATTTAAACTAACTAAATAACAAATAACTTTCAAATTAGTGGGTTGCCTCCCACTTAGCGCCTTTGTTTAACGTCTTTGGCTCGACCAGACTGCAAGCCTAATCTCTTGGTGGTTCATTGTCAGCCAAACGGATTAATTCAATTGTTCGTTCAACTGACATTGGCTCAAAATATGGCTTGAGTCGGTGTCCATTCACTTTAAACACTTCATTATTTTTGGGGTTTTGTATATCAACAACCCCATGAGGATAAATTCGTACTATTCTAAAAGGACCAGACCATTTAGATTTTAACTTTCCTGGGAACAACCTTAACCTAGAGTTAAACAATAATACTTTCATACCTGGATGAAGCATTTTGTTAGCCAATCCCATGTCATGATACTTTTTGGTCTTTTCTTTATAAGTTTTCGCATTCGTCTGAATTAAGTCTATGTTCTTCTAATTCATTTAACGAAACAATCTTTCTTCTCGGCTAATGTCAAATCTAAATTCAATTCTTTAATTGCCCAATAGGCTTTGTGCTCAATCTCAAGCGGTAAATGGCAAGCTTTACCATATACCATCTATATGGACTCATTCCTATGGGTGTCTTAAAAGCGATTCGGTATGCCCATAAAGCATCCTTGAGTTTAGATTCCCAATCTTTACGATTAGGCCTAACGGTCTTTTCTAACACTTGCTTTTTATCGCCTATTGCTTACTTCTACTTGTCCAGATGTTTGTGGATGATAAGGTGTAGCTAACTTATGAGTTACACCATGCTTTCTAAGAACATTGTTTAACAACTTATTGGTAAAATGAGTTCCCTGGTCACTTATTATGGCCTTAGGGACTCCATATCTAGCAAATAAATCTTCTACAAATTTGACTCTTGTTTTACCATCATTATTCTTAGGTTGCTACCGCTTCTATCCATTTAGAAACGTAGTCAAGCGCTACCAAAATATACGCAATTATTGGACACGAGGAAAGGGACCCATAAAATCAATACCCCAAACATCAAAAATTTCAACTACTAAATTAACATGTAAGGGCATCTCGTTTCTTTTTCCTATACCACGTTCTTGGCATTTATCACATGTTACGTAAAAACAGTTCACAATCTCTAAAAGCAGTAGGCCAATACGAACTGATTGCAAAATTTTCGGCGGTTTTATTACCACTAAAATGACCACCACAAGAATATCCATGGCAAAATTCCATGATACCTTGTTGGTCTTTTTCTGGAATACATCTTCTTATCAAAGAATCAGAACAAATCTTATATAAATGAGGAGCTTCCCAAAAATAATTTTTCGTTTCCGCCAAAAATTTCTTCTTTTCATAATGATCAAAATCCGGATTAATGATATCAGACACATAATAGTTGACAAAATCGGCATACCAAGTGCGAATCTTTAATGGCTAGGAGTTGTTCATCAGGAAAATTTTCATTTATGGGGACAGGATCATCAAGAAATTGACGTTCAAGCAAGGGTGAAAATTCTAACCTAGACAAGTGGTCGGCCACAACATTCTCGGTTCCTTTTTTATCCTTGATAGTTATGTCAAATTCTTGTAACAATAACATCCATCTAATTAATCTTGGTTTAGCATCCTTCTTACTTAAGAGGTATTTCAATGCAGAATGATCAAAAAAATTATCACCTTTGATCCTAGCAAATATGATCTAAATTTTTCTAAAGCATATACTCTTGCTAAAAATTCCTTTTCGGTAGTGGTATAATTCAATTGAGCATCATTCGAGTTCTACTAGCATAATGGATCACATGAGGCTTTCTATCTACCCTTTGTCCTAACACGGCTCCAATTGCAAAATCGATGCATCACACATGATTTCAAAGGAGTGACCAATCGGGGCCGGATAAAATTAGGCGATAGTTAACTTTTCTTTTAATAAATTAAAAGCTTCTAAACATTCTTTATCAAAAATAAACTCTGTATCTTTTGCTAACAAATTACATAGAGGTTTACAGATTTTGGAAAAGTCTTTTATAAATCTTCGATAGAAACCAGCATGGCCAAGAAAACTTCAAACTCCTTTAACCTGAAGTGGGAGGGGTAGTTGTGAAATAACTTCAATTTTAGCTTTGTCAACTTCAATGCCTTTATTTGAAACAACATGTCCTAAGACAATTCCATGTTTTACCATGAAGTGACTTTTCTCCCAACTTAAAGTTAAATTAGTTTCGCAGCATCTTTTCGGGAGGACGGATGTAAGGTTTTCTAAACGGTGATCAAAAGAATTTCAGCGAAAAATCATCCATGAAAACTTCTACGCATCTTTCAACTAAATCTGAAAATATAGATATCATGCATCTTTGAAAAGTAGCTGGTGCATTACACAACCCAAAAGGCATTCTCCTAAAAGCAAAAGTACCAAAGGGACATGTAAAGGTTGTTTTCTCTTGGTCTTCAGGTGCAACAGGGATCTGATTATACCCAGAAAAACCATCAAGAAAACAATAATATTCATGACATGCTAATCTTTCAAGAATTTGGTCAATAAATGGTAAAGGAAAGTGGTCTTTCCTAGTTGCCGCATTTAATTTACGCAAATCGATACACATTCTATAACCAGTTATAGTCCTTGTAGGGACTAATTCATCTTTATCATTTTTAACAACAGTAATTCCTGATTTCTTAGGAACTATTTGAACAGGACTAACCCATTTACTATCTGATATAGGGTAAATTATACCCGCATCTAAGAGCTTAAGAACTTCTTTCCTAACCGCTTCTTCCATGTGTGGGTTAAGTCTTCTTTGTCTTTCTCTAGAAGGTTTACTACCTTCTTCTAAATGTATTTTATGCATACACATAGAGGGACTAATTCCTTTTAAGTCAGCTAAGGACCATCCTAAAGCTTCTCTATGTGTCCATAAAACTTTAACAAACTTTCTTCTTGTATTTACGTTAAATTTTGCTATAATAACAGGGCAAAGTGTTACCTTCCCTAAAAATGCATATTTTAAGTGGGATGGTAATGGCTTTAATTCTTCGACTTTTGGAGAATTAATGGAAGGCATAAATTCAGACTTATTTTCTGATTCTACCTTTATTTCTTTTTCATCTTTCTTTTTACTAGCTTCTAGCTTTTCTTTCTCTAATCTTTCTTCTTCCTCTATTTCTCTTTCAATTTCCTCAATGTCAATTTTTATGGGAGGAATAGGGCTATCATCATAGACAATAAATCTATCTCTCTCATATTCTTCCTCTTTTTCAAAGGTTTCAGTTGTTAATTTCTCAATCTCATCTATTGAAAAACAGGCACTCATGTCACTAGGTCTATTCATAGCATCAAACACATAAATTTCCACTGTTTCACCTAGGACTGACATTGTGAGTTTACCATTTTTCACATTAATCATTGTATTAGCAGTTGCCATAAATGGTGCGCTAACAATATTGGGACTTCATTATTGGTGCATATCTTCCTTTCCATCTCTAGAACCACAAAGTCTACTGGTATGATTAATTTATCAACTTGAACTAGGATATCTTCCACTATACCCAAGGGATATTTAACGGCGATCGGCTAATTGCAATTGCATATTAGTGGGTTTTAGTTCTCCTAAACCTAATTGTTTATAGACCGAGAAAGGCATCAAGTTAATACTTGCTCCTAAATCTAGCATTGCTTTCATCTTTTTAGAGCTTCCCAAGGAGACTTGGATATTAAAGCTACCTGGGTCTTTCAACTTAGGTGGTAATTCGGGTTGTAAAACAGAACTAACGTTTTCAGAAACAACAATCTTTTCGTTGTTTTCAAACTTGTGTTTCTTAGAGTGAAGATCTTTGAAAAACTTTGCATATGCTGGAATATTTTTAATAACATTAAGCAAAGGTAAATTAACATTTACTTTGGATAACATATTATAAATTTCCGTGAATTGTTTGTCCATTCGGTTTTTCATAAGTCTTCTTGGAAACGGAATTGGAGGAACATATGGTGGTGGAGCCACATAAGGTTCCTCTTCTTCTTGATCTAACTCTTTATCTACTTCTTGTAAATTTTCATTTTGAATTTCTTTTTCTTTTTCTTGTTCCTTATTTGGAACCTCTAACTCTACTTCTACTTCTTTTTCTACCTCTTGATTACTTAAATCATCAATCACTTTATCACTATCACTATCTTTCTCAATTTCTTTTTCTATTACTTTTTCAGAATTTTCTACTGTAGCATGCATATTGGAAGAAGGATCAGGATCACTTACCTCTTCACCTATCACCTTACCACTTCGCAGGACGGTGATTGACTTAGCTTGCTCAGTTTGACTAGGGAACTTCCCTTCTTCTCTTTTATTTGCTTGAGAATTTTCAATATGTTTCTTGATTTTCAATTTCTTCAAGCATGTACTTCATCAAAGCTTGACCTTTACTAGCTACTTCTTGCTTGGGAACTTCTTCAATTCTCAAGCGATTTTGATTTGGCAAGCGTGGAGGTTGTGGTGGTTGAGGTTGGAATTGTTGAGGTTGCAAAGGCTTATTTCCTCCCAAGAAAAGTTAGGATGATTCCTCCAACCGGATTATATGTATTTGAATAGGGATCATTCCTTGGCCTTTGAGGATACATATTCATAGCATTAGCTTGTTCAGAATACATAGCACTTGACGGACAAAAATTAGTAGCATGAGAATATAATCCACATAGAGCACATGCTTCTTGAATTTGCCAATTTTCAAATTGAGCTTGTGTATTTGAATTATCTTGCAATTGATATAGGCTCCTATTTTTACCTCTAGCACTTTTACATTTGGGAATTAATACTTAGCATCTCAAATAATTCTTCTAGTGCTTCGGTGTCATTCTATTAATAGAACCACCATTTGCACTATCAACCATAGTTTGTAAACTGGCGAAAGACCATGATAAAATTGAAGCACTAACACATGTTGAGCCAAATTATGATGAGGACACATAATAAGCGATTTTTAAATCTATCCCATGACTCATGGAATGTTTCACTGGTTCATTTTGGAATGACATGATTTGTTTTCTATACTCGTAAGAGATGCATGTTTGTAAAATTTGCTCATAAACAAATCATATAATTGTGCCCAAGTAAAAACACTGTTTGGTGTTAGGTTCATAAACCATCTCTTTGCCAATTCTTTTTAATGCACTTTGGGAAAGTATTTCATTTTAATTTGATCTTCAGTTAACCCTCCTAAAGGAAAAGTACTCATCATGTATTCATATTCTCTTAAGAAACTGACAGGATCTTCCTGGGGCATCCCATGAAAAGATGGTATGGCATTAAAATAATGTCCTTTTAGCTCAAAATTCCTAACAACATCTGGCAATACTAAACATGATGTTACCACATTTAATGAAGGTCTACTAAAGTCATTAATAGTTCTTTGATTTACAACTACTTCCATATTTCTTCTTACAGGCTCTTCTTGTCTTTGATTCCTATTGGGGTCAACTAGGTTTTCAGGATTACGATTATTGTTATTATCTTCCATTGTAGGATCAACCAGAGGATCCTCTTGATTCAGTTGGTCTTGATTATCAGGCTCGAAAGCTAGATTTTCAAAATATCTTTGGTATCTTTTAACAATATTTATCTCTTGATCTAAGTCTACCAATTCAGGATTTAAAGATCTACGACCTTGCATGCAAATAAATTAAAGCAATTTAAAAACAAATAACTATTAAAATAAAATAAAATAAAATCTTTTTGTATTTTTATTTTTATGAAAACTGAAAATTAAACTAAAAACTAAATTAAATTAAAAACTACGCTACCTACAAACTAACTACGTGAACTAGCTTGTCCCCGCGGCGCCAAAAACTTGATCGATGTTTTATTTATCTATTTCCTTGCAAGTGTACAAGACTATTATAGAATAGACTCGAAAGCAAGGGTCGAACCCACAAGAGACAAGTGATCACGAACAGTGCGAATTATAGATAGCAAATTATTAACCTAAGGGGGTTTTTATGTTTAATTCTACTCTAAATTACTAGTTATAGATGTTTAACTAATTAGACAGTAATAACAGATATGAAGATCTTATGGTGAGTGGAAATCTAGGATTCTGGGTTTCACTTATATCTCCTTTATGTTCAATTCATAATAATGTCATTCAATGTCTTGGGTTCGTTCACTAAAAATAGATATAGTCTGTTGAACAATTGGTTCAGCCTCCATCCCATAAAATTCACCCATTCCATATCCTAAGCACAGAACTATCAATCTAGGCGTCACCTAGATTTATGATCTATCTGTCACCTAGATCATGTAAGAACACGGTCCTAACTTATCACTCTCGTGCTTCGATAGGTCCAATTTATTGTGTTGGTGAGCCGATTAATGCGACATATGCACTTGGTCATGCGGTTATCCGCACCTCTAAGCCTTTATTATTTGCGATTACATTCATTTGTTCAAAGCAAAATAATATAGGGGTTGATAAACAACACAATCAACAAGCATTGAATAGACATATATATATAAATCAAAACATAAATTCGATACAAGTTACCTCCCACCTCCTAGATTAGGGATGATTTAGTTCATCATAGACGATGAACAGCACATGGAGATGATGGAAGACATGATTTGATCTTCAATACTTGAAATTACAAAACCTAACTATGTTATACAATCTAAAACTACCTAAAATCTATGTAAAGAGCTTCCGGCCGTCCTCCCTATGCTTAGGCTCGGCATCGACTTCTATATATACTCGGGAGTTGTGATTGGATCGAATGACGTGTGAAAATCCGAAAAGGTCGCATTACGCCTACCTTGCGGTCGCAAGGTCTTTGGATACCTTGCGTCCAAGGTCTCCGTGTGTGTGGTTTTGACTCTTCGATTCTGAGGGACCGTCTGCCTACCTTGCGGTCGCAGGTGCGAGGCACCTGCGTCGCAAGGTGTCAGTTAACGATCTTCATTTTTCTTCAATTTTTCTTTCTTTGTAATTTGCACTTAAAACCACAGTTTCGCGTATTTTCACGAACAATCACAAACTTACAAAACTCACAGAAAACATATATTAGTACTCAAAAGACTCGTGAAATAGCATAATTTAAGTCACGAAGCATATAAAATCGGCGTATAAAATACATCGATCAGCTACTAAAGATGCAATGTCATGACATGACATTATGTTCAAATAAAACATGTACATCTCATATCATGCTCATGATATAACATTTCATGGAATAATCCACAACACAAACCAAAACCTAACAATAGTCTCATAGAACATCATTTGCATAATTTATCATAAGTAATTTATATCAATAGAATATGATTCTCAATTCAATACGTTTAACATGTAATCTTCATATTGCCTTTGTTCATCAAAACATCATCCACATACCTCAATTATTCCATGGGTCTCACACTTCATCTTTACTCAAGTCCAAATTATTGACTTATAGGGCAGCCCCAATAAATTCAGATTTCAAACCTAAAAATGACAATTTCTTAACATCTTGCAAATGTAAATAATTCCTTCACTAGAACTACTCCAAGGCAAATTGAGAATAACATTCATGCTTAAACTAAATCCAAATTAATAAGTTAACATGGCAGCCCCAAAGTTTTCAGATTTCTATCTTGTTGAAATGAAGATTTCTACTTCACAAAAAGTCTTCCTAAGCATGTATACAATAACTATTATGAAGGGAGTATGCCCTAATATTGAACCTACAAATTTTCTGGGTTTGAAAACGTACCTTAAGCCTTAGATTAACGTGATTGATCAACAAATAAAATGGAGACAATCGAAGAGGAAGGCAAGAGCTTCGTTTTGGTAGTCTCAAAACTCCGATAGGGCTACCGGTGAAGGATGGAGGTGTTCTTGGGTCTCCTTCTCTCTCTAAACCCAACAAGCTCTCATACGTAAGTTGGAAATGGCTGCCAATGGTTCAGCCTTGGAATGTTGGAGTAAAAAATTGGTTTAATCCAAGTGATTGGTTAAGTGAGTTTCTATTGGTCAATCATTGCCTACCATTGATCAAAACTTGTCAAGGGCTTAAGATGAGTCAAAGGGGATTCAACATAAGTGAATTGGGTCAGTCAAGGTCGGACTTGGGTCAAGGAAGCAAGGGGGAATGGCTGCAACCACAAAATCCCGAAATCTGGAAAACATATTTTTCATTTGCAAAGTTACTGGACAGTCAATATTGTAAAATCTACCATAAATCTCTCACAACTCCTATTGAAGTAAATTTTGATTTTTATGAAACTATACTCTTTAAAATACAATTTAGCATTTTAAATTTCTCAATTCGGACTCGTATTCATCAAAATACAGTCCCTCCAAGTCCATGTTAACATTCTGAATTCTCAAAACAGAACACAAAGACAGCCATAATACGTGGCCTATTTGAGGCACTTAAACACCATGGAAAGTTATGAAAATTTACAGGTATTAACTTAAAATATTTAGGTAGCACACACTAAAATTTAAGCCAATTCTATTTAGTAGATTGGTACCAGAATTTTCCCGAAGTTTGCCCAAAAACAGGACTGAATCTGTGAAGTAATAAGTTGGTTATTTTATTTCCAATTGTAACAAGTCGACGAACATGAATGGTTTAAGCATGAAAGAACTGGTACCCTTGGTCTATAATTCAACCCACATGAACCACAAGTAACATGGACAAGTCTCTATGGTAAAGGAATGCATTCATGCATCCTAATTTCCAAATGCTCAAATACAAACAAGAAGGGTCTCAACCTCAAAGTTAAGCTTCCAATGGTCTAAGTAATGACCAAGAAACATGTAAAAATCATACCAAGACTCTCTAAGACTTAGTTAAGAGTTAAGGAAGCTAAGGCGATACACAAAGCTACCACGAAAAGGCATACAAAGCATAGAAATCTTATAAGACAACTAATACTCAACTAAAAGAACTAGAACCAAGATAAACATGTTAGGTTTATTTCTAGCATGTTAAGCAACAATAACGATCATGGTAAATAACCAAGGTTTGGGTTCTCATACTAACAACAAGCCAACAAGAATGTTATGGCCATTTGACATGCAAAACAAGAAATTCAAACACACGAAAGTCCAGGGTCTTACACCCCCAAACTTAGACTTTGCTCGTCCACGAGTAAATAATACTTATAAATACAAAAGCAATTAAAATACAAAAAATAAGAAAATCTTTTTGGAGGATGACACTATGTACACTCCTCTAGAAACCCACAAACTCAAGGAGACTCTCACGAGCGACTCGACTATGCAGATAAATACAAAAACTAATAAATATAGAAACACGTAAAAATTATTCTAAAAACAATAAATACAAAATAACAAAAATCTTTTTGGTTTCAATCTCAAATCACAGAAGCATGGCATATCAAAGTTGTCTCAGTAAGATGCTCACCACATAATGTGCAGACTAAATCTTAGAACAATCTGACTTATACTCAAGCTGCTACTGGTCTTAATTTCTCTGTGTGTGTGGTAACCAGTCATAGAGAATATCTTAACTAAAACAGTTTTATTAAGCTAAACACAACATTCATTCTAAAAATCACGATTTTCAATAAAAACTAATACAATACAAAGTATGAGATCTACCATCCAAACCCGGTCTATTATAGAAAGAGAGAACACCAAGGATTTAAAATACTTATACATCCATCTCATGCACTTCCTATGTATGACATACAATACTTTCATACCCCAATTACTTGCAATGGCTAAGATTATGCTAACACAGTGAGCTGCGGATAATATGAATATATGAAGTGGGAATCAATTTACATGTATTACAATCAAATCAACAAACACAAGTGATAGACATATTTTATACGTCTTTATCGGGTACTTTTATGACTTAAAATGAGAAATTTCACGAGAATTTTGGCTACTGATATGTGTTTTTGATTTATTTTATGAGTTTCAGGGTTTTAGGTGGATTTATGAGATCTATGAAGCTTTTTCGAGGAAGGGGCCAAAGTGCAACATTGGAAGAAAGACAAAAAGAAGATTCTGGCCACCTTGCGGCCGCAAGGTAGGCAGAAAGACGGCCACCCAAAATTAGACACTTGCAGATGCAAGGTCAATACCCAATGCGGCCGCAAGGCCCCTAGAACCGACTTCACGGGGTTTTTGAACTGGATTGAACCTCCTATTCCCCTACAACTCCTTGGCATAAATAAAGGACGGTAGCCAAAGCCAAAGGACATCCAGGAAGTGTTAGAAAACAGTTTCAGCGTAGGATTTAGATTGTATTACGTAGTTTAGTTGTTGTAATTACAGTTTTGAAGATCGATCCATGTATTCCTTCATCTCATTGTGTTGTTCATCTTCAAGGATGAACTAAACATCCATTAATCTAGGAGTTGGGAGGTAACTTGTATCGAATCTATGGCTTAATTTATATTTTTATTCATTCAATTCTTGTTGATCATGGTGTTTATCAACCCCTTTACTATCTTGCTTTGAACAAATGAATGTAATCGCAAGTAATAAAGGCCTAGAGGTGTGGATAACTGCACGGCCAAATGCATATGTCGTATACTGGCTCACCATCATGATAAATTGAACCTATCGATGCACGAGAGTGATAAGTTAGCGTCAGGTTCTATATATGACCTAAGTGATAGTTAGGATCCATATGTTCTTGTGCTTAAGATATAGAATGGATGAATTATTTGGAGATGGAGACGAGCGGTAATTTGACAAGCTATATCTATCTTTTCGTGAACGAACCCAAGTTATTGAATGATACTTTATCTAAATAAGCTATAGAGTAGATACAAGTGAAACCTTAATCCTAGATTTCATTCCTCCATAAGATCTTTACAATTGTGATTACTGCTTGGTTTAATTAAATTTATTGCTTTAGTAGATTAATTAGTTTAAATCAAATAAATAAAACCCCCTTAGTTTAAAATTGCTACCGATATTCTTGCTATTTGTATTTTTCTTGTCTCTGTGGTTCGACCCTTGCTTCCCAAGCTATTCTACAATAGTCTTGTCCACTTGCAAGGAATTAATTAAAATAAGACACGATCAAGTTTTTGGTGCCGTTGCCGGGGACAAGCTAGTTTGCGTAGTTAGTTTGTTGGTAGCGTAGTTTTAAATTCAGATTTTATAAAAATAAAAATACAAAAAGATTTTATTTATTTTTAGTTGTTAGCTTTTAATTGTTTTATTTGTTTTTATTATTTTATGCACGGCCGTAGATCTCTAAATCCTAAGCTGGTAGAATTAAATCAAAATATAAATAATCTTGGAAAGAATCAGGAAGACCCTGATAATTTGGAAACCCAACCCTTCAATCAAGAACAGTTGAATCAAGAGGATCCTCTGGTTGATCCTCCAATTGATAATAATAATCAAAATCCTGAAAATCTGGTTCCTCCGGTAAATGTGAATCAAAGAATGGAAGAACCTGCTGATAGAAATATGTAAGTAATAATCAATCAAAGAACTATAAGTGATTTTGGTAGTCATATGTTGAATGCAACACCATCATGTTTAGTCTTACCAGAAGCGGTAAGAAATTTCGAACTTAAAGGTTATTATTATAATATGATGCCTTCATTTCATGGACTGCCATCTGAAGACCTAGTAAATTTTGTTAAAGAGTTCGAATTCATGATTGAAACTTTCCCGTTAGGCGGTTTGACTGAAGATCAGATAAAAATGAAATTATTTCAATGTGCATTAAAAGATTTGGCGAAAAGATGGTTTATGAACCTAACACCTAGAAGCGTTTACACTTGGACTCAATTATATGATTTGTTTATGGGTAAATTTTATCAACATGTATCTTTTTCAGAATACAGAAAACAAATTATGTCTTTTCAAAATGAACCAGGAGAAACATTTCATGAAGCATGGAATAGATTTAAAAATTTACTTATCATGTGTCCTCATCATAATCTATCTCAAGATGTGTTAGTAATTCAATTTTATCTTGCCCTTTCTCCTGCTTTACAAACTATGGTTGATAGTGCGGCCGGTGGTTCTATTAATAGAATGACACCAGCTGCATTAGAAGAATTACTTGAGATGCTAAGTGCAAATTCTCAACAGAAAAGTACAAGAGGTAAAAGTAGAAGTCTATTTCAAGTTCAAGAAAAACCAGATATGCAAGCTCAATTTGAAAGTTGGCAAATTCAAGAAGCATGTGCTATTTGTGGATTAAATTCTCATGCTACTAATTTGTGTCCCTCTAGTGTTGTATATCCTGAACAGGTTAATGCCATGAACATGTACCCTCAAAGACAAAGAAATGATCCCTACTCTAACACATATAATCCTGGTTGGAGGAATCATCATAATTTTTCATGGGGAGGAAATAAGCCATTACAACCTTAACAGTTTCCTAAGCAAGGACAACTGCAGATTGAATTAGTTCCAAAGTCAGATGGAGCAAGCAGTGGTCAAGCTGCTATTAACAAATATTTGTTAGAAACTGTGGAAGATTTAAGGAATCAACTCGCAAAATTTAAAGAAAAAGAAAGAGAAGAAGGGAAGTTCCCTAGTCAGACAGAACAAACAAAATCTATCACTACTCTGCGAAGTGGTAGAGTAATTGGAGAAGAGGTAAGTAATCCTATTCAATCTTCTGATGTGCCTGATAAAGTAGATAATTTTGACAAAGAAGTTGAAAAAGATAAAAGTGAAAATATTCAAGAAAAAGATAAAGAAGTAGAAAAAGAAGTGTCAAATAAAGATAGTCAAGAAGAAGTAACTCAAGAAAAAGAGCAAGAGGTAGAACCTCTTGAGGAACCTTATGTGGCACCACCGTCATATGTTCCTCCAATACCATTCTCTGGTAGACTTATGAAAAACAGAATGGATAAGCAATTTTCGGAAATTTATAATATGTTATCCAAAGTGAACATTAATCTCCCTTTGCTTAATGTTATTAAAAATATTCCGTCTTATGCTAAGTTTTTCAAAGATCTTCACTCTAGAAAACACAAATTTGAAAGGAATGAAAAAATAATTGTTTCTGAAAACGTGAGTGCAGTTTTACAACCCGAACTTCCTCCTAAATTTAAAGGTCCTGGTAGTTTCAATATCCAAGTCTCCTTGGGTAGTTCTAAAAAGATGAAGACTATATTAGATTTAGGAGCAAGTATTAATTTGATGCCTTTCGCTGTTTATAAACAATTAGGATTGGGTTAACTGAAACCCACTACTATGTCTTTACAGTTAGCTGACCGTTCGGTTAAACATCCTTTAGGTATAGTAGAGGACATTCTAGTACATGTAGATAAATTAATCATCCCAGTCGATTTTGTGGTTCTAGAGATGGAAAGGAAGATATGCACAAACAATGAAGTTCCTATTTTGTTAGGTAGACCTATTATGGCCACTGCCAACACAATGATTAATGTTAAGAATGGGAAACTCTCAATGTCAGTTATGGACGAAGCTGTAAAAATTTCAGTTTTTGATGCGTTAGATAGACCGAGTGACATAAATGCATGTTTCTCAATTGATGAAATTGAAAATCTTACAGCCCAAACCTTTGAAGAAAATCAAGACGATGATGACTATGAGAAAGATACTTATGTAGGATATGATGATAGAATCTTTTATCCTCAAATAGCTTAAATAAAAGAGAAAGAAAGACTCGAAGCTCTTAAGAGTAAAGATAAGAACCAAATGGAAGATTCCAAAGTGGAAATTAGTCTTGATAAAATAGAAATAGATGAAAATAGTAAAGAAGATGTGGAAAATCAAAAGTCTGATTTTAATGATATAAAAATGGTTAAAGAAAAAGAAGAGAACTCTAAGGAGGAAGATAAAGAAGAGACAGTGAAACCTGAAATTCCTGAGTTTACTCCGTCAGTCAAATCCCCTCCTGAAGTAGAATTAAAGCCATTACCATCCCATTTAAAATATGGATTTTTAGGGGAAGGTAAAACTTTACTTGTTATAATTGCTGCAGATTTAACAGAAAAACAAGAATCAAGCCTGCTAAAAGTTTTATGGACACATAGAGAAGCTATAGGTTGGTCTTTAGCAGATTTGAAAGGAATTAGTCCTTCTATGTGTATGCATAAAATTCATTTAGAAGAAGGTAGTAAACCTTCTAGAGAAAGACAAAGAAGACTTAACCCTCATATGGAAGAAGCAGTTAGAAAAGAAATGCTTAAGCTTCTTGATGCGGGTATAATTTACCCGATATCTGATAGTAAATGGGTTAGTCCAGTCAAGTAGTTCCTAAGAAATCAGGAATTACAGTTGTTAAGAATGAGAAAGATGAGTTAGTTCCCACACGAACTATCACTGGTTATAGAATGTGCATAGATTTGAGGAAATTAAATGCGGCAACCAGGAAAGATCACTTTCCCTTGCCCTTCATTGACCAAATTCTTGAAAGACTAGCTGGTCATGAATATTATTGCTTTCTTGATGGTTTTTCGGGTTATAATCAAATCCCAGTAGCACCAGAAGACCAAGAGAAAACAACTTTTACATGTCCCTTTGGCACCTTTGCATTTAGGAGAATGCCCTTTGGACTTTGTAATGCCCCAGCTTGTGGCGACCCGACCCGGACTCCAATGCGAAATCCCAAGGTCGTGCCGTCAAGACAAGCAAAAAAGACGGACAAGCACCTGCTAAGCATAATGGTGCGAAGTCAACAGTTGAGCCAACAAGCTCTAAACAGGAATGTACGGCCATAACGGCGATACGGAGAAACAAAAACTAAAACCTGCGGAAGCAAAATATAAGTGGAACCCAAGCCTTTAATCCTAAACGAAGGAACGAAAGGCTGAGAGATAACTATCTCTCGAAAATTCGACTCACGTGACGCAACACTGCGCTCGGGCAACAAACAATCGGCAAACCTAAGGTCGACGAAGCAACAAAATCCCAACCTGATAAACAACCGCTCAACGGCTATAACATGCCAGAGGGACAAATCAACTAAAAGAATAAGAGATTAAATACTAGACAACTAAACCAAAATCTCACGACTAAAGTTGACGGAGATTGAAACAACCATAACACAATACTAGAATACGCGACATAAAACCTTTCTCGGGAAGACGACAGAATAACTTCTAAATAAATACAACAGCTCGACCAAACAAGTCGGCTCCCAAAATAATACGATAATAAAATACTAACATAAGCTACTCAAGTAAAGTTTACATTACTTTACATCCGTATCTCACAAGATGAATAAATACAATAATAAATCCAAGCTATCGCCGGGAAGACCACCTGCTACAAATCACTAGTCCGCAGCCGCTACGCGTACTAACGAGCTAACTGCACAAGCTAAGGAAAACAAACACACGAAATGAGTCATAATGACCCAGTGAGCTACTAAATGCAACTGTATGGCATAGCATGACATGTTATGGCATAATGCACAAGCATATGGAAGAATCATGGAATCTTAATAATATACCAACAATAAACTTGTATTAAGTCATCAAAGAACATGAACTTCATAAACCACATAGCACATTATCTTTCATATAAGTGCTCATAGTAAGCCACATAAGGGATAGAGAAGATACCCAATTAGTGCCGTTGTGTTGCTCTTGCAATAAACTGTGTTAACTCATTTTCGTGCCATCGATGATCGTGAATGAGTACATCGATTAACCGAGAAACCCTCGATTTAAATAGCAAGCCAATGCGGTACGTATTGATACGGCAAAGGGGCTACATCCCCACTGCGGCCAACAATGGAGGGGTGTGTGAGGTCCCAGGTACGGCGATCCATAGCGAATACGAATCTTACGATTCGTATAGGCGATGTATCATCCCACCCTGACAGAAAAATCAATCCAAATAATGTCGGCTGGACTTATATGCAATGCACAAGTAGATATTTACTCGCATGCCCAAATAGGAACCAAGTCCGACAAGAGCGGACTCATCAAATCAAGTAGGTCATAATGCTCTACAAAACCATTAACAATGCACATTTATTTGCACATAATAACATGTTCAACTAACTTACAAGTTTAGTTCAAGAAACACGTATCGGGGTACTCAAGATCCCCAAGTCACAAACTCAATAAGAAATAGCATATAAGCTTACCAAAAATCATACTATGAGGTCTACCATAATCCTCTACTCGAAATCAAACCAAGGACAACCATATTGGTCTATGTCGCAACCATCTCGTTAGGCCCACAAGGACCCTCAAATCACAATATAACCAAGACTACCCCGTAGTCATAACCTCGCAAGTGCCTTCATGTGCACGCGACCAAATTCCTTAAAAGTGAGAACTCAATCAATAGTTATTACTCAACCATACTCGAGACCATAGGTTGATCTCTAATGTACCGTGCTCTCATGAGCACGCTCTAAATAAATCCCCCAATAAATCTCTATAACGTAGGTGTCTCAATTGGACACAAATCGGGATGCTCGGGTGCTCACAATCATAACCAACCAAAACCCGAACATCGTAGGAATTCAACCCAACGTTCATTAACATATTATTGAACTTATCATGACTCCGTTGAGTCTTAATACTAAGTTTCATTCTTTACCCATTTCATCAAACCCAACATTAACACCCACTTCAATTTATAATAAATTCCCCAATAATTCGGGCTTGATTCTCAAGCCCTAAAATTCATAAAAACTCAACATAAATCATAACCCATTTCTTACAACACACAATATCATTCAAATCATCATATATTAACAAGTTCACACTTCCAAAAATCCCCAAAATGGGCATACATAGCATACCAAGTGTTCATTGCCCACAAATAGCACATAGATTGTTTTCCTTAGGGCCAATGAACCAAAATCAAAAGAAAGTAGCTTACTTAGCTCGGATGAAAACTCCAAAGAACGAAAATCGGATCGGTGAAGTTGTTCTACTCGTCGCGGGCTTCAAGAATCCGAAGTTTGAAGGAAACTCGACGGTTGGATCTTCATGGATCGAAGAGAGAAGGGCTAGGGTTTCTTGAGTCTCCCTTGGACTCCTTCTCTCTAAATCACAAATTGGGGAGGATGAAATGAAGGAGGAAATGGCTGAAAATGGTTGGGGGTTTGTGGTTATAACACCCACAATTAAAGAGGGTAGAATAGACATTGCATTGGTAAACTTAGTGAATGTTTAGGGTTGATTGCAACTTAGTTTAGGCTAATGATGCTCAATAAAACTAACCCAACACTTTAGGATTCAATTAGAACTAATTAGGAAGGTTAGGGAGGGTTTAGGATAGGTTTTAGTAAGGGTGAAATGGGTAAAACCTTCAAAAATCACAAAACAGGGCAAAGCAGGTCGGGGCACCATGCGGTCGCATGGTCCCCTAGCATGCGGCCACATCCTCCTTGCACAGTTCCTGGAAAGTTTTTGGTGACCTTGCGGGGGCAAGGTCCTTCCCCTTTGCGGCCTCAAGCCTCCCAGACCCCAAATTCTCTAAAATTCAACCATAAATGACCCATTTAAAGTAGGTCTAGAACTCCCACAGAACACTCACAAACAACCCCCGAAACAACTCGGAGTGAAACCAGAACAAGGTGCAACAACGTGCAACCGAAACGACGAATGAACTAGTAATCGTACAAGCAATGAAAGGAGACTTAAAGCAAGTCTAAAGGCTAATAAAGAAGCTTGAATACTTCTAGAAAGTTGAATAACAACTAGGAGAATAAGAACTCTAAAGGAGAGACGATTACGCGACTCAACCTCGAACTACACGATAGAGAGGAATGCTATCTCCAAAGCTTCCAAATCATCAATAGACTTAAGGAACACCTCCAACTTGAAGTCTAATACATCTAAGCATGTTAATCAATCATCATGTAAAGGTCTAGGACCAAACCGAGGTCATGAACATAATACGCAAGCAAACTCTCAATCGCGTCGCATTCCGACTATCGTCGAGTTACGACTTGTGACTTTAGCAAGTCAACAACTATAGGGCATCTCTTAATAGTCTTTTGGTCTTAATGTGATCTCTCATACACATCTAGACAATCTCACAAACCATTCATATAATCAACAAATGAAGGAATGCGAGCATGGCACGCCAACCGAGCTAACCAAGGAGCGGGGTGTTACAATATCCATATCCATATCATATCCATATCCATACCATATCATAATTAGTCTTCAGGCATATCATAATCAGTCTTCAGGCATATACATATCAGACTTTAGGCAATGTATACATAAAAAAATACTTCCTTTCTCGGAAGGACAGGGGAAGCACAATCAAAATCTTCGAGTGCCTAGTGGGCTAAAGCCTAGGCGTATATACCGGGTCAAACATTCACGCTACAAGAGGTAAGTACCAATTTATTTGTCTTACCCTATTAATATATATACATATAATGTAAATAGTAATGCTATAGTTAGATAATATAGCAATAATGTAAATACCCATGCAAGTTATAATTACTTAAATGTGTATAATGTAAAATATATATATACATGCATGCTATGTAGATAATAATAATAGTATAATTAGTTAAATATAATATAATAGAATGTAAATAAAGTAATTATGCATGTTATAAATATATAAGTATGCATATATATACTAGTATAAATATGTGTATAAATATACATAATATTTAGGCATAAACATGCGCAACCGTTACTATGCCCAAATATCTTTAAACAAAGTAATGTTATTTTCGATATATATATATATATATATATATATATATATATATATATATATATATATATATATATATATATATATATATATAATATTCCTTCTAGACTATATGATTTAAAAGCATGTTGATTTATTTTAAAACCCTAAAATGAGACCGAAAGGGTGAGTTGGGTGCCTAACCCTTTCCCAACTCGTAACCTAGCCTTCGAACCTATATATTTTCTGGAATAATTGGTTTTTCTCTATTTAACCTTAAAATAGAGGTGGCGACTCTGTATATACATATTTTAGGTCCCACGACGAGACCTGGTGTATTCCACGCGCTTAGATGTTTCTTGAGACATGTCGTTTTCATCCCGAACGACGGGAGTTTCGAAACGGGGTTCTCACAGTGGCGACTCTACTGGAGACATTGCTTTTTTAAAATAAAAAAATGAGGGCCAGACTTAACTTTTTTGGGGTTAATGAATTATTTTTATATGCTTAACATGCTTTTACACATAGTTTAGATTTTTATTTTATACATGTATATATATGTGTTGAAAATATTAATTGCTTTGTCAATACAATACAAATGTATATGCTCTGTTGGTATTACTATTTACGTTTGCAACCTATATTCGTAATTTACATTTCTGCTGGCGAAATACCCCACATGTAAATATTATTTTATTATGTCAATTTTATTTTGTGGATTAGGACAAAAATGTAATAATAGGAATATATAGTTTCCCCGCTTTTTTTTCTATTTATTGTTGGAATGGCTATCTTGCGCGATCGCTCCGTCCCTCATGGGATTCAAACTAATCAGCCGTGAAAATCTACATAAACAGAAAGACAAACATTTTTACTGCTTTATATTATTGTAAAAAGTTTACAGATTTCCTAGCTAACTAACACACGTGCACTCTTGTAGGAATATTTCGAACTGCTACCCTACACAAAAGCCAGCCTACCCCCTACATCAGCCACACTAGATTACATATATATCTTCTAGGACACTCCATTGCTCGGTCGATTTTTATACCTCAAAGTTAATGACCAATCTCAGTGGTAAGAAGATATCTTATTGATTTAAATACACTGGGGCTGATCAATAAATTTGACGGTATCTCATTAGAACGATTCGAATGGTGGATCCCAGAAAGAGTATAGGCCCTTCGCCCATGATTTGTCTGATCTTGGGAAGTCGAAGGTAGGTGGAAAACGAAGGTCTTATACTCTGGAGAAAGAATCCACTATTCCAGAACCTATTAAAGAGAGTCAAAACAAAGCTATGCTTGTCCGACCAACTCTAAGACAAACAAAAAATGTCCATTTAATAAAAATGCACACTGTGCCTTTCAAACCTCAAGCCTTTGAGCCATACCTTCTTTTTACCGTTTTTCCCAGAAACCTGGCCCGTACCTGGAAGGGAAGAGATAGTTCCGGTCGTTTGATAAGAGAGTTAAGCTCGAAGACAGAAGATAGTTCATATAGTACATATATGGGATTGAATACAGAGGACAATTTAGATTTGGGTTTGAATACCGAGATCAGTTCAACACAAACATATTTGGGTAGAATGGCCGCTGAAAATGAACAGACTCCCATAAATACAGACACAGGGGCTCCCTGTTATGCTCCTACCCCTGGCATGCAACAATGGATGGAACAAAATTTAAATGCACATGCCGATCTCCTAATGGACCAGATTGCAACCCTCATACAAGACTTGAAACCAAACCCAGAAAATATTCCTACCTATGTGGGACCCCATGAAGCATCAACCTCAGCTGTTCCCCAGAAAATACTCATTCCTAAGTAAAGGAGATTTCTCCATGCAATCATTGACTCTTCAACCGTTGGCCATTCTACCATTAAAATTCAAGATGCCAGACATAGAAAAGTTTGATGGGACCAGTTGCCCTATCTCTCACATTAAGTCCTACTCCACTGTAATGAAATCAAGAGGAGCTAGATTTGAAGCTATGGCCTCTAACTTTCATTTGACTCTAGTAGGAGCAGCAAAACAATGGTTAATGCTGGCAGATAATAGTTTCATGGGCACTTGGGATTAGATTGCCAAGGAATTTCAAAAGTGATACAAAGACAACAGTAGCTCTGAAAATAAGAGGGAACTTGAGTCTTGCACTCAAAAGGAAAAGGAAACTTGAATTTTGCGGCTAGGTGGAAAAGAAAGTTGCCCAAACTTTAGACGTCAGCAACTCAAACCGATATTTACAAAGATATTTACAAAGATCTACCTTTATACATGAATATACATGAGATACCTCCCAATATGCCATCATAAAGTAGGAATACATTGATGAAGATATTCTAAGACCATAAGATCATAAAATACGTCGAATAAAACCCTGGACAACATACATTATGTGAATATGCTCCTATGTCTGGAAAGGGGTGTGAATGGACTAACATTTGATCATGCTTTGCTAGTGGCCATCTCACCAACAATTGCTACCCACTCGTTTGAAGATCATTGAGAAGTGTTTGATTAATGCATGGATCATATGATGAAGATACTTTAGCATGCGATTCTGAATGATCCGGTCATAGTTGACTATGCACATAATCCCGACATACCACGATGTCAAGCTAGTGAAAGCTATGTAATCCATGGTTACCAATTTGTTAAAAGAATTAACAATAAAAACATAATTGAACAGTTAATAAAGAACAACTTAACAAAGTGACCCAAAAGATTATTTAATCGATAGATGTGTTTTATACGCATAGACCATTATTGGATACTTTTATAGCTTAGAAATAGCAATTCCACGAGGCAAGCTTTTGGCTACTACTATGTGTTTTTGAGCTATATTGTGAGTTTCAGGGTTTTAGGTGAAATTATGGGATTTACAAGGCTTTTAGTGAAGATTTGAAGGAAGGGTGCAAAGTGCAATTCGTGAAAAGCTGATTGAATTGAAGATAGGAAGAGTTAAACCGAATAGTGCCCAAATCTCGGGTTGAAATCTCTTGCAAATGCTTCTTTGGGTCTTGAAGATGCTCCAAACCTTTAAAGGTGATGAAGCTATGGAGGCATGGAGAAAATTTTGGTGAAAATGGGTGGTGCCCATTTAGCTTACACCGTAATGGGGATTCTTTTTCAATGAGGGCTAGGGAGATTAAAAGGAGAAGCAATTGGAGGCGGGGGTAGATAGGGATAACAAAGGATATTTAGGGGCAATAAAAGGAAGAAAAGGGTCGTGGATTGGGTTGGTGGGTCTCCGTGGAAGTAGCGTTGCCCATGGTGGAAAGTGGTCTGGAATATGAGAGGGGAACGAGATGGATGGCGGGTAGGTGGAGCGACGATGGGCTCGGTAGAACTGGGTCCAGCAAGGGACGGGTTAGGCTGTGAAGGAGGGGTTGCTGGGCTAGGTGGGTGACGTGGCAGGGCAGAATGCTCGACAACTCAATAGGGCAATAGGTTCTGGAAATGTGCCGGCCTCCCCCTGACTTTTGAGACTTACTCTGGTGCCCCTGGACTTGCTGGAGTGTGCGCCGTAATCCTTCCCCCTCCGGACTTCTCAATTAAGTCCTCCGTTAGCCCTACTTTACCTTGGAACACTTGACAGACTTAAACTTGCAATTAAACTTTGTAGCCTTGAATTTCCTCGAACGTCGTGCTAAACACCATATAAATACTTGATTATGCATGGAAACCTACATTAAGCACAAATACACAAATAATAATATTTCCAAGACATAATTAACTTAAAAATAACACAAAATAAAAGGAAATTCAAGGGAAAATTCGTGGAAATCTTGGGCTCATCAATAATAAACATATATAGTTGACATGTTAAACATGTAAGGGCTTGGGTCTTCACAACCGTGACAGAAGGCGTTTTGTGGACTTTGATCAAATTACCACGTAGCGTTCTTAAGGATGTTCAGAATAATATTTTGGGCAAATATACTTTTCATAGGGGTTAGGGTGGATTTTTCTATATTAGCATATGGTAGGTTTATCTGTTACAAACTTGTTTTTTTTTAAGTGTTTCATTAAGCTTGTTTTTATGCTTTTTCGCTCGAGGTCGGGCTCTCCGTCCTCCCATTTATAAGGGCAAGACTAGTTGTCCCCCTCCAGTTTCTTTCTCTCTTTTTTTAATAAATCCTTCTAGTGTGCCATCCCCGTTTTCCAAAAAAAAAAAATAATAAATAATAAAATATGCCATTTAAAAAAATCTTCCTTTCTTAATCATTTCCATATCGGATGTTACCTTTACAATTTTTAGACTTTATTTGATTCTCACTTTAAGTGATGACCCCACTCTTATATGAATATCTTTGAAAAGTACACATAATCTTAATATTTATAGTAGATAGAGTTGATTGATTTTTCTTAATTTTTATACCGGTTCAAACATGACAATGGTGCGGATTGGATGAAGTAACTTTACCGTTAGAAAAAGCCCTTGTGTAGTCAACATAACGACCAAGGAAGGAAAAGACAATCTATCATCGCCAAATATAATCACGAGAAAACAAAAAGGCTTAAACTAAATAGATTGAAAACTATAAACTATATTTCATTTACATTAAAGACTTCCCTTTGAGACACCAACAATATCACCCTTGGGATCATTTCTTTAAGAATAAATTTAAAATAATAGTATCTAAGTCACATATTTATTATAGCATAACTTAAGATTAGGAGACTATATTGATTTTATTTAAGAAAGAAATACAACAAATGACATATCTAAAAACAGCAAAGCACTAAAGGAGCAAAAATGGTAAAATATCTTAACACATGGGTATGTATGGCGATGGGTTGCATGACCCAAAAATATGATGATAGATGCTTTAGGATCATCACTAATTAGTTCTTCTTTGGGTAAAGTTGTTATTGTTGTCGGTTTCAAAAGAATGTCATGTCTCACTTGATATATAGATTAAAAAGAATAGATAACTCACTTATATATATATATATATATATATATATATATATATATATATATATATATATATATATATATATATAGTGTGTGTGTGTGTGTGTGTGTGTGTGTGTGTGTGTGTGTGTGTGTGTATATATATATATATGTATATATATATATAATATATATATATATTATGACATTATTTTTTAAAAGATAACCATATAAAACTAGTGTTATCATTAAAGTGAAAATCAATTCAAGGATAAAAATTGTAAAGGAAATTTTTAGAAAATGAAATATTAAAAAGTGGACTTTTTTTTTTGGGAATGAACTAAAAAAACGTATATTCATTTTGTGCAAGGAAGAGAGTTTTTTTTTTTTGGAGGCGAGGCGGCGGAAGGGTATATAATAATGAATTGTGGGTTTCAAATCATGTATCCCAACCTCGGTGTCATCGATTTTAATTGCGTTCAATCACAAAGAACAAACAAAATAACTTGGACATAAAAACAATAAATCCTTCAAACCAACACACAATCATTGTGTTCAAAATAAGGAAGCAAATCTATCAAAGGAAAAAAATCTATAACAATGAGAAAAGAAAACCAAAACAGAAAAACAGCTAAAGAAAAATAAAATTAAATGGAAATCCTCCATAAACAAATTACAACTTCAAGGTTAAGTCTAGTTTCCTCGGAA
>CM028383.1:90737422-90765562 GCA_013146195.2 Codonopsis lanceolata
TTTCAAGAATTTGGTCAATAAATGGCAAAGGAAAGTGGTCTTTCCTATTGCCGCATTTAATTTACGCAAATCGATACACATTCTATAACCAGTATAGTCCTCAGGGACTAATTCATCTTTATCATTTTTAACAATGAATTCTCGACTTTTTAGGAACTACTTGAACAGACTAACCCATTTACTATCCGATAGGTAAATTATACCCGCATCTAAGAGCTTAAGAACTTTTCCTAACAGCTTCTTCCATGTGTGGGTTAAGTCTCTTTGTCTTTCTCAGAAGGTTTACTACCTTCTTCTAAATGTATTTTATGCATACACATAGAGGGACTAATTCCTTTTAAGGTCTAAGGACCATCCTAAAGCTTCTCTATGTGTCCATAAAACTTTTAACAAACTTTCTTCTTGTTTTTCTCAAGTAAGCTCGCTATAATAACAGTAGTGTTACCTTCCCTAAAAATGCATATTTTAAGTGGGATGGTAATGGCTTTAATTTTTCGACTTTTGAGAATTAATAAAGGCATAAATTGTACTTATTTTCCTCGATTCTACCTTTTATTTCTTTTTTCATCTTTTCTTTTACTAGCTTCTAGCTTTTCTTTCTCTAATCTTTTCTTCTTCTTCCTCTATTTCTTTCAATTTCCTCAATGTCATTTTTATGGGAGGAATAGGGCTATCATCATAGACAATAAATCTATCTCTCTCATAATCTTCCTCTTCTTCAAAAGTTTCGATTGATAATTTCAATCTCATCTATTGAAAACAAGCACTCATGTCACTAGGTCTATTCATAGCATCAAACACATAAATTTCAATCGTTTCACCTAGGACCGACATTGTGAGTTTACCATTTTTCACATTAATCATTGTATTAGCATTGCCATAAATGGGCTTAACAATATTGGGACTTCATTATTAGTGCATATCTTCCTTTCCATCTCTAGAACCACAAAGTCTATCGGTATGATTAATTTATCAACCCGAACTAGGATATCTTCCACTATACCCAAGGGATATTTAACTGAGCGATCGCCTAATTGTAATTTATTAGTGGGTTTTAGTTCTCCTAAACCTAATTGTTTATAGACCCAGAAAGGCATCAAGTTAATACTTGCTCCTAAATCTAGCATTGCTTTCATCTTTTAGAGCTTCCCAAGGAGACTTGGATATTAAAGCTACCCGGGTCTTTCAACTTAGGTGGTAATTCGGTTGTAAAACGTAACTAACGCCGTAAACAACAATCTTTTCGTTGTTTTCAAACTTGTGTTTCTTAGAGTGAAGATCTTTGAAAAACTTTGCATAAGCGGAATATTTTTAATAACATTAAGCAAAGGTAAATTAACATTTACTTTGGATAACATATTATAAATTTCCGTGAATTGTTTGTCCATTCGGTTTTTCATAAGTCTTCTTGAAACGGAATTGAGGAACATATGGTGGTGGAGCCACATAAGGTTCCTCTTCTTCTTGATCTAACTTTTTATCTACTTCTTATTATTTTCATTTTGAATTTCTTTTTTCTTTTTCTTGTTCCTTATTTGGAACCTCTAACTCTTACTTCTTCTTTTTCTACCTCTTGATTACTTAAATCATCAATCACTTTATCACTATCACTATCTTTTTCAATTTCTTTTTTCTATTTTTCGTAATTTTCTACCGTAGCATGCATATTGGAAGAAGGATCAGATCACTTACCTCTTCACCTATCACCTTACCACTTCGCAGACGGTGATTGACTTAGCTTGCTCGCTTGACTAGGAACTTCCTCTTCTCTTTTATTTGCTTCTGAACTTTCAATATGTTTCTTCAGATTTTCAATTTCTTCAAGCATGTACTTCATCAAAGCCGCTTGACCTTTACTAGCTACTTCTTGCTTAACTTCTTCAATTCTCAACCTGATTTTGATTTGGCAACCGTGGAGGTTGTGGTGGTTGAGGTTGGAATTGTTGAGGTTGCAAAGGCTTATTTCCTCCCCAAGAAAAGTTAGGATGATTCCTCCAACCAGATTATATGTATTTGAATAGGATCATTCCTTGGCCTTTGAGGATACATATTCATAGCATTAGCTCTGCTCGTAATACATAGCACTTGACGGACAAAAATTAGTAGCATGAGAATATAATCCACATAGAGCACATGCTTCTTGAATTTGCCAATTTTCAAATTGAGCTTGTGTATTTGAATTATCTTGCAATTGATATAGGCTCCTATTTTTACCTCTAGCACTTTTCTCATTAATACTTAGCATCTCAAATATGCTTCGGTGTCATTCTATTAATAGAACCACCACCTGCACTATCAACCATAGTTTGTAAACCCGGCGAAAGACCATGATAAAATTGAAGCACTAACACATGTTGAGCCAAATTATGATGAGGACACATAATAAGCGTATTTTTAAATCTATCCCATGACTCATGGAATGTTTCACCTCGGTTCATTTTGGAATGACATGATTTGTTTTCTATACTCGTAAGAGATGCATGTTTGTAAAATTTGCTCATAAACAAATCATATAATTGTGCCCAAGTAAAAACACTGTTTGGTGTTAGGTTCATAAACCATCTCTTTGCCAATTCTTTTAATGCACCGAAAATATTTCATTTTAATTTGATCTTCGCTAACCTCCTAAAGGAAAAGTACTCATCATGTATTCATATTCTCTTAAGAAACCGACAGATCTTCATGGGGCATCCCATGAAAAGATGGTATGGCATTAAAATAATGTCCTTTAGCTCAAAATTCCTAACAAAGATCCGCAAGACTAAACATGATGTCACCACATTTAATGAAGGTCTACTAAAGTCATTAATAGTTCTTTGATTTACAACTTCCATATTTCTTCTGGCTCTTCTTGTCTTTGATTCCTATTGACCGGGTCAACTAGGTTTTCGTGATTACGATTATTGTTATTATCTTCCATTGTAGGATCAACAGAGGATCCTCTTGATTCAATTGGTCTTGATTATCGTGCTCTAAAAGCTAGATTTTCAAAATATCTTGGTATCTTTTAACAATATTTATCTCTTGATCTAAGTCTACCAATTCAGATTTAAAGATCTACTTAATTGCATGCAAATAAATTAAAGCAATTTAAAAACAAATAACTATTAAAATAAAATAAAATAAAATCTTTTGTATTTTTATTTTTATAAACCGAAAATTAAACTAAAAACTAAATTAAATTAAAAACTACGCTACCTACAAACTAACTACGTGAACTAGCTTGTCCCTCGCAACGGCGCCAAAAACTTGATCGATGTTTTATTTATCTATTTCCTTGCAAGTGTACAAGACTATTATAGAATAGACTCGGAAGCAAGGGTCGAACCCACGAGACAAGTGATCAATAAGCAAGCGATTATAGATAGCAAATTATTAACCTAAGGGTTTTTATGTTTAATTCTACTCTAAATTACTAGTTATAGATGTTTAACTAATTAGACAAGAATAACAGATATGAAGATCTTATGGTGAGTGGAAATCTAGGATTCGGGTTTCACTTATATCTCCTTTATGTTCAATTCATAATAATGTCATTCAATGTCTTGGGTTCGCTCACTAAAAATAGATATAGTCTGTTGAACAATTGGTTCAGCCTCCATCCCCGCAAAAAATTCACCCATTCCATATCCTAAGCACATGAACTATCAATCTAGCTGTCACCTAGATTTATGATCTATCTGTCACCTAGATCATGTAAGAACCTGGTCCTAACTTATCACTCTCGTGCTTCGATAGGTCCAATTTATTGTGTTGGTGAGCCAGTATACGACATATGCACTCTGGTCATGCAGATTATCCGCACCTCTAAGCCTTTATTATTTGCGATTACATTCATTTGTTCAAAGCAAAATAATATAGGGATTGATAAACAACACAATCAACAAGCATTGAATAGACATATATATAAATCAAAACATAAATTCGATACAAGTTACCTCCCACCTCCTAGATTAGGGATGATTTAGTTCATCATAGACGATGAACAGCACATGGAGATGATGAAAGGCATGATTCGATCTTCAATACTTGAAATTACAAAACCTAACTATGTTATACAATCTAAAACTACCTAAAATTTATGTAAAGAAAGCTTCCAGCCGCTCCTCCCTCCTGCTTAGGCTCGGCATCCGACTTCTATATATACTGGGAGTTGTGATTGGATCGAATGACTGTGTGAAAATCCGAAAAGGTCGCATGCCTACCTTGCGGCCGCAAGGTGCTCGGATACTTTGCGCCCGCAAGGTCTCCAATGTGTGTGGTTTGACTCTTCGATTGCCGGCCGGGGACCGATACGCTTACCTTGCGGTCCGCAGACAAGTGCGAGGCACCTTGCGTCCGCAAGGTGTCCGTCATTGATCTTCATTTTTCTTCAATTTTTCTTTCTTGTAATTTGCACTTAAAACCACGGAGTTTCGATATTTTCACGCAATCCCGAAACTTACAAAACTCACCGAAACATATATTAGTACTCAAAAGACTCGTGAAATAGCATAATTTAAGTCACGAAGTATATAAAATCGGCGTATAAAATACATCGATCAGCTACTAAAGATGCAATGTCATGACATGACATTATGTTCAAATAAAACATGTACATCTCATATCATGCTCATGATATAACATTTCATGGAATAATCCACAACACAAACCAAAACCTAACAATAGTCTCATAGAACATCATTTGCATAATTTATCATAAGTAATTTATATCAATAGAATATGATTCTCAATTCCAATACGTTTAACATGTAATCTTCATATTGCACTGTTCATCAAAACATCATCCACATACCTCAATTATTCCATGGGTCTCACACTTCATCTTTACTCAAGTCCAAATTATTGACTTATAGGGCAGCCCCAATAAATTCAGATTTCAAACCTAAAAATGACAATTTCTCAACATCTTGCAAATGTAAATAATTCCTTCACTAGAACTACTCCTAGGCAAATTGAGAATAACATTCATGCTTGAACTAAATCCAAATTAATAAGTTAACATGGCAGCCCCAAAGTTTTCAGATTTCTATCTTGTTGAAATGAAGATTTCTACTTCACAAAAAGTCTTCCTAAGCATGTATACAATAACTATTATGAAGGAGTATGCCCTAATATTGAACCTACAAATTTTCTGGTTTGTTTGAAAACGCATTAAGCCTTAGATTAACGTGATTGATCAACAAATAAAATGGAGACAATCGAAGAGGAAGGCAAGAGCTTCGTTTTGGTAGTCTCAAAACTCCGATAGGGCTACCGGTGAAGGATGGAGGTGTTCTTGGGTCTCCTTCTCTCTCTAAACCCAACAAGCTCTCATACGTAAGTTGGAAATGGCTGCCAATGGTTCAGCCTTGGAATGTTGGAGTCAAAAATTGGTTTAATCCAAGTGATTGGTTAAGTGAGTTTCTATTGGTCAATCCTTGCCTACCATTGATCAAAACTTGTCAAGGGCTTAAGATGAGTCAAAGGGGATTCAACATAAGTGAATTGGGTCAGTCAAGGTCGGACTTGGGTCAAGGAAGCAAGGGGGAATGGCTGCAACCACAAAAATCCCGAAATCTGGAAAACATATTTTTCATTTGCGAAGTTACTGGACAGTCAATCTTGTAAAATCTACCATAAATCTCTCACAACTCCTATTGAAGTAATTTTTGATTTTTCTGAAACTATACTCTTTAAAATACAATTTAGCATTTTAAATTTCTCAATTCGGACTCGTATTCATCAAAATACAGTCCCTCCAAGTTCATGTTAACATTCTGAATTCTCAAAACAGAACACAGAGACAGCCATAATACGTGGCCTATTTGAGGCACTTAAACACCATGGAAAGTTATGAAAATTTACAGGTATTAACTTAACATATGTAGGTAACACACACTAAAATTTAAGCCAATTCTATTTAGTAGATTGGTACCAGAATTTTCCCGAAGTTTGCCCAAAAACAGGACTGAATCTGTGAAGTAATAAGTTGGTTATTTTATTTCCAATTGTAACAAGTCGACGAACATGGATGGTTTAAGCATGAAAGAACTAGTACCCTTGGTCTAGAATTCAACCCACATGAACCACAAGTAACATGGACAAGTCTCTATGGTAAAGGAATGCATTCATGCATCCTAATTTCCAAATGCTCAAATACAAACAAGAAGGGTCTCAACCTCAAAGTTAAGCTTCCAATGGTCTAAGTAATGACCAAGAAACATGTAAAAATCATACCAAGACTCTCTAAGACTTAGTTAAGAGTTAAGGAAGCTAAGGCGATACACAAAGCTACCACGAAAAGGCATACAAAGCATAGAAATCTTATAAGACAACCAATACTCAACTAAAAGAACTAGAACCAAGATAAACATGTTAGGTTTATTTCTAGCATGTTAAGCAACAATAACGATCATGGTAAATAACCAAGGTTTGGGTTCTCATACTAACAACAAGCCAACAAGAATGTTATGGCCATTTGACATGCAAAACAAGAAATTCAAACACACGAAAGTCCAGGGTCTTACACCCCCAAACTTAGACTTTGCTCGTCCACGAGTAAATAATACTTATAAATACAAAAGCAATTAAAATACAAAAATTAAGAAAATCTTTTTGGAGGATGACACTATGTACACTCCTCTAGAAACCCACAAACTCAAGGAGACTCTCACGAGCGACTCGACTATGCAGATAAATACAAAAACTAATAAATACAGAAACAAGTAAAAATTATTCTAAAAACAATAAATACAAAATAACAAAAATCTTTTTGGTTTCAATCTCAAATCACAGAAGCATGGCATATCAAAGTTGTCTCAGTAAGATGCTCACCACATAATGTGCAGACTAAATCTTAGAACAAACTGACTTATACTCAAGCTGCTACTGGTCTTAATTTCTCCGTGTGTGTGTGATAACCAGTCATAGAGAATATCTTAACTAAAACAGTTTTATTAAGCTAAACACAACATTCATTCTAAAAATCAGGATTTTCAATAAAACTAATGCAATACAGAGTATGAGATCTACCATCCAAACCCGGTCTATTATAGAAAGAGAGAACACCAAGGATTTAAAATACTTATACATCCATCTCATGCACTTCCTATGTATGACATACAATACTTTCATACCCCAATTACTTGCAATGGCTAAGATTATGCTAACACAGTGAGCTGCGGATAATATGAATATATGAAGTGGGAATCAATTTACATGTATTACAATCAAATCAACAAACACAAGTGATAGACGTATTTTATACGTCTTTATCGGGTACTTTTATGACTTAAAATGAGCAATTTCACGAGGCTTTTGGCTACTGATATGTGTTTTTGATTTATTTTATGAGTTTCAGGGTTTTAGGTGGATTTATGAGATCTATGAAGCTTTTTCGAGGAAGGGGCCAAAGTGCAACATTGGAAGAAAGACAAAAAGAAGATTCTGGCCACCTTGCGGCCGCAAGGTAGGCAGAAAGACGGCCACCCAAAATTAGACCCTTGCAGATGCAAGGTCAATACCCAATGCGGCCGCAAGGTCCCTAGAACCGACTTCACGGGGTTTTTGAACTGGATTGAACCTCCTATTCCCCTACAACTCCTTGGCATAAATAAAGGACGGTAGCCAAAGCCAAAGGACGTCCAGGAAGTGTTAGAAAACAGTTTCAGCATAGGATTTAGATTGTATTACGTAGCTTAGTTGTTGTAATTACAGTTTTGAAGATCGATCCATGTATTCCTTCATCTCATTGTGTTGTTCATCTTCAAGGATGAACTAAACATCCATTAATCTAGGAGTTGGGAGGTAACTTGTATCGAATCTATGGCTTAATTTATATTTTTATTCATTCAATTCTTGTTGATCATGGTGTTTATCAACCCCTTTATTATCTCGCTTTGAACAAATGAATGTAATCGCAAGTAATAAAGGCCTAGAGGTGCGGATAACTGCACGGCCAAATGCATATGTCGTACACTGGCTCACCATCATGATAAATTGAACCTATCGATGCACGAGAGTGATAAGTTAGGGTCAGGTTCTATATATGACCTAAGTGATAGTTAGGATCCATATGTTCTTGTGCTTAAGATATAGAATGGATGAATTATTTGGAGATGGAGACTGAACGGTAATTTGACAAGCTATATCTATCTTTCGTGAACGAACCCAAGTTATTGAATGATACTTTATCTAAATAAGCTATAGAGTAGATACAAGTGAAACCTTAATCCTAGATTTCATTCCTCCATAAGATCTTTACAATTGTGATTACTGCTTGGTTTAATTAAATTTATTGCTTTAGTAGATTAATTAGTTTAAATCAAATAAATAAAAAACCCCCTTAGTTTAAAATTGCTACCGATATTCTTGCTATTTGTATTTTTCTTGTCTCTGTGGTTCGACCCTTGCTTCCCAAGCTATTCTACAATAGTCTTGTCCACTTGCAAGGAATTAATTAAAATAAGACACGATCAAGTTTTTGGTGCCGTTGCCGGGGACAAGCTAGTTTGCGTAGTTAGTTTGTTGGTAGCGTAGTTTTAAATTCAGATTTTATAAAAATAAAAATACAAAAATATTTTATTTATTTTTAGTTGTTAGCTTTTAATTGTTTTAATTGTTTTTATTATTTTATACACGGCCGTAGATCTCTAAATCCTAAGCTGGTAGAATTAAATCAAAATAAAAATAATCTTGGAAGAATCAGGAAGACCCTGATAATTTGGAAACCCAACCCTTCAATCAAGAACAGTTGAATCAAGAGGATCTTCTGGTTGATCCTCCAATTGATAATAATAATCAAAATCCTGAAAATCTGGTTCCTCCGGTAAATGTGAATCAAAGAATGGAAGAACCTGCTGATAGAAATATGTAAGTAATAATCAATCAAAGAACTATAAGTGATTTTGGTCGTCCTATGTTGAATGCAACACCATCATGTTTAGTCTTACCAGAAGCGGTAAGAAATTTCGAACTTAAAGGTTATTATTATAATATGATGCCTTCATTTCATGGACTGCCATCTGAAGACCTAGTAAATTTTGTTAAAGAGTTCGAATTCATGATTGAAACTTTTCCATTAGGCGGTTTGACTGAAGATCAGATAAAAATGAAATTATTTCAATGTGCATTAAAAGATTTGGCGAAAAGATGGTTTATGAACCTAACACCTAGAAGCGTTTACACTTGGACTCAATTATATGATTTGTTTATGGGTAAATTTTATCAACATGTATCTTTTTCAGAATACAGAAAACAAATTATGTCTTTTCAAAATGAACCAGGAGAAACATTTCATGAAGCATGGAATAGATTTAAAAATTTACTTATCATGTGTCCTCATCATAATCTATCTCAAGATGTGTTAGTAATTCAATTTTATCTTGCCCTTTCTCCTGCTTTACAAACTATGGTTAATAGTGCGGCCGGTGGTTCTATTAATAAAATGACACCAGCTGCATTAGAAGAATTACTTGAGATGCTAAGTGCAAATTCTCAACAGAAAAGTATAATAGGTAAAAGTAGAAGTCTATTTCAAGTTCAAGAAAAACCAGATATGCAAGGTGTAGACACCCCAATTTCGTACCCCTGGTATGTGACATGACATAAAATATCAAGACCTGTTAAAACATTAACAAACGTCAAGTTCAGGTCAAAAGTGCAAAAGAACAAAGCGAGATGCGCAAAAGGACGAACAGGACCAAAGTGCACAAAAAAGGAGAAGTTTGAAATTGGGCGTGGCCACCACCAAAATTGGGTGTGGCGCCCAATTTGGGATGATGCGCCCAATTTTGTGAAGGACTGCGCCCAGTTTCTTCAACAGTGCACTGATCATTTGCCGTAATGTGTGATTCACTCTACGCAGTGTACAAACGGCTGAAGCATGAAGAAGGAAATTTATTTCCTTCTGTGTCCTCATTTTCTCCTATAAATATAGGCCTTCAGTCGATCATTCAGCACACCTTTCCTTCGATAAAATTCTCCGTGTTGTCGTTACGCTGGAGAAATAGAGAGCGATGTGAGATAGTGAGCGATCACCTCAAAAAGCCTCGAAACTCTGCCAAACGTCCCTCCAAACACAAAACCAACGGTAGAAGTGAACCGTAGCCCCCTAGCTAGGTATCCACCCTTTTTCCCCGGTCCAAAAATCGTGTGGCAATCTTAGAAAATGCCTCAATGAATCTACGGTAATAACCCGCCAAGCCCAAGAAACTACGGACTTCGGTCATCGTACTAGAGTCTTCCACTTGGCCCTCAACCTTAGATGGATCCACCGCGATACCATCACTAGACACAACATGCCCAAGAAAAGCAACTTGTTCTAGCCAGAATGCACACTTGCTAAATTTAGCAAAAAGTTGTTTCTTACGCAACACAGTAAGAACCTCTCTCAAATGATGCTCATGCTCCTCTCGTGGCTTCGAGTACACAAGGATATCATCAATGAACACCACTACAAAGCAATCAAGGTACTCATGAAACACCCTATTCATCAAGTCCATGAAAACGGCAGGCGCGTTTGTCAACAAACGGCATCACAACAAACTCATAATGGCCATAACGCTGCGAAAGGCGGTCTTCGGGACATCCTCCGCGCGAACCCTCAACGGGTGGTAACCACTCCTCAAGTCTAACTTGGAATACACAATAGACCCGAAGGCGATCAAAGAGATCATCAATGTGAGGTAATGGGTACTTATTCTTTATAGTAACTGGTTCAGCGACGATAGTCAATGCATAACCGCAAGCTACCATCCTTCTTCTTCACAAACAAAACTGGTGCACCCCACGGAGACACACTCGGTTTAATAAACTCTCTATCCGGCGGTTCACTGCAAGCTGCTCCTTCAACTCTCTCAACTCATTTGGAGCCATCCTATAAGGTGCTCTAGAGATAGGTGAAGTACCGGGCAATAACTCAATGCAAAACTCTAACTCTCGGTCGGGAGGTAATGCATAATCAGTCGAAAAGACATCCGGAAATTCATTAACTACCGGTACATCTTCTATACTAACAGTAGACATGCTAGTATCAAGCACACAAGCAATATACCCAGTACACCCCTGAGATAGAAGTTTTCTAGCCCGCAAAGTAGAAATAACATGTATACCTCCCATAGCATGATCGCCAATAAACACAAATTCCAGAATTCCGGGCATGGCAAAAGTAACTGTATTGCGACGGCAATCTACTAAAGCATGGTAAACACATAGCCAATCCATACCCAATATCACATCAAAATCCTGGATAGGCAATACTACCAAATCCGCATGCAAAACCCGATCACAAACAAGTACATCGCAACCCCTATAAACCTCAGATGCAAGCATACAATCACCCAGCGGTAGAAACCCCAAGCACGTAAGGCAAGCGGCGGAAAGACGCGTAAATTCTCAATAAAATGCGGTGCATCATATTTGCACATGTATAACAATACAACATTTGTTGTTCCATACCTTTTTGGTAATTGGTTCGGTCAATTTCAAATCTAATTTATACCATTCTAGTTCTCCAACGAAGACCTCTTGATAATCAAGTCAAGGGCCCTCTGAAGTGACTTCAAAAGCTTTCGTCGTAAAGGATGTGTGGTGTTCGTGAATCACAAAAAAGCATCCTTTATATCGGTCTCAAGAATACAAATCATAAGAACATATAGGCATGGCATTAACATCATGCAACATAGTATATTAATTTACTATGTATGTAAACCAAATTATGGAATATTCATACTATTAACTACCTATCAATGGTGGATAAAACACATTAGACAAGGCTAGTACACTATCAATGTATTAGACTAATAAAGAGACAATACAACATTTCACGAGTCACTAGGTAGCATATTCTTACTAACTAGTATACGGCCAATCCTTATAAGTCAAACCGTATACGGGTCGACAACCAATCCAACCAATCATCACGTGATCACCTCGGCCAATCTCCAAGTTCCAACATATCATGAGGAAATTTCACCTTGATCAAGGTAGTCCCCAAATACCCAAACACAACCATCGGAAAGAGTTCTCAAATTCCCAACACAAGTAATACAAGGACTGGTGGTTAATTACTACCCTAACTATCTACACATGTATAGCAATCTATGAAATACTAATAGGTACCACGGGAGGTTTAACCACTCCGCTCTCGAAACGTATTACAACAAACTTTCGCCATAATGATTAACACGACGATCACCCTTGGGACCGAGAATCTAGCTTCTCTGATTCCTAAAAATGGAACAAGGAACAACAGCTCTACTGAAACACATCACCCACTCTTGGTATAACTGCAACTCATAAGCAATATAGGAGAAATATAATACTCCTAGACACAAACCTTCACTCACAGCAATCTATACCAAACGAACTTAGTACTCCAAGTCGTATTCGTTCACGAAGGATCTGCCAATAAGGCACGAAATAGAACACTCAACGTCAAGATTCACACAAAGAACCAACCCACCTAGGCCATGGAACCTATCCCGCCGATAGCTAACCTATAAAGCTCGATACCAAGTGACGACCCAACCGGACGAGGTGGAATCACAAGTCAAGTCATCCAAATAGGACAACAATACATGCAAAGACTCAATTATAGAAAATGACGTGACGCAACATTTCAGATGAAGCGCGACTCGGCACCAAATGGGCCGGAAATTTTTAAAACTTTTTAAACATGATATAACAATTAATACAATTATACCAAATCATCAGCGACTTTACTACCGGAACCCAACACTACATAGTTCATGCAAATATACCTCGACGGCTACAACATGCCGGAGAAACAACATAATTAAACAAGAGCTAAAGTAATGCCCAGCGGAAGTTTTAAAACATGTGAACCATACTACATTTATACAAGGCTCGGCATACATGCGCCGGCGCTCAAAATAAGATACAAGTATAGACATAAATCCAAATAAACAAAGTTCCCAAGCAAAGTCTAAATGACTTGCTAAACCCAACATCCTTACAAAAGAGAACAAAATAAGGACATCTATAAACCACAACCTCGTCGCGTGCGATCACAGACAAGCAAGAATCCTGCTACACCTCAACGAGCGGTACCTGAACGGCTCGGATCTAAAGCGGTAAAAGGGAGGGGGTAAGTCATAAAGACTTTGTGAGTTAACAATTATGCATGTCATGGCATTATGCAACCTACATAGCAAGATATCATCTTTAATATCAAGTCACTCAAAGCATTCATTTAATAAACACTTAAATCACATATCCATGGTAGCACATTGTTTCACATAAGTGCTATAAAGTAAATCACATCTAAGGAGGATATGTTATGGAACCGGTGCCGCTACGTAGCTCCTGCAATACACAGCGTTAACATTCGTGCCAATGATACCCGTGATGAGTGTATCAAAGTACCGAGCTCTCTACTCGGGTACCAAGCTCTCTCCATGGTACTTAGACTTGCCAATGTGCTCTCTTGGTTACAGCAAAGGGGCTACTTCCCCCTTGTGGCCAGGTGGGCGTGTGTGATAAAAACCCGGTATAACAACCCATCACTATCACGAGTCCCATAACTCGTGACGGCGATGCATTGTCACACCAACGACTCAATCAAATATGCTAGCTAGACTCATGCAATGCCAAGTAGATGTTTACTCATCATATAATCTCAAATAAGGAACAAGTTCGACAAGAGCGAACTTATTCAACAAGTAGTTGTTTAATCATTTAAGGAATCACACAAGAATTCGACAAGAGTGAATTCAACATGTCAAATAGATACACTATTCTACAACATGCTCTCAATCATGCATTTACTTCACACGATCACATAAACCGCATAAGAACTCAATTGAGTCTTACAAGCACACATACATCAAGGCATACTCATCAATCCATCTCAAAGTATCGTAAGCTAATTCCTTAGTCTAACGAACTACATTCGTCGTAGGGATTGATTGTGGAGTCGTTATTGTTCATAACTCCCTAATTTCAACTCCGGTGAGTTTTACTACATTTCAACCAAGAAGAGTATTGATACTATATGTATCACATTGCCCTTTTCTAAGTTCTCCGTTCATTTAGAACTCGATAACTAAGCCGTTCATGTTCTTAAACTAGCCTTAAACACAATCCCGAGTTTCAAACCCTAGTTTCGGCGATTTTGTTAAACCTTGAATTGAACCGAATTCTTTCACAAGAGTTCTTCCCAAGCTTAATACAAACAACATTCATGCTTTAATAAATGTCAAAATCATAACTTCATAGAGATTTCATAAAATCACACACATAATATATATGTTGAAATGGAAGTTTTGTCTTCACAAAAGGTGTTCATAATCATCACTAGAACAACTATAATGAAGGGGTCATGCTATTTTATTGAACATGAAAATTCTGGGAATTGTCACTCACCTTAGTCCTATGATTAATGGAGGAAAGGTTGATTAGAGCAAGGGTTGTTGTAGAGAAGATCGAGAGCTTCGATTTGGCGGTCTCGGTTCGACGATCGGACCACCGGATCTCCGGGAAATGGTCTCTTAAGTTTGTGTGGCCTCCATGGACGAAATTTGGAGCATAGTCTCTGAATCTCTGGTTATGGTTGAGCCAAAAATGGCTGGAAGGGATGAATTTTGAGTTTATATACTTCCCAAGATGTCCCTAATCCAAGTGAAGTGATTAAGAAGCTTTCTATTGGCTAAGGCATGAAGACCATTGATAAGCCATGATCCAAGGGTTCAAAAGGCCTCTAAGGGAGTCAACAAAGGTGGCTTGAAGTCACCAAGGACGGACAAGGGCCAAGGGCTCAAGGGTCAATAGCCAAAACCCACTCAAAACTCACAAAACCAGATTCTGGAAAACAGACAGTCAATCTTGTAAAATCGACCATAAATATATCACACCTCCAAATGAGGTGAATATTTATTTTTCTGAAACTAGACTCTTTAAACTATAGTTTAGCCTTTTAAATTACTCAATTTGGACTTATATTCATCAAAATATGGCTACTACAAGTTCATGTACAGAAGCTGATTTCCTGAAAACAGAATTCTGGCACAGCCGTAAGTCAAGACTTAAATGAGGTACTTATACACCTTGGAAAAATACCATATTTTACAGGGAGTATCCTAACATATGTAGGTAAAACATACTAAATTTTTAGAAAATTCTCTTTAGTAGATTGGTACCAGAATCTTCCCGAAGTTTACCCAAAACCGGACTGAATCTGTGAAGTAATATGTTGGTCATCTTATTTCCAAATGCAAGAAGTCTATGAACAATGATTATGCAAGCATGGGAAATACTAGTACACTTGGTTTAGAACTCAAATGAACTTCTCGCAAGTTGAAAACACAAACAATACAAGCAACGAAGGCAATCCCGAGAAACCCTAAGGCTCAAATGAAGCAACAATGCTTCTAAACTCTCAACCAACTCAATGCAAACATGGTATGAATGAAATAAAGTCTCTAGCATGTCAAGACATATTATAAACATGTTATAATGATGAAAAACACAAAATGAGTTTGGGTTCTCACATCGTGTCCTACGAAGCATCAGAGAGGTACACCAACAAACTCTCCAAGTCCTTGGTGCCCGAAAGGGGATTTAAGGCTGAAGATTTTGGTATCCGTCCCGCTCTGATTGCTCGTAGGTGGGGACTTTTGTTCGATTCTCCGCCTAAGGACGCTGTAGTCCCTATTGTCCGAGAATTCTACGCCAATGGCGACATTGGCATGGATGGCGGTGTGCAAGACACTGTTTATGTTAGGGGCACTGTAGTTGACTTTTTAGCCCAAAGCATTAACACCCACTTCGGCACCTCCAACTTTGCCGTTGGTGCCGATGACTATAGCACACACCTCAACCCCCGTATCCCTGTCAAGATGATCAATGCTGTCATTGCTCTCCCTGGTGTGGAGTGGTCCTATAACCGTAACCCACCCTATGGACCACGCACCATGAGAGAGTCCTTCCTTCAAGACACGGCCAAGCCCGTGTATAAATTTGTTTGTGGCCATCTTATGCCCTCAAGTCACCAAAACACGGTGAATTGGGAGAGGGCTGTCATGACCTACACCATCATGACTAATGGGTCTATTGATGTTGGCCGTTTGATCAACGGCCAAATCAAGACCCTAATTAGAGGTAGGACGAATGGGGGTTCGCGTTCCCGCATTTGATCACTGACTTGTGTAGGAGGGCAAACGTGAGAATGCCCAAACACGCTGAGAGGCTGAAGGCTGGTCCGGTTATTACTAGGGCCATTTTGTTTGAACACCTTCAGCAGCCGCGAGTGAGGGTTCCTCAAGAGGAGGAACCCGAAGAGGAAGACGAGGATCCGCTCGTTGGGATCTCCAACAGGTTGGAGGAAGCTGTCCTCCAAACTGATATGGTGAGTCAGCAGTTGGCCCAAATGCGTGCCGACCAGCTGAAATTTTTCGGTTGGGCCAACGACGTGGGACAGAATCTGTCCAACTATTATGGGCTGCCACCAGGCACGATCCCCGAGTTTCGTCCTCATTCGTTATCTCCGCCCGACTCACCTTGAGTCGAGACCCAAGTTCCGTCCTCGTTCGTTAGGTGGACCCGCTATGTCCTTTTGATATTTGTCCTACCCCATCAATCCTCTCATATGTTCCTCTATTTTGAGGACAAAATAGAATTTAAGTTTGGGGGGGGGGATTGAAAATTTTAGGTCTTAGCAGGTCCTAGCCTAACGAGGAATGGAGTTGGGCTATGTCGTTAGGGTGAAAGAAAATTTCTTTCTTAGATGACCATTTAACATTTCACCCTATTTATCCTGTTTTTATTTTTTTTTTATTTTCGGAGTTGTTGGCATGACCAGAATACTATAATAGGAAGGACCTTTAGGGTCCTAACAATTGTATCATCGTCATCATCTCCCAATTTCTTAAAAAATATATAAAAAAAAATATTTAAATTCAAAATATTCATCCTCGAGTTTAGGTGTGGTAATGCTAGTCGTAGTCCATGAGGAGATTAGTGCAATGAACCGCATAGTTAGTCCGTAGATCCCCCTGGAATTTACTTAATTTTGCGAAACTTTTACTTTTCTCCAAATTCTTCATGCACTCACACCAGTCATAATTATGGATTGATTAGAATAGTTTTATAAAGTTTATAACACCGATTTATCTTCAACAAGATATGCATCCGAATATGATGCATAGTCATTCGAACATGATTGTTGCATTAAATTGTAACTTAGGGTCAATTGCATGATAAATAGATCTCTTGGATTTTTCTCATTTATATATCTCAAGCACACTTTCGAACCGTGTCTGCATGTTAGTCTCAATTGTCCCTACCATCTGTCTTAGCGAATGCTTATGTGAAATCTAGTGATGCTAAACACTCAACCCCGATTCCCATAGTTGATATGATATTTTGTGTTGTTGTACTTGCTTTAAATACTCTGTGAGCATTTGGCATTAAGAAATGACTTAGGCCATCTTTGGATCGTTAGAGCCTAAATATTCCCTGACCTATACTAAACATATCCCTAGTGTCCCCTTTGAGCCTAATGAAAAAGAATGGAGTGTGCTAAGCACACTATTTAAACCCCCATTCGCCATCGTTTCTTTACCCACATTAACTTAACCCTAAAAGCCTATACACTTTTAGCCTACCCTTTGAGAGAGTAGGATTGGGTGGGAAATTGATTCTAGGAGGACCACTTCTTTTCAGTTAGGCTATTTTTCAGAAGACTTCTTCTTTCCGTCGTCGAAAAAAAAAAATCATGTGTCGACGAAAAATGAAACGGAAGAAGAAGAGTGTAAACAAAGATTCAAATGAAAGCATAGCTTTCAAGAGAAAATATGTTAGAAAAAAAAATTCTGCTGATTAGAATGTGATATTTTTAGAAAAATATATTTCCCAAAACAAGTTTGGGGGGAAAGAAAAGTAACACAAAGTACCCCTCCACTTGTGGTCTTTGCAGGTCCTAGCCTAAATAGGGAAGACTTCCGTTTGCTTGGAAGTATGAGGGATAAAGGTAGTCTTACTCTCTCACTTTGAATTCCAATACCTTTCCTTCATATCCCCCAACACCTTGGCCTTACATTACAAGCTTAAACAGTCCTAATGATCTTCTTGCCAATGCTTATGTTGTTTTTACTGTCAAGTGAGTAACATGAAATTGATCACACACTTCATAATTACTATTATTCACCTTAAAGCTCACTGTGTTAGCATAATCTTAGCTATTACAAGTCATTGGGATAGGAGAGCATTGTATGTCATACATAGAAGTGCATGGGATGGATGTGTAAATCTTTTGAATCCTTGGGACCTTTCGGTCTGTAACTGACCGGGTTTGGATGGTAGATCTCATACTTCTTAATGCATGATTTTCTATTAAACTGTGATTTTCATATGAATGTGGTGTTTAGCTCAATAAAACTGTTTTAGTTAAGATATTCTTTAAGACTGGTGATCACACACACACGGAGAAATTAAAAGTAGTAGCACTCTTAAGAAAAGACTAGTTGGTTTTATTTGACTAAGCTTGCATATATGTGGTGAGCACCAAACTGAGATTACATGCATACCATACACTTGTAACTTATGTTTTAATTATGTTTTATTTGTAGTTGTATTTTAGTTTTATATTTATCTGTTTTTGTATTTATCTGCATAGTCGAGTCACTCGAAAGAGTCTCCTTGAGTTTGTGGGTTTATAGAGGAGTGTAAATAGTGTCACCCTCACAAAAAGATTTTAATTTTTGTTATTTATATGCTTTTGTATTTATAAGTTTATTTGTTTACTCGTGGACGAGCAAAGTTCAAGTTTGGGGGTATTTGATCGATGTATTTTATACGTCGATTTTATATGCTTCTGTGACTTGAATTAGGCTATTTCATGAGTCTTTTGAGTACTAATATATGTTTTTGGTGAGTTTTGTAAGTTTCAGGATTGTTCGTGAAAATACGCGAAACTCCAGGGTTTTAAGTGCAAATTACAAAGAAAGAAAAATTGAAGAAAATGAAAGTCATTCTGGACACCTTGCGGACGCAAGGTGCCTCAGACCTTGCGACCGCAAGGTAGGCGATATAGCCCCAAGCCACCAATCGAAGAGTTCCAAGAAGCACACCTCGGAGACCTTGCGGACGCAAGGTATCCAAAGACTCGACCGCAAGGTAGGCAGAATGCTCAAATTTCGGGTTTTCACATAGTCATTCGATCCAATCACAACTCCCAAGTATATATAGAAGTCAGATGCCGAGCCTAAGCATAGAGAGGACGGCTGGAAGCTCTCTTTACATAGATTTTAGGTAGTTTTAGATTGTATAACATAATTAGGTTTTGTAATTTCAAGTATTGAAGATCAAATCATGTCTTCCATCATCTCCATGTGATGTTCATCGTCTATGATGAACTAAATCATCCCTAATCTAGGAGGTGGGAGGTAACTTGTATCGAATTTATGTTTTGATTCTTATATATATGTCTATTCAATGCTTGTTGATTGTGTTGTTTATCAACCCCTCTATTATTTTGCTTTGAACAAATGAATGTAATCGCAAATAATAAAGGCTTAGAGGTGCGGATAACTGCATGACCAAGTGCATATGTCGTACACTGGCTCACCAACACAATAAATTGGACCTATCGAAGCACGAGAGTGATAAGTTAGGACCAGGTTCTTACATGATCTAGGTGACAGATAGATCATAAATCTAGGTGACAGCTAGATTACAGTTCCTGTGCTTAGGATATGGAATGGGTGAATTTTGCGGGGATGGAGGCTGAACCAATTGTTCAACAGACCATATCTATTTTTAGTGAACGAACCCAAGACATTGAATGACATTATTATGAATTGAACATAAAGGAGATATAAGTGAAACCCAGAATCCTAGATTTCCACTCACCATAAGATCTTCATATCTGTTATTACTGTCTAATTAGTTAACATCTATAACTAGTAATTTAGAGTAGAATTAAACATAAAAACCCCCTTAGGTTAATAATTTGCTATCTATAACTGCACTGTTCGTGATCACTTGTCTCTGTGGGTTCGACCCTTGCTTCCGAGTCTATTCTATAATAGTCTTGTACACTTGCAAGGAAATAGATAAATAAAACAATCGATCAGCTATAGTCATCAGCACAACCGCAAAGTTGGAGGTGCCGAAATGGGTGTTAATGCTTTGGGCCGAAAAATCAACTACTATATTCCTAAGATTAACAGTGTCTAGCACACCGCCATCCATGCCAATGTTGCCATTGGCGTAGAATTCTCGGACAATAGGGACTACGGCGTCCCTAGGCGGAGAATCTAGCAAAAAGCCCCACCACGAGCTGCATCAGACGGGAGAATACCAATGTCTTCAGCCTTGAATCCCCTTTCGGGCACCAAGGACTTGGAGAGTTTGTTGGTGTACCTCTCTGATGCCTCGTAGGACACAAATCGGGTTATGTCAAAATTTTGCTCTTCCTCCTGAGCAGGGCCGGAGGATGAAGCACCAGAATTTCTACGCCTACGGAACATTTTGTTTGATAAAAAATTTTAAAAACTAAAAATTTTAACTATTAAAATTGTATTTTAAAATTCTAAAATTAAAATTTATTCTAAAGCATGCAAAAATTATATATACGTTAAAAACTATCTAACACCCTAGCATGCAAATATTTTACGTATGAATTTAAATAGGGTGTTAGGGTTACTTGTTTGCAGCCTTAATTGAGTGAATGCAGCCGGAGTGGATCTTGATCTTTTGACGGCAACAATGGAGGATCTTCCTTCTCTTTTTTCAAAATCTTCAATTTGTGGGGTGCAATGGTGGATGAGTGGATGAGGGAGATGAAGAGTTTGAGGGAGGAGGGAGATGATCTTTGAGATTAATGTCGGTATTTGAAGAGATCTTGCCGGAATTTTGAAGGGATTTGGACTGCTGCTGCACTGCTGCTTAAAGGAGGGAAGGAGTTGTGTGATTTCTGCAAATGAAAACCCGGCAGCCTTAAATAAGGGGACCTTGCGGTCGCAAGGTTTGCCACACCTTGCATCCACAAGGTCGGCAGTCAAACCGTTTCTGATTCTGCTGATTCCCCATGACTGATTGTACGTGGCACGAGATATGCATTTACTAGGGACCTTGCGGTCGTAAGGTCCTCCACACCTTGCGTCCGCAAGGTGGGCAGTGACTTCCCTTCTTGTTTGTCTTTTCAGCTTTTCAACAGTTTGCAGTTTAGCCCTTCCATTAGCTTCCGTTATGTCTTGGATATTTCCTGTATGCAAAATCTAAACAAAAAAATTCTAAACTAAAAATTATTAGTAACATATAAATACAACACTAAGATGTTTTTCTCCCCCAAACTTGATTTTTGGCATATTTAATTAAAAATTAAATGTCCAAAAATAAAATTTAATGGAGAAAAGCATATTTAAACTAACTACTAAACAAAATAACTTCAACATAGTGGGTTGCCTCCCACTTAGCACCTTTGTTTAACATCTTTGGCTCGACCAAACTACAAGCCTAATCTCTTGGTGGTTCATTGTCAGCCAAACGGATTAACTCAATTGTTCGTTCAACTGACATTGGCTCAGAATATGGCTTGAGTCGGTGTCCATACACTTTAAACACTTCATTGTTTTTGGGGTTTTGTATATCAACGACCTACGAGGATAAATTGCATACAATTCTAAAGGGACCGCACCATTTAGATTTCAACTTTCACAGGAATAACCTTAATCTAGAGTTAAACAAAAAACTTTCATACCTGGATGAAGCATTTTGTTGGCTAATCCCAAGTCATGATACTTTTTGGTCTTTTCTTTGTAAGTCTTCGCATTCTCATACGAATTTAATCTATGTTCTTCTAACTCATTTAACTGAAACAATCTTTCTTCTCCGACCAATGTTAAATCCAAATTTAATTCTTTAACAGCCCAATAGGCTTTTTGCTCAATCTCAACTGGTAAATGGCAAGCTTTGCCATATACCATTCTATATGGACTCATTCCTATGGGTGTCTTAAAAAGCAGTTCGGTATGCCCATAAAGCATCCTTGAGTTTAGATTCCCAATCTTTACGATTAGGCCTAATGTTTTCTATCACGCTTTTATTTGCCTATTGCTTACTTCTACTTGTCCGAATGTTTGTGGATGATAAGGTGTAGCTAACCTGTGAGTTACACCATGCTTTCTAAGAACATTATTTAACAACTTATTGGTAAAATGAGTTCCTTGGTCACTTATTATGGCCTTAGGGACTCCATATCTAGCAAATAAATCTTCAACGAATTTAACTACTGTTTTTCCATCATTAGTCTTGGTTGCTCTTTGCTTCTATCCATTTAGAGACGTAATCAATCTGCTACCAAAATATACTCGCAATTATTGGACACAGGAAAGGGACCCATAAAATCAATACCCCAAACATCAAAAATTTCAACTACTAAATTAACATGTAAGGACATCTCGTTTCTCTTTCCTATACCACCTGTTCTTTGACATTTGTCGCATGTTGTAAAACCCTGAAATGTTGCTTGCTTGGGTTATGCATGGATTCAAACACTTATAATCATCATGAATATGTTCATTTAGCTCCCGTATTTGTTTAGAGTCAATAGCATGATTATTGACGTTGTTTGAGGTGCACGTATGCATTCTTCTTTCACGAGATGCCTTGAATCTCGGGTTTGTGATCTAAGTTGTTAACACTTGGATAATTGTTAGAAGGCATTCATAACATCATTAACATGCCTTGGATATTGGTTAGATGCTTGTTGCATTGTCGGTTTGGTTGCTAGTTTGATTCTAGCGTTAACCCTTTTCAGTTTGACTTTTCCGGTCGTCGTTCGGGAGAGCTCTGCCTGAGTTCTTGGCCTTGTTTTGTTGAGGTTTGAGACTTGATTACTTTGGTTATGATTTGGAGGACATTAAGGTTGATTTGTAGACCATTTTTGGCTTGGAAGGACTCGAGTATGCATGCGGGGGAGTCTGGGACCGAGCAAGGAAACCAGAAAAACATGGAATGCTGGAAAACAAGTGATGCGGTCGCATCACTTAGCAGCCAAGCGACCGCAAGGGTCTAGAATCAGGATTACGGGATTTTGCTTCCTGTTTTGTGCGCTGTCCGATTTTTACCCATTAAACCTATTCTAAACCTATCCTAAACTCACTTACTTAGCCTAATCCTAATCCTAATCATCTATTAAGAGGTTTAGGGGTAATTAGTGACTTGATTAAGGAGGATTAATCCCCCATATATAAGTGAAATCAGTCGCACTCTTTCACTCTATTCGGCTAGTTTACGACTTCTTCTTGCATTTCCTGCAACCACTTCAGCCAAGACCTGGGGAAGAGCTTGAGAGGAGGTGATTCTAGGGTTTCAAAAGTGGCTGAGCTTGGAAGCCATAGCTGGGAGTCTTCTTCTCCATCTAACCCGCAAGTTTGAAGAGAGTGGAGTGAGAAAAACGACTTCATCCTTTGAGTTCGAACTGGGCAGTTTGTGAGGGCCGAAATTGGTAAGTTCTACCTCTCTTCCTTTGATTTTTGGGCTCCATTGACCCTAGGGAAACAACCATTTGTGTTATTTGAGGTCAATGGAAGCCATTGTTAGGGTTGTAGAAGAAGCATGAACCCTAGGTTTTTCCAAATGAATGATAGAACTTGATTGACCTATGTGAGACCATGATATATGTGAAATTCATGTTCTAACTAGTCTAATGAACTTGATTATGTTGATTTTCCATGAGTATTGATGTTGATTTAGTTGAGATACTTGGAGGGTGTTTTGCCCTAATCTTGTTTTAGCTTGCAATTTATTGATGTGAGCTTGATTAATATGTTTTATATGCTTAATGGAGTATATTAAACCATGTTGTAAATTTTAATCATGATTTGAAGATTGTGATTGGTATGATGACTTGGATGAAATTATGCACAAGATGGCTAATTTATTCTAAGTTGCATTGTTAATCATTTTGTTGGGATTATATGATTTTATTGAACATTGGGTTTATGGTTTTTGGCGATAGTTATGAATATAGGGGGATGATGAAACCTAAGCTTCTATTCCTTGAATTTTCGGAAAACTTAGATTGAACTCAACGGAGTTAACCTTTGGGTTAGTATGAATCCTAGGAACTATAATTTTAAGTCCTACGGAATTTTGGGTAGAATTCATGGAGGTCGAGCCTCCAAGAAGTTTTGAAGTGTGTGAAGCACACTTGATTATGAGAGCTTATATGATTCTCGGTTGTGATGTTTATGCTAGGTGTGGATGAATTGCATGACTAGTTTGATGGTAGAGTGTTTACCTACTTGTTTCGAGCATATGAGTATATATTACTTGTGCTTGGGTTTTGAGTCCATGCCCGATCTGGTTGAGTTTTGGTGGACGATACATCGCCTTCACGAATTGTGGGATTCGTGATCGCGATGGATCGCCGTGTCGGGTTTGCACACACCCTCCATCGATGGCCACGGTGGGGAAGTAGTTTATCTTAGTTGTAGTAATACACATGACTTTGATAACTATGGAACTCGAGCGGAGATCGCTCGGGACGCCGATATCTACGAGAGGGATATCGAGGGCACATAAGGTTTTTGCACGTGTTTTTGCAGTGAGCGACATGCGCGAGGAATTTGGTAATGGTATCATATCCCTTATATATGAATTGTTTCACAAGTGCTTAAGTGAATAACGTGCTTAGGTGAATTGGATATGATATGATGTTTGTTTTGGTTTCTTACATGTTATACTTGATAGATAACATATTGATTAAATGTTGGTAAACATATATGCTATCACATGAACTCTATTGGAATGTTGTTTTATGCCAAAGATATAGATTATTACTGTTAAGACAAAAATGCATTGATATGGATTTATGATGAGATGTTATACTTTAATGATAACATATTTATTTAATGTTGAGCATGGATGCCATAACATGATTTTGTATAAGGTTAATACATGACGATAGCATGATGTTATTTATGATTGAGCATTATGCCATGGTAGGAAGTTACGTTAGTAACTTACTAAGTCTTGTGACTTATCGTTTATTTGTTGGTTGTTTTTCCCTAGATCCGAGCCGCAGCGGATCCAAGTAAATCCGTAAGGTTACGTTGGCAAAGAATTCTTTTGGCAAGGTTGCTACTTAGATGTTATTTTGTTTTTGGTGAGGTCGTTGGGAAGATGAAGTTATGTAAACTTCATTGTTGGGTAGCAAACCTTAATGTGATTGTAATGTTGTAATTGTGTTGTTAGTTTATCCTTTTGGTAGCCGACAAGTAGAAGTCGTGCTTGATGTATATTTATGGTTATATCTCCATATGCTTACTTGTTGTTAGTACTTATAATTGTTAGTACTTAAGTTGTTGGTAGCCGACTGGTTTTAGTCGCGCTTGGTTAATTGGTGATTATGTTTAGCATGTTACATTGCTAGTTAAAGTATTATGTTTTTACTCCAGCATGTTTTTAGCCGTTGAGTTGTTAGACTAGAGTCTTAGACTTAGTTTAATGTTGGGTTCTACCGTAGCTTCACCCGATGACTTGGTTTTTATTTTATGCTATATATTTGAATTGCATAACAGGGAGTTTGTCTTACGTGCCCAATGTTGCGGCACGCGAATCGAATTTTTGGACCGAGAGATTAATTATCTCTTTGGTTGTTTTAGTTTGAGCTTGTTAGCTCGGGCGCCACTTGTTTTATTTTTATTTCGCCGCATGTTTTGAGTTGTCCTGTATCGCCGTTATGGCCCTACCCATGATTTGCTACTTGTTGTTGTTATTTGTTTCCGGCAAAGACGACCTTGGGATTTCGGCTTGGGATCCGGTCGGGTCGTCACCACATGTTCTCAGAAAACAGCCACAATCTCTAAAAACAAGAGCCAATGGCTGCACTGGATTGCAAATTTTTTTGAGCAGCTTTTATTACCACTAAAATGACCTCCACAAGAATATCCATGGCGTAATTCCATGATACCTTGGTCTTTTTTCTCGAATACATCTTCTTATTAAAGAATCGAACAAATCTTATATAAGTGAGGAGCTTCCTCAAAAATAATTTTAGTTTCCGCCTAAAAACTTCTTTCTTTTCAGAGTGATCAAAATCCGATTAATGATATCGCACACATAATAGTTGACAAAATCAAGATACCAAGGGTCGAATCTTTAATGGCTAGAGTTGTTCATCGAAAATTGTCATTAATGGGGACAGATCATCAAGAAATTGACGCTCAAGCAAGGGTGAAAATTCTAACCTAGACAAGTGGTCGGCCACAACATTCTCTGGTTCCCTTTTATCCTTGATAGTTATGTCAAATTCTTGTAACAATAACATCCATCTAATTAATCTTGGTTTAGCATCCTTCTTACTTAACAGATATTTCAATGCATGATCGTAAAATATTATCACCTTTGATCCTAGCAAATATGATCTAAATTTTTCTAAAGCATATACTATCAAGCAAATTCCTTTTCAAGAGTGGTATAATTCAATTGAGCATCATTCGAGTTCTACTAGCATAATGGATCACATGAGGCTTTCTATCTACCCTTTGTCCTAACACGGCTCCAATTGCAAAATCATGCATCACACATGATTTCAAAAGGGAGTGACCAATCGGCCGGATAAAATTGGGGCAATAGTTAACTTTTCTTTTAATAAATTAAAAGCTTCTAAACATTCTTTATCAAAAATAAATTATGTATCTTTTGCTAGCAAATTACATAGAGGTTTACAAATTTTGGAAAATCTTTTATAAATCTTCGATAAAACCAAAGATAAGAAAACTTCGAACTCCTTTAATCAAGTGGAGGGGTAGTTGTGAAATAACTTCAATTTTAGCTTTGTCAACTTCAATGCCTTTATTTGAAACAACATGCCCTAAGACAATTCCATGTTTTACCATGAAGTGACTTTTCTCCCAACTTAGAGTTAAATTAGTTTCAAAAGATCTTTTAGGACTGATGTAAGATTTTCTAAACAATGATCAAAAGAATTTCCAAAAAACCAAAAATCGTCCATGAAAACTTCTACGCATCTTTCAACTAAATCTGAAAATATAGATATCATGCATCTTTGAAAAGTAGCGTGCATTACACAACCCAAAAGGCATTCTCCTAAAAGCAAAAGTACCAAAGGGATGTGTGGTTGTTTTCTCGTCTTCAAAAATGGGATCCGATTATACCGTAAAAACCATCAAGAAAACAATAATATTCATGACCGGCTAATCTTTCAAGAATTTGGTCAATAAATGGCAAAGGAAAGTGGTCTTCCTAGTTGCCGCATTTAATTTCGCAAATCGATACACATTCTATAACCGCTATAGTCCTTGTAGGAACTAATTCATCTTTCTCATTTTTAACAACTAATTCCCCGACTTTTTAGAACTACTTGAACAGACTAACTCATTTACTATCCGATATCTGCAAATTATACCCGATCTAAAAGCTTAAGAACTTCTTTCTAAATGCTTCTTCCATGTGTGGGTTAAGTCTTTTGTCTTTCTCTAGAAGGTTTACTACCTTCTAAATGTATTTTATGCATGCACATAGAGGGACTAATTCCTTTTAAGTCGCCTAAAGACCATCCTAAAGCTTCTCTATGTGTCCATAAAACTTTTAACAAACTTGCTTTTGTTTTTCTTAAGTCGGCTGCTATAATAACAGTAAAGTGTTACCTTCCCTAAAATGCATATTTTAGATGGGATGGTAATGGCTTTAATTCTTCGACTTTGGGAGAATTAATGGAAGGCATAAATTCAGAATTTTCTACTTTAATAGTTTCTTTTATTTTAGCCTCATTATTCTCTTCTTGCTTTTTCTTTCTTTAATATCTTCTATCTCAATTTCTTCAAAGAGAGATTTTAGAATCTCTACTTCATCATCTTTATTTCATAACTTTCTTCTACTATTTTTCAACTCATCGAATTAATTTCCCGATTCTATCTTTATTTCTTTTTCATCTTTCTTTTTACTAGCTTCTAACTTTTCTTCTCTAATCTTTTCCTCTTCTTCTATTTCTCTTTCAATTTCCTCAATGTCAATTTTTATGGGAGGGATAGGGCTATCATCATAGACAATAAATCTATCTCTCTCATAATCTTCTTCTTCTTCAAAAGTTTCGCTTGATAATTTTTCAATCTCATCTATTGAAAAGCGTGCACTCATGTCACTAGGTCTATTCATAGCATCAAACAC
>CM028383.1:90765662-90801397 GCA_013146195.2 Codonopsis lanceolata
TGTAGAAAAATTGACACAAATGGAAAAATACCTGATATATTATTGACAAATGGCTGCTCTCAGGCCAATATGCTTTCAGTTTGACCCTATAATTGTCAATGCACAACCTGCAAGAGGAAGAAACATGAGTTTTGTCACCTCAATTGACACTTTACAAAATTTCGTTTGAGAAGGCAGAGAAGACAATCATTGTAACATATGAACATAAATGGGCTAGTTTGTCAGATGCCTCTCTTGTTTGCTCATAAAAGTGATCATTCATTTTCTTTTGCAAAGATTTCAAGATAAGAAGGAAATCAAAGAACAAAAGTGGGATGATTGATGTCACTCTAGTTGTTATTGCAGTTTCCAGACTTGTATTCTTTTCTATAGGTAAGTCATTATAGTTGTTGTTGTTATCCCTATTTGGTTCCAAAACAACTTAGGAATTAAAGTAAATCATCAAGAGAAACAACAAGACCAAATTATCAAAGGCAAGGCTGAGAATTACAAAACCAGTGTGGCTCTCAATACTCCTTCAGTCCAGAAATTTTCTTATGAGGGACTGATTTAAAGTTCAATCAACTCATGATTTTAAGCGAAGAGGAGATGTTTCTTGCTGGCCAAAGCTGATTTTCTTTCATAGAAGAGACATTTTTTTAAATTACAAATATAAGTTGATAAAAGATGCACATACTTAATTTAACCATCAAACAATATACATACGTATTAGTATCATCATTTTGACATTGCCTTGGTACCTAAACTTCACTTGCATTCCATCTTATGAGAAAGAGATAACACCTACATACATTGTTTTTGTAGAATTAGAATTATATGCCTGTTATCTCATATCTACTGTCCCATAACAGTTCCCCCTCCTGTAACAATTTCCTTTAACTCTGCATTACTGGAAAAGATGCATTTCGTTGTTACAGCACGCCCCTGTTTCAACAGCCATCGCACCTCAAAGCAAGTCTCCCCATCTTCTATTTCTTTAACTAAACTCCACAATTTCTTTGGTAGCAATACAAGATTGTGTTCATCTCTTACCCTTTTCTTCACACTATCATCTAAAAGCTCTTGAAGAAAGTTATTGTGAGAATTTCGGAAGGTGGCAACAGCGGTGGAGCCTTGCCAAGCACCGTAACTTGGGAACTCTTGAGTGTTTCTGTGGTAGCAAATGCTGAATCACGTATAGCACACCCGCCAAGCTGATCCCCATTTCTGAAAGGCCCATACCACTGCTCGATAAAAACTCTGATATTCTTTAACACTAGTTTGCAGTTTTCAAGACTCACAACCTGAATAATCCTCACAGCGTGATTCGCGATCTTGAGGATCAATCAAGCAGTGCTCCAACTCCAAGAGTTGATTAGAAAGACGGTCCTCTATTGCCCAGACAGCAACATAAGATCCATTGGATTGATATGCAAAGGCAGAAACAGTGTTATCTGGACCTCCAATATTCCTCTCATCAACAGTATACCGGGTGGCAGCGTCTGCCTCGCACCCAACATTAGGAAGTAGCTTAATCAATTTATAGATGGCAGCATAGTGGTTTGGTTGAGCAAGAGTAGGACACTGAGTCTGCCAATCAAACACCTTAACCTCCCATTCCCTATAAGCCTCTGGAACAACAGATTCAGGAAGTTCAATGGGTTTGCCTTGAATGGTGAAATCTGCACCATGGCCATCCCATTCACCGGACACATTCCCAGCGAATGCCGACTAGTTGGAAGGAGTAAGAGTTGAAGTATGCTCAAGTTGGTAGTTGTCGGCGGCACTAGCAGTAGCAGATATACTACTAGTCATCCTAGAAGAAGCACCGTTAATAAGATGTCGTTTGAATTGGAGCTGCGGGGATGAAGAAGAACAAGGATGGAGGTTTAATTGAGAATATTGATGAAGATGATGTGGGTTCATAGAGATTAGGGTTCTATTTTGACACAGCGCCATAACCTCACTCCTCACACACCCTAATCTTCCTTTTTTTTTTTTTTTTCTGTTTTTAGTTATAGTTTGTTCATTTTGATTTCTGAGTCCACCCACACCAAAAACAAAATGGATTGAATTATCAACGGATGGAGTATATTCTCACGCCCACTCACCTCTGACCGCCGACAGCAGTGAACGGTAAATCTTCCTCTTTTTTCTGTTTTTAGTTATAGTTTGTTCAATTAAACAATCTAACATGCAATTAAATAATAAAAAATATGTAATCAAAAGAAAAAGTCTTTAATCACAAACCCATGTATAATAGACATATCAAAATTTACCTTTCACTGCCTGCTGCATTCCTCAAGAGAAACCCACACTCAGCTACCTGCAAAAATAAATCCACGCTAAGAAAAATCGTTCCAGAATTTGTGTTTTTGAGAGAGATGAAAAGAACCAAGGACGTGCAGTGCACTCGTATGTGGTCTCTGTCTCCATATGAATATGTGTGTGTCGAGTAAGAGTGAGAGTGAGACAGAAGGAAGAGGAGGGAAGGAAGGGAAGGAAAGGAAGATAGGGGAGGGGAAGGGAAGGGGGAGGCTTATACTGACCGGAGATACTTTGCATCGCTGCTGATTGGAACGCGAAAGGGGAAAGGGTTTTGTGTATTTTCCTTTTGATCGATTTATCATTAAACCTGAATCTCATAGATTGCGATGAATCAGACTTGTAGCTAAACTTAAGCATTCTACGTTGGAGATTTTATCGTAGACATTGGGCCTAAATTTGTCGCTCTTTTTTTGCGCGCGCGGGAAAATCTTGCGCCCAATTTTTGGCCCTCAAGTTCGCGACGAAAAAAATATATTAGTCGGAGTTGGGCCGTCTTTTCCTATAATATCCGGTTGTCGTGTAATGATTGTAGAATTAACTACAAAATTTAAATTTTGTAGTAAAATCATATTTTTTAACTATGAAATTTAATTTGTAGCAATAAAATTGTAGTAAATTCATCATTTTCTTGTAGTGTTTTTCTTTAACCATTTTTATATCATTAAAATCAGACTTTTAATTTTCCACATCTTCTTTACTATTTTCATCTATTTCTATTTTATCAGGACTAATTTCCACTTTGGAATCTTCCATTTGGTTCTTATCTTTACTCTTAAGAGCTTCGAGTCTTTCTTTCTCTTTTATTTAAGCTATTTGAGGATAAAAGATTCTATCATCATATCCTACATAAGTATCTTTCTCATAGTCATCATCGTCTTGATTTTCTTCAAAGGTTTGGGCTGTAAGATTTCAATTTCATCAATTGAGAAACATGCATTTATGTCACTCGGTCTATCTAACGCATCAAAAACTAAAATTTCTACAGTTTCGCCCATAACTGACATTGAGAGTTTCCCATTCTTAACATTAATCATTGTGTTGGCAGTGGCCATAATAGGACTACCTAACAAAATAGGAACTTCATTTTTTGTGCATATCTTCCTTTCCATCTCTAAAACCACAAAATCGACTGGGATGATTAATTTATCTACCTGTACTAGAATGTCCTCTACTATACCTAAAGGATGTTTAACCGAATGGTCAACTAATTGTAAAGACATAGTAGTAGGTTTCAGTTAACCCAATCCTAATTGTTTATAAACAGAGAAAGGCATCAAATTAATACTTGCTCCTAAATCTAATATAGTCTTCATCTTTTTAGAACTACCCAAGGAGACTTGAATTTTGAAACTATCAGGACCTTTAAATTTAGGAGGAAGTTTGGGTTGTAAAACTGCACTCACGTTTTCAGAAACAATTATTTTTTCATTTCTTTCAAATTTGTGTTTTCTAGAGTGAAGATCTTTGAAAAACTTAGCATAAGACGAAATATTTTTAATAACATTAAACAAAGGGAGATTAAGGTTCACTTTGGATACCATATTATAAATTTCTGAAAATTGCTTATCCATTCTGTTTTTCATAAGTCTACCAGAGAATGGTATTGGAGGAACATATGACGGTGGTGCCACATAAGGTTCCTCAAGAGGTTCTACCTCTTGCTATTTTTCTTGAGTTCCTTCTTCTTGACTATCTTTATTTGACACTTCTTTTTCTACTTCTTTATCTTTTTCTTGAATATTTTCACTTTTATCTTTTTCAACTTCTTTGTCAAAATTATCTACTTTATCAGGCACATCAGAAGATTGAATAGGATTACTTACGTCTTCTCCAATTATTCTACCACTTCGCAGAGTAGTGATAGATTTTGTTTGTTCTGTCTGACTAGGGAACTTCCCTTCTTCTCTTTCTTTTTCTTTAAATTTTGTGAGTTGATTCCTTAAATCTTCCACAGTTTCTAACAAATAATTTGTTAACAGCAACTTGACCACTGCTTGCTCCATCTGACTTTGGAACTAATTCAATCTGTAGTTGTCCTTGCATAGGAAACTGTTAAGGTTATAATGGCTTATTTCCTCTCCATGAAAAATTATGATGATTCCTCCAACCAGGATCATATGTGTTAGAGTAGGGATAATTTCTTTGTCTTTGAGGGTACATGTTCATGGCATTAACCTGTTCAGGATATACATCACTAGAGGGATACAAATTAGTAGCATGGGAATTTAATCCACAAATAGCACATGCTTCTTGAATTTGCCAACTTTCAAATTGACCTTGCATATCTGGTTTTTCTTGAACTTGAAATAGACTTCTACTTTTACCTATTGTACTTTTCTGTTGAGAATTTGCACTTAGCATCTCAAGTAATTCTTCTAATGCAGCTGGTGTCATTCTATTAATAGAACCACCGGCCGCACTATCAACCATAGTTTGTAAAGCAGGAGAAAGGGCAAGATAAAATTGAATTACTAACACATCTTGAGATAGATTATGATGAGGACACATGATAAGTAAATTTTTAAATCTATTCCATGCTTCATGAAATGTTTCTCCTGGTTCATTTTGAAAAGATATAATTTGTTTTCTGTATTCTGAAGAAGATACATGTTGATAAAATTTACCCATAAACAAATCATATAATTGAGCCCAAGTGTAAACGCTTCTAGGTGTTAGGTTCATAAACCATCTTTTCGCCACATCTTTTAATGCACATTGAAATAATTTCATTTTTATCTGATCTTCAGTCAAACCGCATATCGGGAAAGTTTCAATCATGAATTCAAACTCTTTAACAAAATTTACTAGGTCTTCAGATGGCAGTCCATGAAATGAAGGCATCATATTATAATAATAACATTTAAGTTCGAAATTTCTTACCGCTTCTGGTAAGACTAAACATGATGGTGTTGCATTCAACATAGGACGACCAAAATCACTTATAGTTCTTTGATTGATTATTACTTACATATTTCTATCAGCAGGTTCTTCCATTCTTTGATTCACATTTACCGGAGGAACCGGATTTTCATGATTTTGATTATTATTATCAATTGGAGGATCAACCAGAATGAACTTTCCTAGATTATTTATATTTTGATTTAATTCTACCAGCTTAGGATTTAGAGATCTACGGCCGTGCATAAAATAATAAAAACAAATAAAACAATTAAAAGCTAACAACTAAAAATAAATAAAATCTTTTTGTATTTTTATTTTTATAAAATCTGAATTTAAAACTACGCTACCAACAAACTAACTACGCAAACTAGCTTGTCCCCTGCAACGGCACCAAAAACTTGATCGTGTCTTATTTTAATTAATTCCTTGCAAGTGGACAAGACTATTGTAGAATAGCTTGGGAAGCAAGGGTCGAACCACAGAGATAAGAAATATACAAATAGCAAGAATATCGGTAGCAATTTTAAACTAAGGGGGGTTTATTTATTTGATTTAAACTAATTAATCTACTAAAGCAATAAATTTAATTAAACCAAGCAGTAATCACAATTGTAAAGATCTTATGGAAGAATGAAATCTAGGATTAAGGTTTCACTTGTATCTACTCTATAGCTTATTTAGATAAAGTATCATTCAATAACTTGGCTTCGTTCACGAAAGATAGATATAGCTTGTCAAATTACCATTCAGTCTCCATCTCCAAATAATTCATCTATTCTATATCTTAAGCACAAGAACATATGCATCCTAACTATCACTTAGGTCATATATAGAACCTGACGCTAACTTATCACTCTCGTGCATCGATAGGTTCAATTTATCATGATGGTGAGCCAGTGTACGACATATACATTTGGTCATGCAGTTATCCGCACCTCTAGGCCTTTATTACTTGCGATTACATTCATTTGTTCAAAGCGAGATAATAAAGGGGTTGATAAACACCATGATCAACAAGAATTGAATGAATAAAATATAAATTAAGCCATAGATTCGATACAAGTTACCTCCCAACTCCTAGATTAATGGATGTTTAGTTCATCCTTGAAGATGAACAACACAATGAGATGAAGGAATACATAAATCGATCTTCAAAACTGTAATTACAACAACTAAGCTACGTAATACAATCTAAATCCTACGCTGAAACTGTTTTCTAACACTTCATGGACGTCCTTTGGCTTTGGCTACCGTCCTTTATTTATGCCAAGGAGTTGTAGGGGAATAGGAGGTTCAATCCAGTTCAAAAACCCCGTGAAGTCGGTTCTAGGGACATTGTGGCGACATTGGGTATTGACCTTGCATCTGCAAGGGTCTAATTTTGGGTGGCCGTCTTTCTGCCTACCTTGCAGCCGCAAGGTGGCCAGAATCTTCTTTTTGTCTTTCTTCCAATATTGCACTTTGGCCCCTTCCTCGAAAAAGCTTCATAGATCTCATAAATCCACCTAAAACCCTGAAACTCATAAAATAAATCAAAAACACATATCGGTAGCCTCGTGAAATTGCTCATTTTAAGTCATAAAAGTACTCGATAAAGACGTATAAAATACGTCTATCACTTGTGTTTGTTTATTTGATTGTAATACATGTAAATTGATTCCCACTTCATATATTCATATTATCCGTAGCTCACTGTGTTAGCATAATCTTAGCCATTGCAAGTAATTGGGGTATGAAAGTATTGTAAGTCATACATAGGAAGTGCATGAGATGGATGTAAAAGTATTTTAAATCCTTGGTGTTCTCTCTTTCTATAATAGACCGGGTTTAGATGGTAGATCTCATACTCTGTATTGCATTAGTTTTATTGAAAATCCTAATTTTTAGAATGAATGTTGTGTTTAGCTTAATAAAACTGTTTTAGTTAAGATATTCTCTATGACTGGTTATCACACACACACGGAGAAATTAAGACCAGTAGCAGCTTGAGTATAAGTCGGTTTGTTCTAAGATTTAGTCTGCACATTATGTGGTGAGCATCTTACTGAGACAACTTTGATATGCCATGCTTATGTGATTTGAGATTGAAACCAAAGAGATTTTTGTTATTTTGTATTTATTGTTTTTAAATTAATTTTTACGTGTTTATGTATTTATTAGTTTTTGTATTTATCTGCATAGTCGAGTCGCTCGTGAGAGTCTCCTTGAGTTTGTGGGTTTCTAGAGGAGTGTACATAGTGTCATCCTCCAAAAAGATTTTCTTAATTTTTGTATTTTAATTGCTTTTGTATTTATAAGTATTATTTACTCGTGGACGAGCAAAGTCTAAGTTTGGGGGTGTAAGACCCTAGACTTTCGTGTGTTTGAATTTTTTGTTTTGCATGTCAAATGGCCATAACATTCTTGTTGGCTTGTTGTTAGTATGAGAACCCAAACCTTGGTTATTTACCATGATCGTTATTGTTGCTGTTGGTAATTGGGCTTGGGGCCCGATCATTTAGTCCCGCCCACATGGAAATAATATTTATATTATTTATTGGTTAATTAGTATTCTAATCCAAGTGGGTTTAGGATTACTTAACCTACAAGAAATATGTTTCTTGTAATAATATAAATAGGGCAACAAAAGGGATAAAACCCTAATTATAACTTAGGAGAACACGTCTCCCAAGGAAGTGCCGCCCTCTCTCTCCCAAAATTCTATCACACCAAAATACTCCCTCTAGCCTAACCATCAAGAGGCTTGGATTTGCGGTGTGAACCAGTATTGATATCTGTGCTCCGTGATATCAATCTGACGAGAGAGACTTGCAGGTCTGTGGATATTGGTATACAAAGATCGTAGCTCAAGCGTAATTCTTCCGCTGCGTACAAGGCTCTAGTTCGCATAAAGGTTATCCTCAATTACTGTCATGATAGCGAACTTGTATGATATATATATGATATATCCTTCATTGGTATCAGAGCCATATGTCTTGATTGCTCGTATTGTTATGCCATGAATCGCATGCTCTTGTTTTTGGGTATGTTTAAAAGTTTTACCCGATAACGAAACAAATGGGTTTTATTATTTTATGTGTAAAACTTTGAAATTTTCGAGAAAAATTTATATGTCTGAGTTCCCTACGACGAGGCAAACAACTTACTAAATTCTCGTTGAATTCTGTTGGGTATTTTTCAAAATATCACAAACCCAAGTTTTGTTGAAAACTATTTTTTCCAAAATTTTGCGTGCTGATTTGACCTGTTTATGTTCTGTAAAATCGTGATTTTATGGACTGTACTTGTAGTACTCTGTGAGGGCTTTCCAACGACATATTATACGCTTAATTTGGACTTAAAATGAACGTTTTATGGCCTCGCGAAGTTAGCCCTTCGCGAATCGATTTTTTGGGTTAAAAATTCGACCAAACACGAACCCCACTCTCGGCCTCGATACACGTGCCATTTTGGGCACTCCTTTCGAGATAAAAAGTACACCACTGGGAAGTACTCAAGGAGACGAGTCCAACGCCACTTTCCGTGAGGTCATCGGACCACCGAAGGCTGCGTGGCTCTCGCACTCTCCGGCGGCGGTGGGAGCGGCGTGAAGGTACGGCCGATCGGTCAACGGTCAACCGTTGACTCGCCAACGCCATGCCACGCCACATCATCGGTGGGGCCCACTTCCGAGAAAAAATCCCCTCCTATGTATCGACGCCATCGGTGGCGACGCATCATGACACGCCGCCCCTAAAGCCCGCCACCGCCGCCGCGCTTGAAGGAAGCCCACACGCGCAGGTGGCGCGTGTGGCGTGCAACTTCCCCGATGAACAAAACGGCTCTGCTCTGCTTTTGGCCGCCCGAGTCCATTGGTGGTCTCTTTTTTGATCAATTCAAACTGTAAATATTTGTTTTTGATTTTTCAAGGTGTAAAAACCTCGTTTTCGATTTTTAAAAATTACAAAAATAATTTCGTGGGCTGTTTTGTCATTCTGTGACTGTTTAGGGCTGTTTGGGACTGTTCTGGAATTTTTCAAAATTCTTTGTGATTTTTAAGCTATTTTAAAGTCATTTTTAGCATATTTAATTATCGTTTTGGGCTCTAAAATTTCGATTGGGACTTCACGAGACCCAATAAATTTATTTTCAGTAGTGAAAATATTTATGTGCATGATATGTACTTGATGGATCTGTTCTATCATATTTCTTTTGTTTAAATTATCAATTTATGAATATTTTCATGTTGTGCATGCTTTGGTTGTGATTACGAGCCTCGCGGATTTTCCCTCCTTACGTGTATGATGTGATTATATTTAGTAATTGATTTTTCGAAACAAAAGTGAATCAAAACATGTATATATGCTTATGTCTTATTTTTGCAACAAATTGTAGTGAAATGGCTTTTTAGAATGTAATCGCTGACCTTAATAAGGGTGAGAAATTAGATGGCTCAAACTATGGTGTTTGGCAAAGGAAAATCAATGCCTTTGAGCGAGCAAAAGGTTACGAGACAACCTTGATACTATGATGGTAGAACCAGAAATGGGTAACTTGACCATCGCCCAGCATCGCCAGAAAATGTAGGAATTCCTTGACTGGAAAAAGAAAGATCGATGTGCATGCTTTACTATGCTGAGTAGCATGCATAATGATCTGATTGGCGAGTTTGAAGACTGCCTGACTGCTAAACATATGTGGGACCAAATTAAGCGCATTTATGGGAATACTTCTGCTACAAAGTTAAGGACTTTGACCTATAAGTTTGAAAGCTATAAGATTGACCAGAAACGAAACATTCTTGAACAACTACGTGAGATGTCCGGAATGATCCGTGATCTTAAAGCTGCTGGTTCTATCTTATCTGATGAACAACAAGTTCAAGTGGTGATTCGTTCACTGCCTGATTCTTGGAGTGGTTTGAGGCGCATCTTGACTCATACAGACTCCATTCAGACTTTTGCAGATGTCTTATCTTGCTCTTGTTTCCCTTGAGGGTCCGCGCAAGCCACATGGGCAACGCAAGAGACAAGCTAAAAGCAAGAAGACTCAGAATTTGGGCCCTAAAAGTGACAAGATTGCTAAACACCGTAGAGGCAAAAAGAATATTGCTAAGCAGAAGTGCTACAACTGTGGTGCCTTGGGTCATTTTGCTCGGACTTGTCCTGAGCCCAAGAAGGCATCACTTAATCCTATCTCCATGCAAAGTTATGTTTGCTCTCATGTTTTATTAGCTGACTCTCTCCCTGTGTGGATTGTAGACTCAGGCTCAACCAAACATGTGACGAGGGATCGAGAAGGATTTGTAGATTATCGAAAAGTTCTTGCTGGTACAAGAAGAATTTTCATGGGAAACAGTTCATCTGTTGAAGTCAAAGGAGTTGGCTCATACCAACTTCAATTGCGGAGTGGACGCACATTGACTCTTCATGAAGTTCTTTATGCACCTGGAATTCGACATAATCTACCATCAGTAGTACAATTGCTAGGACATGGATATTCTTTTAATTTTAGTAATGATCACTTGGATATTTGTTTTGGTGATGAGGTTTTTGTGGCGACCCGACCCGGATTCCGGAACGGAATCCCAACGTCACGTCGCAAGGACAAGGCAAGAGGAGGACAAGCACTTAAAAATAATAGTGCGAGTCGGACAATCGAGCTAACAAGCTCTAGACAAGAACAAGAAGCCGTACTAAAAATACGGGTTTACAAAAATCAGTAAGCGGAAGCGACAAGGAAAGGTAGTTCCGAGCTATGAAGTTCGAAACCAAGACCAAGGATACTAAGAGACGTAAATCTCACGATGGGTAGAAAAGCGAAACTTCGCGTGCATAACATTGCGACGCTGGACAACCCATCGGCCACCGGCCGGCGTTACAGCAAGGGACCAACCTGATATAACACATACCCACGGCTAAAGCATACCGGGGTTAACCAACAATAATAAATAACAACTAGGATAGAGAAAAGCCCAAAGCCACTGCGTGCCTGGGATACAACCAAATATAAGAACCAAGACTATGAGCAACGACACAACACGTCGGCCCAAAGGAGAAACAACTCAAAACCCAAATATTCTACCCGACTGTAAAGTCTAAATAACCTTACAAAACCACGAGCTCACAAGAATAAAGTTATGATATACAAGTCAAGGATGCTAGAGAAATAGGAGTACACAAGTTACTACTCGGAAATAGACTGTTACAATCACGGACACGCGTACTAAGCTCGAGCCATCGATCAACTGGGGTCTGCTACAGTCACGTACTAAACGTCCTCAACACGACTTCCGAACTGCAACTAGAAAACAAAGTACGGGGTGAGTCATAATGACCCAGTACGTTACTACTAAACATTAAGACATAAATTAAATATTGCCATAAGAGGAAATAATATCGTTTTACGACGAAGACCCAGTAAGTCGGGTTGTACTGAATGAAAACCGGTCCTTTACCAGACTACCAAGATGAATCAGGGTGAATTCCCTGTTCACAAACAGTCAAACAGGTCAGGAAGCAAGGCACAAGAATAATCATGATTATGGACGTATATCTAATCGTAGGACATCCCAAGCCTCTCATATAATAATTAAATAGAAGCATGCATATTTAAAAATATACATATACCAAGTCCCTCATAGGTTTATCAAGTGGGGTATGTGAATTCATTTATGTACTAAGCAATTCATTCATGGAAGTTTATCATGTAAGGATATGCATATCTACCATTATGTACATATGCATGCAATCAAGAGGAAATCAGGTAGCAGTATGTATGTCTATGTATGCACGTATCATACAATTCATAGGCCTATCACGAAAGTCAAGCGATCAAGAGCAAGTATATGTATGAGCATTTAGTTTACATATTCGGGATAGCACTTTGTTTTCACAAATGCTAGAAGGAATCCACATATAAGGGAATAGGATATAATCTGGTACCGCCATGTAGCTCCTGCAAGATAAATAAGCGTGAGGAACATCTTTGTTGCATGTGCGAGATGGTACATCGACCCAGGATAGTATTATTCCAAGCGCCCATAATGGTTACACAAGGTACTCTTCTCCAAAGTGATCAAGAATGGAGGGGTTTGCCCGTTTCTGGTTCGGCAACTCATCACTATCACGAATCTCATGATTCGTAACGGTAATGAATTGTCAACCAGGGAAGACAAGACAGGACAGGTATGCCAGGCGAGACAAGCAGACAAGACAGGCAAGACAAGACAGGCAAGACAGGCAAGGCAAGCAGCAAGGCAGAGGCAAGGCAGGCAGCAAGGCAGGCAAGGCAAGCAAGGCGAGGACACGTATGTCAATTTGGACTTATCGGGAAAACAAGTAATATTTACTTATTTAAGAAATCAAGCAGGGCGAGCACGATAATAGCGGTCTCATTCAAGTCAGGTGGGCATGTTATTCTTTTACAGCTAGTAATTAGGCGTGTGCATGAATTCAATTAAGAATCTCGAAACTAGTATTCTAGTTAAACGGATTTCAAGCGTTGTAGGGGTTTATCGTGGAGTCGGTATTGTTAAATGACTCACTAGCATCGACTCCGTTGAGTCATTTCTATAATTCCAGTCAAATAGAGTTTGAACACTATATGTATTCCAAGACTCCTTTCTAGGTTCTTGTTTAAGGCATGGTTAAGTTCTCGTTCCTTTTTGGAACCTTAGTTCAATTTTACTAAGTCAGGTATAAAAGTCGGAAACCTAAGTTGATTATTGTTCAACTAAGCTTAGATCAATTTTCAAGTTGCAATTCCATTTGTTAATAGAATTATAAATCAAATCACGTTGATACTCAATAAAATGATAATTATAAAGATAAGAGATACAATATACTTAAAGATCATGATCTCAAGTAACATAGGGGTTCATGCATTAATCACAAACAAACCTTATCAAGCTCATTCCCATAGAATCATAAGATGGATAATATTATAGATCCTCTCGAGGTTCCCAAGAAACTAGAGATCAAGCATGCACATTTGAAGGGCAGAAGACTTAAGACAACCCAAGATTCATCAATTAATTATGTGATGGTACTTCATAAGTCCATCACCACGCACATGACTTGGATGACCATTCGGTCAGCTAATGACAACTCAAGATACTCATAATAGAGGGTACTAAGACATACACGGTTCAAATATCCTTCCTAAGGAAGGATTGCCCAACAATCCGGATTTTCCAAGGATGTTAACAAGATTCCCAAGTAAAGTCACATATCGCATTCCTACGTATCTTGGGACTTCATTAAAAGTCCAACTAGTATTATCGGTTCTAGTTCATAATTGAACCAATTCAAAACGCCTTTCATTCGAGTTACGCATTCTCGACTCACACATAAACCATCCAAGGACTAGCGATAATTTCGCACTTAACATCAATCAAGAGACTTAATTAGAGTTCTAAGCCAAAGGTCAATCTTACTATCAATTTGGTTTCACCCGAGCAATTCTCAAATTTTCGAAATTGAGATTCAATGAACACAAGAAGTAATAGGAATTTTTCCTAAGGTTCGAATAACAATTTTATAAATGAATTGACTTCATTAGGGTCAATCAACAAAGTCCCGAATTTCTAGTTCGAGGCATAAATTCGGGATTTACGATTTATCCGGGTTTCTAACCCCACAAAAATCAATCTTAAACATAACAATTCCAATATAATCAATAACCCATTTGGGTTCAAATCCTAACCAAAATCTATTGATAGCCATGAAAACATATCATGTTGACATGTAAAACAACAATAATTCACAAGGAACAAGTTTCTAACAATCTATCATCAAGATACTTGTAGAGAGAGAAACTAGGGCTTTAAGTAACGTACCTCAATCGAGCCACAAACGTCTAGGAAGTGGAAGACAAACCGAGGGGAAAGACTCTACTCGTCGAGGGCTTCGCGATGGCGGTCACGGCTCGACAATCCGATGGCCGGAACTCCGGGAATCGACGAATCTCCCATGGAAGCTCCTCCTCCCTCTCTCTCTAAACTCACGGTTGAATGGTGAAAAATGAGAGAGGAAGAGGATGAATTGGGGTTATAAAGGGTGAGGGATTACCATGCTACCCTTCCAAGCTGTGGACAAGGCAAAGGGGAAAGGTTAAAATAGGGGTAGAATAGGTATTTCACACCAAAAATCAAAACAGGGGAAAGAATTCCCGTAACAGCTTCTGGGGTTGAGGCGGGCGCCTCAACCTTCTCCATGCGCCGCCTCACCCCTTCCTCGCACAAGGTTGCTCTCGAATGGCGAGGCGGGCGCCTCACTCCATCCCATGCGTCGCCTCGCCCTCGAACCTCCAAAACTTGGTCTAAACTTGATCTAAATGATCCCAAACTTATGGGCAACCATTCTAGGGTCTAACCCAACTCAAAACAAGTCTAAAACACACCGAACAACCCCGAAACAACTCGGGCGAAAGGAAGGGGTGCAACAACGTGCAACCGGAACGAACGAACTCGAAATCAAGCGAGCAATGAAAGGAGACTTTTAAGGCAAGTCTAAGGGCTAATGAAGAAGCTTAAATACTTCTAGGAAGTTGAATAACAACTTAGGGAAATAAGAATCCCAAAGGAGAGGCGATTACGCGACTCGATTCCCGAATTACGCGATAGAGACGAACGCTATCTCCAAAACTTCCAAATCTTTGATAGACTTAAGGAACACCTCCAACTTGAAGTCTAACACATCTAAACAGGTTAACAAACCATCTTAAAGAGGTCTAGGACCCAAACCGAGGTCACGAACACAAAACGGAAGTAAACCTTCAATCGCGTCGCATTCCGACTATCGTCGAGTCACGACGTGTGACTTTAACTAGTTAAGGTCTATGGAACATATGGAACTAATATATTGGCTCCTATACGGCCTCCAGTATTAATCAAGGTTCTTACCTCAAGTCGAGTAAGCGAGGTTACGGTTGAACGACACGCAAAGCAGTAAGGTCAATTACACGAAGGTTCGGGGTCTTACAGTTTTGGGACATGGTTTTTTGTCAGATAATTTCTTTAAATTAGATTTGTTGAATTCCCATAATTCTTCTCTTAATTCTTCTTCTTGCATGGTTTATGATGATTCTAATTTCGAAGTTATGGCATGCTAGACTTGGACATATAGGAAAAGATAGGATGACTAGATTGGCTAGAGAAGGCCTATGGGGTCTCTCAAAGAATGTCAACCTACCCTTGTGTGAATCTTGTTTGGCGGGGAAAAGCTTGTCGAAAGCCTTTGCTAAGGCAAAAGAGCCACACACCCATTAGAGTTAGTCCATTCAGACATTTGCGGACCAATGAATGTTAAGGCACGTCATGGAGCTTCCTATTTTCTCACTTTTATCGATGACTACACACGCTATGGTTATGTTTACCTTATTTCTCACGCGATGAAGCTCTCAAGTGTTTTGGCGCTTTCTTTCGCAGAGGTTGAGAATCAAAGGATAAAAGCTTAAAACTTTTAGAACCGCCGGGCGTGAGTATTTGTCGATCAATTTAAAGAATTGTGTGAGAAAAAGGGAATACGACAGTTGACAATTCCTAGAACTCCATAACAAAGCGGTGTTGCGAGCGAAGGAATCGAACATTGTTGGAAATGGTTAGGTCGATGATGGCACAGGCCAACCTCCCAATTTCGTTTTGGGGGATGCGCTAATGATTGCCGCCTACATACTTAACCGAGTGCCTTCTAAGTCGGTTCCCCAACCCCTTATGAACTTTGGAAAGGTGAGAAGCCTAAATTGGGGCATCTTCATCCTTGGGGTTGTGCGAGGTTATGTCCATAGTACTTCCAATAAGTTTGGAAAACTAGGCCTAGAGGAAACAAGTGTGTTTTCATAAGGTATTCAGATACCTCAAAGGGTTATGTTATGTGCGGTGGAAAACTGGACGTAGGAATGGCGAATCGAGTCACACAATGTTGATTTCATTGAGAATGATTTCCCACAGATAGGTGAAGTTAGGAAAGACTTTGAACTTTTTGAGATGGAAGAAGAACACATGATATCTTTTGGCGAAGGTGGGGAATTGCCTCAACCTAATCCTATGGTACAACATGAGGTTGACCCTATGGAAGTCGCCAATGAGAGTCAAGGTGATCTTCATCCAAGTGGGATGATTCTAGTGGGAGTCCGATACTAGAGCGAAGAAGTAAGCGTGGAAATATACCTCGTCATCGATTCGCGATCGAAGAGGAATCTTTCTAACTACTTCTTTAATTCTAGTGAGCCTACATCGTTCAAAGAAGCTCTTTCTTCACCTACAAGCAAGTGAATGGATAGCTGCAATGGAAGATGAAATTTCCTCTATGAAAAAGAATCGGGTTTGGGAGTTAGTTGATCTTCCACAAGGTCGCAAGACTATTGGAAACAAATGGGTTTTCAAAGTCAAGCGAAAGGCGAGATGGATCAATTGACAAATATAAGGCACGTCTTGTGGCGAAAGGCTTTACCCAAAGAGAGGTTTAGACTATGAGGAGACATTCTCCCACAATGGTGAGATTTTCCTCTGTTCGCCTAATCCTAGCGATAGTAGCACACATGGATCTAGAACTTTATCGGATGGATGTTAAAAGCTGCATTTCTCAATGGAGAACTAGATGAAGAGATCTATATGACTCAACGAGAGGGTTTTGAAGTCAAGGGACAAGAGGCGCAAAGTGTGTCGACTCAAATGTTCCATCTATGGTCTCAAACAATCATCTGAAAGGCAGTGGTACATTCGCTTTCACCAGCGATAACCTCAATTGGCTTTGTGATGATTGAGGAAGACCACTGTGTGTATGTTAAGCGATCCAGAAAAGATCTTGATTACGTCATTATATGTTGATGACATCTACTAGTAGGAATGATATGGAGATGATAAATGCCACTAAAGAGTGGTATGCTGCGTTTTCGATATGGCAGACTTGGGTGAAGCAAGCAGCTATGTGCTTGGAGTAAAAGTCATTAGAGATCGTTTGAAAAGATTTCTTGGTTTGTCTCAAGAGACTTACATTAAGAAAGTTATCGAGCGATTTGGACATGACTAACTCAAAACCCGTTGTCACTCAATGGAAAAGGGATGTGTCCTTAGTACAAACCAATGCCCTAAGAATGAAGAAGAGAAGAAGAGAATGTCTACGACTCCATATGCAAATGCGGTAGGAAGCTTGATGTATGCTATGGTGTGTACTCGGCACGACCTATGCTTTGCGGTTGGGATGTTGAGTCGATTCCAAAGTAATCACGGACCTCAACCTTTGGATGGCGGTGAAGAGGTTCTGCGTTACTTGGTGGGAACCACAAATTTAACCCTTTGTTACCAAGGTGGGGATTTGAGCTTGAAAGGTTTCACGGCGGATTGGGCTGGAGATGTAGATGGTTATAAATCTACTTGGACTCGCTTTCCTCCTTGGTGGTGGAGCTATCTCTTGGAGTAGCAAGCGACAGACTAGCACCGCCTATCTCGATGGAGTCGAGTACATGGCTTGCTTAGGCTGCGGTTCAAGAAGGCGTTGGCGTGTGGTTGAGGAGTTTTCTTCAACATCTTGATGTTACGGCGCATGTGGATCGTCTGTAGTCATTGCTTGTGATAGCATGGCGACTTTAGGTTACACTAAAGATCCCAAGTACAATGGGAAGGCGAAACACATTAACATCAAATATCATTTCACTAGAGACATGGTTGAGAAAAAGAAAGTTGTTCTAGAATATATTCCTACTAGAAGCATGTTAGGCGACCCTATGACTAAACCTCTAGCTAGAGATCTTTCGAGGATCACATGTTGGGTCTAGGGCTTCGTAGGATTTGACTTTTATTAGAGAACACTTATGATGACATATGATTATTATTCATTATCGTTTGAATAAATTGCGGTTTCATTTTGTTCCTTTTATATGTTAATTGGATATTTTGATATGAAATTGTGTGGCATATATATTTTGATTAAAAGATGTCGTGGATATTGAATTGGCCCTCTCACACGGGTAATTCACCTTGTCGCCAGGTGGGCGAGCAAGTTGAGATGGTAAAAGTCTTTGATACCTACAAAGGGGTGTACGCAAATGACGTTTACATTTATCGCCTTGGCATACGGCCAAGATGAGACCTTTATAAGATCGACTTTATATCCCAAGGAAAAGTCGAATGTGAGATCTTAAAAGAAAGTCACTAGAAGAGTGGCTTTTAAGTACTCAAGTTAGACGCCGAAGGGCGGCTAGACTAAGGTTCGTATGGCGTTTGAGCATGACATGCTGCCGCTTGTGTGGGAGTTCGTCATAGCATACACTTCATCTTGTATGTGACTATAATGCGACTTAAGAAAGTGATTGAATGATCCTACTTCATCATTGTGTGAGTTCTAGTGATCAAATCAGATCACAATTATACCTATGTGACTTAGAACTATATCATGAACTTGGACGTTGATGATGCTACTTTGGCATGCCGACCAACGGGCTATGCACATACAGTCCTACGGAGCATTGCTGGGAAAGTAGTCAGCCAAGAGTGATTAATATGAGTGTCTAAGGAAGATAGTATGATATGCATCTTTATTTTTGTGTTTCAATGCCATGGCGATCATATTGAACATACGGTTCAAAAGGTTGATCTTGATACACAAACATATTGAGATTTAAGCACCGCTCTTGAGGATTGAGGATGCTTAAATTGATGCATATATACGATGCAGGGGTATAAACGAGTTTTGTTTTCTAACGAGGACGTTCTATGCTGGTCAGATGGTGATTTGGTATAGCGCTCCACCCTTTATCTTTCTCGTCATGTCGCACGCTTCACTTCCAGTATGAAGAGACAATGTTTAACGGGTTTTGATGATACGATGTGGTTAGAGAGATGAGTCCATGTGTAGGAGTGGGAGATGTTGGTAATTGGTCTTGCGGCCCGATTATTTAGTCCCGCCCACATGGAAATAATATTTATATTATTTATTGGTTAATTAGTATCCTAATCCAAGTGGGTTTAGGATTACTTAACCTACAAGAAATATGTTTCTTGTAATAATATAAATAGGGCAACAAAAGGGATAAAACCCTAATTACAACTTAGGAGAACACGTCTCCCAAGGAAGTGCCGCCCTCTCTCTCCCAAAATTCTATCTCACCAAAATACTCCCTCTAGCCTAACCATCAAGAGGCTTGGATTTGCGGTGTGAACCAGTATTGATATCCGTGCTCCGTGATATCAATCCGACGAGAGAGACTTGCAGGTTTGTGGATATTGGCATACAAAGATCGTAGCTCAAGCGTAATTCTTCCGCTGCGTACAAGGCTCTAGTTCGCATAAAGATAATCCTCAATTACTGTTATGATAGCGAACTTGTATGATATATATATGATATATCCTTCAGTTGCTTAACATGCTAGAAATAAACCTAACCAGGCTCCTCCGTCCTCCCTCTTATAAGGGCAAGGCTGGTTGTCCCCCTCGAGTTTGTAGCCTTTTCTTTAATTAATAAAATCCGCAGGGTGCCGCCCCTGCTTCCATAAAAAAAAAAAAAAAAAACCTAACATGCTTATCTTGGTTCTAGTTCTTTTAGTTGAGTATTGGTTGTCTTATAAGATTTCTATGCTTTGTATGCCTTTTCGTGGTAGCTTTTTGTATCGCCTTAGCTTCCTTAACTCTTAACTAAGTCTTAGAGAGTCTTGGTATGATTTTTACATGTTTCTTGGTCATTACTTAGACCATTGGAAGCTTAACTTTGAGGTTGAGACCCTTCTTGTTTGTATTTGAGCATTTGGAAATTAGGATGCATGAATGCATTCCTTTACCATAGAGACTTGCCCATGTTACTTGTGGTTCATGTGGGTTGAATTCTAGACCAAGGGTACCAGTTCTTTCATGCTTAAACCATCCATGTTCGTCGACTTGTTACAATTGGAAATAAAATAACCAACTTATTACTTCACAGATTCAGTCCTGTTTTTGGGCAAACTTCGGGAAAATTCTGGTACCAATCTACTAAATAGAATTGGCTTAAATTTTAGTGTGTGTTACCTACATTTGTTAAGTTAATACCTGTAAATTTTCATAACTTTCCATGGTGTTTATGTGCCTCAAATAGGCCACGTATTATGGCTATCTCTGTGTTCTGCTTTGAGAATTCAGAATGTTAACATGAACTTGGAGGGACTGTATTTTGATGAATACGAGTCCGAATTGAGAAATTTAAAATTCTAAATTGTATTTTAAAGAGTATAGTTTCATAAAAATCAAAAAAATTACTTCAATAGAAGTTGTGATAGATTTATGGTAGATTTTACAAGATTGACTGTCCAGTAACTTCGCAAATGAAAAATATGTTTTCCAGATTTCAGAATTTTTGTGGTTGCAGCCATTCCCCCTTGCTTCCTTGACCCAAGTCCAACCTTGACTGACCCAATTCACTTATGTTGAATCCCTTTTGACTCATATGAAGCCCTTGACAAGTTTTGATCAATGGTAGGCAAGGATTGACCAATAGAAACTCACTTAACCAATCACTTGGATTAAACCAATTTTTGACTCCAACATTCCAAGGCTGAACCATTGGCAGCCATTTCCAACTTACGTATGAGAGCTTGTTGGGTTTAGAGAGAGAAGGAGACCCAAGAACACCTCCATCCTTCACCGGTAGCCCTAACGGAGTTTTGGGACTACCAAAACGAAGCTCTTGCCTTCCTCTTCGATTGTCTCCATTTTATTTGTTGATCAATCACGTTAATCTAAGGCTTAAGATACGTTTTCAAACCCAGAAAATTTGTAGGTTCAATATTAGGGCATACTCCCTTCATAATAGTTATTGTATACATGCTTAGGAAGACTTTTTGTGAAGTAGAAATCTTCATTTCAACAAGATAGAAATCTGAAAACTTTGGGGCTGCCATGTTAACTTATTAATTTGGATTTAGTTCAACCATGAATGTTATTCTCAATTTGCCTAGGAGTAGTTCTAGTGAAGGAATTATTTACATTTGCAAGATGTTGAGAAATTGTCATTTTTAGGTTTGAAATCTGAATTTATTGGGGCTGCCCTATAAGTCAATAATTTGGACTTGAGTAAAGATGAAGTGTGAGACCCATGGAATAATTGAGGTATGTGGATGATGTTTTGATGAATAGTGCAATATGAAGATTACATGTTAAACGTATTGGAATTGAGAATCATATTCTATTGATATGAATTACTTATGATGAATTATGCAAATGATGTTCTATGAGACTATTGTTAGGTTTTGGTTTGTGTTGTGGATTATTCCATGAAATGTTATATCATGAGCATGATATGAGATGTACATGTTTTATTTGAGCATAATGCCATGCCATGATATTGCATCTTTAGTAGCATACTAAGTCTTTATGACTTACTCTGTTTACCTTGTTTTCCTTAGATTTGAACCGAGCTAGTGATTTGAAGGAATCCGCCGAGTCTACGATAGAACATGTGGTTCTGTGAGAAGGTTACTCTTAGTTTATAATTTGTAGTCTTTGATTTGGAAAGGTCGATTGGGAAGTGAAGTTATATAAACTTCACTAAGGGTAGTAAGCCTTGTGCTTATTTAATTGATACTTGTTTACGTTATTTAGTCTTTTGTGAGCCGACGGATGTTAGTCGTGGCATGTTAATAATAATATTGTTCTATCCATATCAAGTTATTTATATTGTTGGTTATGTTTGTTCTCCGGCATGTTAATAATAATGTTGCAGACTTAGTTTAATGTTGGGTTCCGGTTGTAACGTCGTCAATGACTTGGAATATAAATTGCTAGTTAATGATATTGCATGACATGTGGTTTTGTTATACGTACCCAATGTTGTGTCACGTGATTTTAATTTTTGGACCGAGAGATTCATTATCTCTTTGGTTGTGTTAGTTTGATCTTGTTAGCTCGGGCGCCATCGTTTAATTATGTTATGCTTCCGCATGTGTTAAAGTTATTGGCGTATCGCCGTTATGGCCTTACCCTTTGTTTGTTATTTGTGTGTTTTGGTGGCACGACCTCGGGGTCTCGTATTGGGATCCGGGTCAGGTCGCCACAGTTGGTATCAGAGCTATTGGTTAGCTGTCTGCCAGGATAGGTTCCTTGGCCTAGGTTGGGGGTTGGTTTTGTGTGAATTGTTGTATATTAACGTCGAGAGTTATTGTAAGATTAAGATGTTTGAATCTAGAATGTGTCTTAGCACTAGTAGAGGTGCCGGTGTGGATGAGTATAAGGTAGTATTAGTAGTATCCATGATTGAGAATCCATCGGAGAATTGGTGGCAATTATTGTGATATTGTGATTCAATGTTTAGAGATGTTCACGGAGTTAGCTCATTAGAATAGAGTACTTAATACCGGATGAGATTAAGAAGACTCCAGGAATTGTGAAAGAGTTAAGGATTAAGGATGAAATATTATAGGCAATTTATTCTATCACAGCTTGCGCATAATCGAGGGGCTGTGGATTGTACTTATGAGAAAGAGTTAGATATCGAGGGATACACTCAGCAGAGGACCTCGAGAACTGTTAAGGATGATGATGAGTTAGAGGGCAGTTAGAAAGGATTGCCTTAAGTTGAGGATTAACGATTCTAGTAGTGCTAGTAAGCGGTCCAGTGACTCTTAGTGAGATGGTGATAGACGACCTAGAGTTTGAGGTTGTGTGCGCGCGTGGCGGTTGGCCATTGCGGACTTTTGAGACCTACCGAGATAGGAGGTAACTTCTTATTTATATTATGGTTATTATTATCGCTACTATGAGTATGCGTGGTATCATTAGCTCATATGCATTTACACATACATGGCATTGTGTATTGAAATCTATTGATTGTTGGTTTCTCGGGTTTATTGATATGATAAAGGATGATGTCCCGGTATGGGATTTGTTTATGGTTTTGATTGAATTTTGATTTTTCGGTAAGCAATCAATTGCGGTATGAAAATATGGTTAGGTAATCTTATATAGATGACCATGTTATACACATATGAAGAATGAAAATGTGATAATGTTTACTAGTGGTATTTACTAGTGGTGCGTTGAGTTTATATACTCTATGGATATACGTGTAATGTTATGAGTGATATATTTATACGTTATTATGTGATTATTATGCGAGTAGGATACGCTCGAATTGCCCGGAAGATAAATCGGTGTTTATGAGATGAGTTGTAGTTGTTACGGGTGAGAATGCCATTCGGTCGCGACTATGGAGATGTCGATATTGCGTGTGTGTTTTGTTGAAGACACGATTTTTAATTAAGATAATAATGGATCTTACGGAGTTTTAATGGTTAAAGGGTACTAGAGTGAATATTGTCTCTTTTCTTTGGATTTACTATGAAATTTTCGTTAGGCGAGTACACTAGATATATGAACCTGTTATTTGATAAAATTTTAACTGCTTGATATATTATCGTGATGGTATCTTATGAGTATGTTTTCTCAGTTTTGTATTATGAGTATGTATGATTGGATTAATAATTGCACATGATATAGTAGTTACTTGATTGTGCCATATGCATGGCTAAGAGTTACATAAATTGCATGGTTATATGAGTTGCATGAATTGAATGGATTATATGGATTATGTGAGTAGAAGTATGATGATACTTGGCGATTATATATCACATTTGCATGATATACGTGTATGCATGTGGTATTGTTAATAATAGGAATTTTGTCATTGCTTAAAGATTAATTTATGAGTAAAGGTATGGTTTACAAAAAACAATAAAATGTATTTAACGGATATGGTTGTATTTGAGTATGAACATGCTTATGTGCATTAGTAGTAAAGGTAACTTGTTTAGTCTGTTGCATGATTATGTGAGACTATAGGGAAGGATGCTTAGAAATTTTCTCATGGACCTTGGCATCCTTGCAACGAAGCTTTTGAAATCCAATTTAGCTGGTACCCTGAATTGGTGATCAAAAGAGGTTCGTTGGTGGACTAGGATTGGTAGCAAGTAGGTTAGAAATTGACTAAACCTATTACCAAAGGGAATGAACAGAAATGGGATAAATTTTTAATCGATGCTATTATGTGTTGTTATGTGTTTTATCCACAATTTGGAAAATTTGAGTGTGACTTGCATGATCATGAATGTTAACTTATTGTTTTAGGAGCGTGTTGTGGAACACTCTTCTTTAGTTGGTGAATTGCTCTATCGGTAATCTTTGCGTCTTATGATTTAGAATTTGTTGTATTGAAGTCTCATGTTGTAGCACCGAGGCATATAGTTTCGGAATATTGATGTTTATAAAGTCTTGATTTTACTTTTGTGATATGTTAAGGATTTACGTGGTCAATTAATCAGTAATGGAATTTGTGTGCTTTTGTGACTCGAGTATGAGTCAAGTTATTTTTGATCTTAAGTATTTGGTATTGCCATGATTATTGGAAAATTTTGAACAAGTAAATGTGGATTTTGTAGTTTGATTCTCGATTGCTTAGTTTGGTTAGTGAGGTAGTAGATTCGAAGATTGAGTCTAGGTTTATGGTTTTGAACATTGAGTGTTCACTCGGAATTGAGAGACGCCGTAGCTGTGTCTGGGTATTGGTTGTTGGGTGATGACCTAACGTTGGTTTGTGTTACGGTTTAGAATTCGGGACGAATTCTTTTTAAGGGGGAGAGGATGTAATACCCCGATTCCCAGTTAGCTTGAACTGTGTGCGATGCTCGCATTTCTTCCTTGGATGACTTCTCGATTGGTTTGTGAGAGAGTCTAGATGTGTATGAGAGACCACATGAAGACCAAAACACTATTAAGAGATGCCCTATAGTTGTTGACTTGCTAAAGTCACAAGTCGTTACTCGACGATAGTCGGAATGCGACGCGATTGAGGGTTGCTTGCGTTTTGTGTTCGTGACCTCGGTTTGGTCCTCTATCTTTTCATGATGATTGATTAACATGTTTATATGTATTAGACTTCTAGTTGGATGCATTCCTTAAGTCTAGTGATGTTTTGACGCTTCGAGGATAGCAATCGTTCTTATCGCGTAGTTCGAGATTGAGTCGTATGATCCTCTCTTCTTCGGGAGCCTTTATTCTCCTATCTATTGTTTAACTTCTTAGAAGTATTTGAGCCTATTCAATAGCCTCTTGACTTGCTTTAAGTCTCATGGTATTGCTCGTTCGATCGCTAGTTCATTCGTCGATTCGTTAGCGAGTTGTTGCGCCTTGTTCCGGTTGCGATCCGAATTCTTTCGGGAGTTGTTTGTGGGTTTCCTCTGAGAGTTATGGACCATCTTTGAGTGAGTTTGAACCTTGGGACTTTGGCCTTGAGTTTGGGGTTGTTTTGGAGTGATTGAAGACCTTTTGAAGTCTGGAGACCTTGCTATCGCAAGGCGGTTTGGACCTTGCCCCCGCAAGATGATCAGAAGTTGGGAGTAGTGATTCTGCCTAGCATGCGGTCGCATGCTAGGATGTACCATGCGACCGCATGGTGTGGTTTTCCTGATACGACTTTCTTTGTTGTTTACTCCATTTTGGCTGTCATAACCCCACCCAAACCCAACCTAAACCACTTCTAATTCGTCCTAACTATCAACCAATGTGTCTTGAGCAAGTTTTGGGAGTTTTGAAGGGATTGATAGACACTTGGCAAGAAAGAACATCAACATGCATTGGTCACACCTTCCCACCCCACTTTTCAGCCAAAAGGTGACCAAATACATCCACTAAACCCATTTTCTTCAGCCACTCTCTCCAAAAACGGGCTGAACATTTCTTGAAGGTTAGAGAGGGTTTCTTGAAGGTTCTTGAGTGATCAACAATGCTGGCCAAAGCTTGAGGAGTCCATTTCCAAATCCCAACCATAGAAGTGAAGAGGAAGATGATGAGAACCCTTTCCACCGGTTGCATGTTTGTTTTGGTTGCTTGGAGTGGTGATTGTAGGTAAGCTACTATACTTGTCCTATTTGATTTTTGTACTCATTGACCCTAAGGAAAACAAGGGTGCTATTTGAGGTCAATGAGTACACATGCATGCTTTGTGCGATTTTATTTTGAGTTAAGAGTGAACTTGCTAAGAATCATGTGTAGGTTGATTTCTATGATTTGTGAAGTATGTTAGGAAGGTTCATTGTGTAAGATTGGACTTTGATATGATGAGTATATGATTTCCTAAACCTAGGGTTTGACTATAAGTTGATGAAGTAAATGGGTTATTGATGATGTACATGATTTTTGGAGTTTATTGGATATTACGAATTGTTAGAATCATATATGGATATATGTTTGGGAGTTTGGAAGTATACTTATTGAACCTTTAATTTTGGTTGTGAGCATGATAGGTGAATGTTCACAATAGATTACATGTTTGAATGTTTCGTTTGACTTTTAAGAATAGAGTTGACTATCATGCATATAAGAGTGGGATGCTATCTAATTTATGAATTTTTGGTTATGAATATGTATAATGAATTATCATTATGGATTACATGAAATATATATAATGTTGACTTTATCGGGTTGAGTTGACTTTTATGCATATAAGAGCATGTTGGTCACACTAATTCATGAATTGAAGGTTATGAACATGCTAGATGAATTTATATCTTGATTATGAGTATACTAGATGAATTTACATCTTGTTTGGATAAATGATTATTTTGGATGAAAGCATGCTTAATTAAATGCTAACTTGAGATACATGCTTGAAATATGATGGTTGACTTTGAATGTTAAGTGTTGACCTATGAACCATGTTTTGGGGTTGTTGTTGGGAAGGTATGAATCGTTGGGTTGCACAATGTTGTTAACCTTAAGAACTTAGCCATGAATAATAGCTAATGAATGATAGGAGGGCTATGATGCAAATAGCTTCTATGCCTTCAAATTTGAAAAGAGTAGAAACGACTCAACGGAGTCGATTATTGGACTAATATGAACATAGTGAATCACATGAGATCCTACGGAATTTGGGGTAGTTTTGATGGAGGTTAAGCCTCCGAGCGTTTACAAGTGTATGAAGAACACTTGGGTATTAGAGACTTGATAATATTGCTCTAATGTTTTTATGTGTTAGTTAGCATAGAAATGCATGACTATGTGGTTTAGAAGTAAATATCTACTTGATTGGATTAGTGCATGATGTTGTACTTTTCCTTGGTGAGCATTTGAGTATGGATTACCCGTGCCAGGCGTCTTTTGGTTTGAGTTTTTGGTAGGACGATGCATTGTCTTCACGAATTGTGGGATTCGTGGTTGCAATGGATCGCCGTGTCGGGTTGCACACACCCTCCATCGATGGCCACGGTGGGGAAGTAGTTGATCTTAGTTGTAGTAAGTAAACATGACTCTGATCACTATAGAACCCGAGCAGGTATTGTTTCGGGGACGTTGATACCACGAATGGGGTTATCGAGGACACGTTTGTTTCCGCAGGAGTTGCACGGTGGAAACGGAAAGGAAAATCATCTTCTCTCTTATGTGGTTTATTTTACGAGCACTTGTATGAATTGTTGTGCTACGTGGTTATGATATGATATACATGAGATGATGATTACTTGATGAAATGTTATGATAAGAAATATAACATGTTAATGAAATGATGACTTTTGATATAGTGTTATACTATAAATATAACATGCTAGTCATGATTAGAATGGAAACCATTGTCTTTCATATATATGTTCTTGTATGAATTATGTTAAAAGATGAAGTGTGAGACCCATGGAATAATTGAGGTATGTGGATGATGTTTTGATGAACAGTGCAATATGAAGATAACATGTTAAACGTATTGGAATTGAGAATCATATTCTATTGATATGAATTACTTATGATGAATTATGCAAATGATGTTCTATGAGACTATTGTTAGGTTTTGGTTTGTGTTGTGGATTATTCCATGAAATTTTATATCATGAGCATGATATGAGATGTACATGTTTTATTTGAGCATAATGCCATGCCATGACATTGCATCTTTAGTAGCTTACTAAGTCTTTATGACTTACTCTGTTTACCTTGTTTTCCTTAGATTCGAGCCGAGCTAGTGATTTGAAGGAATCCGCCGAGTCTACGATAGAACGTGTGGTTCTGTGAGAAGGTTGCTCTTAGTTTATAATTTGTAGTCTTTGATTTGGAAAGGTCGATTGGGAAGTGAAGTTATATAAACTTCACTAAGGGTAGTAAGCCTTGTGATTATTTAATTGATACTTGTTTACGTTATTTAGTCTTTTGTGAGCCGACGGATGTTAGTCGTGCCATGTTAATAATAATATTGTTCTATCCATATCAAGTTATTTATATCGTTGGTTATGTTTGTTCTCCGGCATGTTTTTAGCCGTTAGCATGCTAGACTAGAGTTGCAGACTTAGTTTAATGTTGGGTTCCGGTTGTAACGTCGCCGATGACTTGGTATATAAATTGCTATTTAATGATATTGCATGACAGGTGGTTTTGTTATACGTGCCCAATGTTGCGTCACGTGATTTTAATTTTTGGACCGAGAGATTCATTATCTCTTTGGTTGTGTTAGTTTGAGCTTGTTAGCTCGGGCGCCACCATTTAATTATGTTACGCTTTCGCATGTGTTAAAGTTATTGGCGTATCGCCGTTATGGCCTTACCCTTTGTTTGTTATTTGTGTGTTTTGGTGGCACGACCTCGGGGTCTCGTATTGGGATCCCGGTCGGGTCGCCACAATATGTGCGGGAGTAAGCACATTAAGACCAAAACACTATTAATATACATTCCATAGTTGTTGGCTTGCTAAAGTCACAAATCGTGTGACTTTCTTATTTCGAAAATGCTATATTTGACCTTGCAATAACTCACTTGAGTGCGCATATGACCACTTAATGACATATTAGGTAACAAAGTCCAACTGAAGGACTTATGACATGCAAAAAAGGCCTACTTAGGGTTAGTGGTGTAAAATTTTCAAATTAGGGATTAATACTAGAAAGTCGTATAATACAGGGACCAATGGTGAAGTTAACCTATACGTTAATTATTTTGGAAAGTCAATTGTTTAAATTATCAAATTGGTCATCATCTGTTAACCCCTCCTAAAGCCTATTTTGAAACTCTAGGGAATAATATGAAATCTATTGGATCGACATGTAAAAATAATACAGTTCCTATGACATACAATAGTATAAATGTAAAAGAGGATATGACCCTTTTATGTTAATGCATTTGTCTTATAACAATAAACCGACAAAAGTAGCCACCTTACACACACATGTTAAATGCATAAATTAGTTGGTAACTCACTCTTATCACTTCAACTATTTAATATCACACAACTACTAAGACAATAATTAAATTCTTTTTTTTTTCCAAAGATATATCAATCTTAGGAATATATAAGAAAGTAAAAAGTTCATCTTTTCTTTTTAACTCCAAAAATCTATGTACTTTCTATCTTTCGTTTTTTAATGTTGCATATATCATTTTACCTTTGATTTGATTCTCACCTTAAGTTCGGGTCTCACTCTCACATAAGTTCAATTGCAATCTTAATATTTAAAAAAGTCAATTATCTTTTTTAATTTGCATTTGGTCAAAAGACACCTTTTCAAAATGGCAGGAGTGAGTTAAAAATCTCTTTCTATTATAAGGTCTCTAAAGAGAGGAAAATAATTAAATATTGTTTACTAGCAAGTATATTTCTGGTGGGTAGTTATGTGAGTTTCGCTTTTAAGCAATAATAAATGAGTATATAGCTACAAGTGTTAAAATGGTTAATTCACATGAAGTAATGAGTCAGCATATTTTTAAGATTCCATGGTATGATATTACAAGCTCGAGTATGTTGTTTTCTTAAAAACTTTAATGGTATAGCCGTTGTTTGATTAAGTTGGTGATGATTTGGGATGACCATTCATTATTAGAAAAGGGTGAATTTAATATGATCGTGCAGATATCCAAGTAAATTTGATCTAACAGCACTAAATTATAGCTTGTACTAATAACTTGAGGCTAATATCATATCCCTTTTTGATTTTTATGAGTCATTTATTTTAATTAATTAATGACTTATCAGATTTGAACAATGCATTAATATTTGTTTCTAGAGTTCAAAGAAGTGAGCATCTTCTAAACTTTTACTCTATAAATACCAACTCTTTTACGCCTAAAATCTCACCCACTATAGTTTTCATCAATCTTTTTCTCTAGTTATACACATCATGGAAAACAATGGGTTCAAGTCCGGTACTCGCCTCAAACCGTGGATGTGGGCAATACCGATGCCTTTACTAAATTTTCGATGTGAGGAATGCGAGAATTTTCTTGCAAATTGCCCAAAGAAGTTCTCAATTTCGCAAGCGTTGGGTGGAAGCCAAAATGGTCACAAATATGAGCGATCAGAACTAAAAGAAACAAAGAAAATAGGGTATGAGGTTTCTAATTTTACGTACCAAGGAAATACTCACTATCATCCATATGAAAATGGGAATCAGGGGGAATCATACGCTTCAGTCCGATACCACCCTGGCTTTGTTTACATGCCAACTCCAAGGGTTCATTCCTCTAGTGATCCCTATCATGTTTGGCTTGGCAAGGCTTATCATGGATGGCCCGAAATCTCACCCACTATAGTTTTCATCAATCTTTTTCTTTAGTTATACACATCATGGAAAACAATGGGTTCAGGTCCGGTATTCACCTCGAATCCGTGGATGTGGGCAATACCGATAAGCGAGGGTTGGGTCCTTTACTAAATTTCTCAGATGTGAGGAATGCAGAAAGGCGAGAATTTGCTTGCAAATTCTGCCCAAAGAAGTTCTCAATTTCACAAGCATTGGGTGGCAGCCAAAATGGTCACAAATATGAGCGATCAGAACTAAAAGAAACAAAGAAAATAGGGTATGAGGTTTCTAATTTTACATACTAGGAAAACTCACTATACTCCATATGAAAATGGGAATCGTGGGGAATCAAATCCGATACCACCTCGGCTTTGTTTACATGCCAACTCCAAGGGTTCATTCCTCTAGTGATCCCTATCATGTTTGACTTGGCAAGGCTTATCATCGATGGCCCGAACCTGAGGCAGACAGCCTAAAGAATCCTTTCCACCTATGGCTAGCCAAGGTTTATTTCCCTAGTTCGAGGAGGATGCAGGAGATCCTAGGAAACTAGACTTTACATTGAAGTTGTAATTTGTTTATGGAGGATTTCCATTTAATTTTTATTTTTCTTAGCTGTTCTTTTTCTGTTTTGGTTTTCCTTTTCTCATTGTTATAGATTTTTTCCTTTGATAGGATTTGCTCCTTATTTTGAACACAATGATTGTGTGTTGGTTTGAAGGATTTATTGTTTTTATGTCCAAGTTATTTTGTTTGTTCTTTTGTGATTGAACGCAATTGAAATCAGACTAACACCAGAGGTTGGGATACATGATTTGAAACCCACTAACAATTCATTATTTATAAATTTACCTCAATTAATAATATTCAAGTGAGGTGCCGCCTCTAAAAAAACTCTCTTCCTTGCACAAAATGAATTCTTTTTTAGTTCATTCCCAAAAAAATGTCCACTTTTTAAATTTCATTTTCTAAAAATTTCTCAATTTTTTCCTTGAATTGATTTTCACTTTAATGATAACAAGTTTTAATGTATCTTTTAAAAAATATCATAATATATATATATATATATATATATATATATATATATATATATATATATATATATATATATATAAGTGAGTTATCTATTCTTTTTAATCTATATTTCATTTTTGGAAACCGTCAATAACACTTTCCAAAGAAGAACTAATTAAAGCATCTTATCATATTTTTGGGTCATGCACCCCATCGCCATACATACCCATGTGTTAAGATATTTTACCATTTTTGCTCCTTTAGTGCTTTGTTGTTTTTAGATATGTCATTTGTTGTATTTCTTTCTTAAATAAAATCAATATAGTCTCCTAATCTTAAGTTATGCTATAATAAATATGTGACTTAGATACTATTATTTTAAATTTATTCTTAAAGAAATGATCCCAAGGGTGATATTGTTGGTGTCTCAAAGGGAAGCCTTTAATGTAAATGAAATATAGTTTATAGTTTTCAATCTATTTAGTTTAAGCCTTTTTGTTTTCTCGTGATTATATTTGGCGATGATAGATTGTCTTTTCCTTCCTTGGTCGTTATGTTGACTACACAAGGGCTTTTTCTAATGGTAAAGTTACTTCATCATCACCATTGTCATGTTTGAACCGGTATAAAAATTAAGAAAAACAATCAACTCTATCTACTATAAATATTAAGATTATGTGTACTTTTCAAAGATATTCTTATAAGAGTGGGGTCATCACTTAAAGTGAGAATCAAATAAAGTCTAAAAATTGTAAAGGTAACATCCGATATGGAAAAGATTAAGAAAGGAAGATTTTTTTAAATGGCATATTTTATTTTATTTATTATTTTATTTTTTATTTTTTTGGAAAACGGGGATGGCACACTAGAAGGATTTATTAAAAAAAAAACTGGAGGGGGACAACTAGTTTTGCCCTTATAAATGGGAGGACGGAGGAGCCTGACCTCGAACAAAAAAGCATAAAAACAAGCTTAATGAAACACTATTAAAAAAAAACAAGTTTGTAACAGATAAACCTACCATATGCTAATATAGAAAAATCCACCCTAACCCCTATGAAAGGTATATTTGCCCAAACTATTATTCTGAACATCCTGAAGAACGCTACGTGGTAATTTGATCAAAGTCCACAAAACGCCTTCTGTCATGGTTGTGAAGACCCAAGCCCTTACATGTTTAACATGTCAACTATATATGTTTATTATTGATGAGCCCGAGATTTCCACGAATTTTCCCTTGAATTTCCTTTTATTTTGTGTTATTTTTAAGTTAATTATGTCTTGGAAATATTATTATTTGTGTATTTGTGCTTAATGTAGGTTTCCATGCATAATCAAGAATTTATATGGTGTTTAGCACGACGTTCGAGGAAATTCCAAGCTACAAAGTTTAATTGCAAGTTTAAGTCTGTCAAGTGTTCCAAGGTAAAGTAGGGCTAACGGAGGACTTAATTGAGAAGTCCGGAGGGGGAAGGATTACGGCGCACACTCCAGCAAGTCCAGGGGCACCGGAGTAAGTCTCAAAAGTCAGGGGGAGGCCGGCACATTTCCAGAACCTATTGCCCTATTGAGTTGTCGAGCATTCTGCCCTGCCACGTCACCCACCTAGCCCAGCAACCCCTCCTTCACAGCCTGACCCGCGTCCCTTCCTGGACCCAGTTCTACCGAACCCATCGTCGCTCCACCTACCCGCCATCCATCTCGTTCCCCTCTCATATTCCAGACCATTTCCACTATGGGCAATCCTCGCTACTTCCCTGGAGACCCACCAACCCAATCCACGACCCAGCAGCCCTTTTCTTCCTTTTATTGCCCCTAAATATCCTTTGTTATCCCTATCTACCCCTGCCTCCAATTGCTTCTCCTTTTAATCTCCCAGCTAGCCCTCATTGAAAAAAGAATCCCCCATTACGGGCTGTAAGCCCTAAATGGGGCACCAGCCCCATTTTCACCAAAATTTTCTCCATGCCTCCATAGCTTCATCACCTTTAAAGGTTTGGAGCATCTTCAAGACCCAAAGAAGCATTTGCAAGAGATTTCAACCCAAGATTTGGGCACTATTCGGTTTAACTCTTCCTATCTTCAATTCAATCAGCTTTTCACGAATTGCACTTTGCACCCTTCCTTCAAATCTTCACTAAAAGCCTTGTAAATCCCATAATTTCACCTAAAACCCTGAAACTCACAATATAGCTCAAAAACACATAGTAGTAGCCAAAAGCCTCGTGGAATTGCTATTTCTAAGCTATAAAAGTATCCAATAGATGCGTATAAAACACATCTATCAATCACTCAGGGTTGATTCTGCGCAGTTTCTGTTTCACTAGCTTGACATCAGGGTATGTCAGGATTATGTGCTCAACTATGACTGGATCTAACCCAGGCATGTATTCATATGACCATGCAAACACATCTGTAAACTCTGTTAGCAAACTGATCAAAGTTGTTCTGCCACACCCTTGCAGATAACTCCCTATTCGGACTTCTCTGATCTTATGGTCTAGTCCCAGATTTATGACAAACAAGTCTTCTTCTATGGCTGCTGATCTGTGCTTTCCCTATCGCTGGACCAACTGGGTGAGCTCGATTAAATATTCTTTATCTTTTGGGTCCACTTTGTTAAGTTGTTCTTTATTAACTGGTTAAATTATGTTTTTATTCTATTTAGTTAATTCATCTTTTAACAAATTGGTAACCATGGATTACATGCAAACACTGAGACTTTCATTAAAAGGGGAAATTACATGGTTGGATATTTCATTAAGGTCTTTGAGGGTAAGATCCTTGATATTGGTATCAGGAAGTGGGCTGGTAGCTGACAAGTCCGTGGCATAAGGGATATAATGGGGGTATGGTATATCCAAAACGATCAACTAGGTCCGTAGTAGTCAAGAGAGGCCTTATGGTGGTGTACCAATTCAGCAAGGACTATCTCGTCATAGTCACAAACTTGGTGGTTCGACATAGTCAATATTTCCGTAGATCATTCCCGAGAAGCTAACTTCCTTGAAGTCACTGCCAAGTGATGCTAAAGCATAATCATCTTCAATTGCATTAATCTAAGGCAAGGGGTTGTTCGCTATGTTTGGTAATGGGTAAGACTTCTCAATTACCTTGTCATCAATGAGATTCTGTATGACATTCCTGAGTGGGTAGCAATTGTTGGTGAGATGGCCACTAAACCGATGATATTACAAGATTGGGAATGTTTCCAAGCGCTGGGCAATGGGTTTGGAGGTTTGGAGGTTTGTAGTTTTCCAGGTTCGTGACCCTTGTTTTTTTAGACCTTGCATTTTAGTGACATAGAGCATGCAATTCATCATAATGTATGTTGTCTCTTTTGAAGGGTTTTCTGGAATTCCCGTTGTTTTCATTATTCCTTTCAACAGTATTAATAGTCCTATCTGTCTCATATGACCATGGTACATTACCATAGGTTTGATCGTAGTTGATTGGTGGTGCTACAACAACATTAACCGTAGTCCCGTATGCCACCGCCTTTCCTTTAGAGTAACGAAACGAGCTCTGGGCGTCACTTTTCAGTGCCTTATGCGAATATCTTCATCAATGCGTATTCCTACTTCCATGATGGCATTGAAGTCACCATACGGGAGGTATCTCATGTATAAAAGGTAGATCGGTTTGAGGTTCTTTGTAAATATCCTAGTTGATTCAGTTAGATCGGGTCTGTCTAAAGTTTGGGCAACTTTGTTTTTCCACCTAGCTGCAAAATTGGCGCAAGTTTCCTTTTCCTTTTGAGTGCAAGACTCAAGTTCCCTCTTATTTTTAGAGCCTTTGTTGTCTTTGTATCACTTTTGAAAATTCCTTGGCAATCTAATCCCAAGTGCCCATGAAACTATTATACCGGCATTAACCATTGTTTTGCTGCTCCTACTAGAGTCAAATGAAAGTTAGAGGCCATAGCTTCAAATCTAGCTCCTCTTGATTTCATTACAGTGGAGTAGGACTTAATGTGAGAGATAGGGCAACTGGTCCCATCAAACTTTTCTATGTCCGCAT
>CM028383.1:90801497-90846975 GCA_013146195.2 Codonopsis lanceolata
AAATGAAGATTTTTTCTGAAGTCTTCCTAAGCATGTATACAATAACTATTATGAAGGGAGTATGCCTAATATTGAACCTACAAATTTTCTGGGTTTGAAAAGATACGCCTTAAGCCTTAGATTAGCGTGATTGATCAACAAATAAAATGGAGACAATCAAAGAGGAAGACAAGGCCGTTTTTGTAGTCTCAAAACTCGATAGGGCTACGGTGAAGGATGGAGGTGTTCTTGGGTCTCCTTCTCTCTCTAAACCCAGCAAGCTCTCATACGTAAGTTGGAAATGGCTGCCAATGGTTCAGCTTTGGAATGTTGGAGTCAAAAATTGGTATAATCCAAGTGATTGGTTAAGTGAGTTTCTATTGGTCAATCCTTTCCTACCATTGATCAAAACTTGTCAAGGGCTTAAGATGAGTCAAAGGGGATTCAACATAAGTGAATTGGGTCAGTCAAGGTCGGACGTGGGTCAAGGAAGCAAGGGGGAATGGCTGCAACCACAAAAATCCCGAAATCTGGAAAAATATATTTTTCATTTTTGAAGTTACTGGACAGTCAATCTTGTAAAATCTACCATAAATCTCTCACAACTACTATTGAAGTAATTTTTGATTTTTCTGAAACTATACTCTTTAAAATACAATTTAGAATTTTAAATTTCTCAATTCGGACTCGTATTCATCAAAATACAGTCCCTCCAAGTTCATAATAACATTCTGAATTCTCAAAATAGAACACAGAGACAGCCATAATACGTGGCCTATTTGAGGCACTTAAACACCATGGAAAGTTATGAAAATTTACAGGTATTAACTTAACATATATAGGTAACACACACTAAAATTTAAACCAATTCTATTTAGTAGATTGGTATCAGAAATTTCCCGAACTTTGCCCAAAAACAAGACTGAATCTGTGAAGTAATAAGTTGGTTATTTTATTTCCAATTGTAACAAGTCGACGAACATGGATGGTTTAAGCATGAAAGAACTAGTACCCTTGGTCTAGAATTCAACCCACATGAACCACAAGTAACATGGACAAGTCTCTATGGAAAAGGAATGCATTCATGCATCCTAATTTCCAAATGCTCAAATACAAACAAGAAGGGTCTCAACCTCAAAGTTAAGCTTCCAATGGTCTAAGTAATGACCAAGAAACATGTAAAAATCATACCAAGACTCTCTAAGACTTAGTTAAGAGTTAAGGAAGCTAAGGCGATACACAAAGCTACCACGAAAAGGCATACAAAGCATAGAAATCTTATAAGACAACCAATACTCAACTAAAAGAACTAGAACCAAGATAAACATGTTAGGTTTATTTCTAGCATGTTAAGGAACAATAATGATCTTGGTAAATAACCAAGGTTTGGGTTATCATACTAAAAACAAGCCAACAAGAATGTTATGGCCATTTGACATGCAAAACAAGAAATTCAAACACACGAACGTCCAGGGTCTTACACCCCCAAACTTAGACTTTGCTCGTCCACGAGTAAATAATACTTATAAATACAAAAGCAAAAATACAAAAATTAAGAAAATCTTTTTGGAGGATGACACTATGTACACTTCTCTAGAAACCCACAAACTCAAGGAGACTCTCACGAGCGACTCGACTATACAGATAAATACAAAAACTAATAAATACAGAAACACGTAAAAATTATTCTAAAAACAATTTATCTTATAAAAATTATTTGCGTAGTTAGTTTGTTGGTAGCGTAATTTTAAATTCAGATTTTATAAAAATAAAAATACAAAAAGATTTTATTTATTTATAGTTGTTAGCTTTTAATTGTTTTATTTGTTTTTATTATTTTATGCACGGCCGTAGATCTCTAAATCCTAAGCTGGTAGAATTAAATCAAAATATAAATAATCTTGGAAAGAATCAGGAAGACCCTGATAATTTGGAAACCCAACCCTTCAATCAAGAACAGTTGAATCAAAATGATCCTCTGGTTGATCCTCCAATTAATAGTAATAATCAAAATCCTGAAAATCTGGTTCCTCCGGTAAATGTGAATCAAAGAATGGAAGAACCTGCTGATAGAAATATGTAAGTAATAATCAATCAAAGAACTATAAGTGATTTTGGTCGTCTTATGTTGAATGCAACACCATCATGTTTAGTCTTACCAGTAGCGGTAAGAAATTTCGAACTTAAATGTTATTATTATAATATGATGCCTTCATTTCATGGACTGCCATCTGAAGACCTAGTAAATTTTGTTAAAGAGTTCGAATTCATGATTGAAACTTTCCCGTTATGCGGTTTGACTGAAGATCAGATAAAAATGAAATTATTTCAATGTGCATTAAAAGATTTGGGGAAAAGATGGTTTATGAACCTAACACTTAGAAGCGTTTACATTTGGGCTCAATTATATGATTTGTTTATGGGTAAATTTTATCAACATGTATCTTTTTAAGAATACAAAAAACAAATTATGTCTTTTCAAAATGAACCAGGAGAAATATTTCATGAAGCATGGAATAGATTTAAAAATTTACTTATCATGTGTCATCATCATAATCTATCTCAAGATGTGTTAGTAAATCAATTTTATCTTGCCCTTTCTCCTGCTTTATAAACTATGGTTGATAGTGCGGCCGGTGGTTCTATTAATAGAATGACACCAGCTGTATTAGAAGAATTACTTGAGATGCTAAGTGCAAATTCTCAACAGAAAAGTACAAGAGGTAAAAGTAGAAGTCTATTTCAAGTTCAAGAAAAACCAGATATGCAAGGTCAATTTGAAAGTTGGCAAATTCAAGAAGCATGTGCTATTTGTGGATTAAATTCCCATGCTACTAATTTGTATCCCTTTAGTGCTGTATATCCTGAACAGGTTAATGCCATGAACATGTACCCTCAAAGACAAAGAAATGATCCCTACTCTAACACATATAATCCTGGTTGGAGGAATCATCATAATTTTTCATGGAGAGGAAATAAGCCATTACAACCTTAACAGTTTCCTAAGCAAGGACAACTACAGATTGAATTAGTTCCAAAGTCAGATGGAGCAAGCAGTGGTCAAGCTGCTGTTAACAAATTATTTCTTAGAAACTGTGGAAGATTTAAGGGATCAACTCGCAAAATTTAAAGAAAAAGAAAGTGAAGAAGGGAAGTTCCCTAGTCAGACAGAACAAACAAAATCTATCACTACTGCTGAAGTGGTAGAGTAATTGGAGAAAGAGGTAAGTAATCATATTCAATCTTAAATGTGCCTCATAAAGTAGATAATTTTGACAGAAGTTGAAAAAGATAAAAGTGAAAATATTCAAGAAAAGATAAAGAAGTAGAAAAGAAGTGTCAAATAAAGATAGTCAAGAAGAAGTAACTCAAGAAAAAGAGCAAGAGGTAGAACCTCTTGAGGAACCTTATGTGGTACCACCGTCATATGTTCCTGCTATACCATTCTCTGGTAGACTTTTAAAAAACAGATTGGATAAGCAATTTTCGAAAATTTATAATATGTTAACCAAAGTGAACCTTAATCTCCCTTTGCTTAATGTTATTAAAAATATTCCGTCTTATGCTAAGTTTTTCAAAGATTTTCACTCTAGAAAACACAAATTTGAAAGGAATGAAAAATAATTGTTTACAGCGTGAGTGCGGTTTACAACCCGAACTTCCTCCTAAATTTAAAGGTCTGGTAGTTTCAATATCCAAGTCTCCTTGGGTAGTTCTAAAAGATGAAGATTATATTAGATTTAGGAGCAAGTATTAATTTGATGCCTTCTTTGTTTATAAACAATTAGGATTGGGTTAAGCTTGAAACCTACTACTATGTCTTTGAGTTAGTTCGGTTAAACATCCTTTAGGTATAGTAGAGGACATTCTGAATGGGTAGATAAATTAATCATCGATCGATTTTGTGGTTCTAGAGATGGAAAGGAAGATATGCACAAACAATGAAGTTCCTATTTTGTTAGGTCGTCCGATTATGGCCACTGCCAACACAATGATTAATGTTAAGAATGGGAAAGTCTCAATGTCAGTTATGGGCGAAACTGTAGAAATTTCAGTTTTTGATGCGTTAGATAGACCGAGTGACATAAATGCATGTTTCTCAATTGATGAAACGACGAATGAACTAGTAATCGTACGAGCAATGAAAGGAGACTTAAAACAAGTATAAAGGCTAATAAAGAAGCTTGAATACTTCTAGAAAGTTGAATAACAACTAGGAGAATAAGAACTCTAAAGGAGAGACGATTACACGACTCAACCTCGAACTACACGATAGAGAGGAATGCTATCTCCAAAGCTTCTAAATCATCAATAGACTTAAGGAACACCTCCAACTTGAGGTCTAATACATCTAAGCATGTTAATAAATCATCATGTAAAGGTCTAGGACCAAACCAAGGTCATGAACATAATACGCAAGAAAACTCTCAATTGCGTCGCATTCCGACTATCGTCGAGTTACGACTTGTGACTTTAGCAAGTCAACAACTATAGGGCATCTCTTAATAGTCTTTTGGTCTTAATGTGATCTCTCATACACATCTAGACAATCTCACAAACCATTCATATAATCAACAAATGAAGGAATGCGAGCATGGCACGCCAACCGAGCTAACCAAGGAGCGGGGTGTTACAATATCCATATCCATATCATATCCATATCCATACCATATCATAATTAGTCTTCAGGCATATCATAATCAGTCTTCAGGCATATACATATCAGACTTTATGCAATTTATACATAAAAAAATACCTTCTTTCTCGGAAGGACAGGGGAAGCACAATCAAAATTTTCGAGTGCCTAGTGGGCTAAAGCCTAGGCGTATATACCAGGTCAAACATTAACGCTACAAGAGGTAAGTACCAATTTATTTGTCTTACCCTATTAATATATATACATATAATGTAAATAGTAATGCTATAGTTAGATAATATAGCAATAATGTAAATACCCATGCAAGTTATAATTACTTAAATGTGTATAATGTAAAATATATATATACATGCATGCTATGTAGATAATAATAATAGTATAATTAGTTAAATATAATATAATAGAATGTAAATAAAGTAATTATGCATGTTATAAATATATAAGTATGCATATATATACTAGTATAAATATGTGTATAAATATACATAATATTTAGGCATAAACATGCGCAACCGTTACTATGCCCAAATATCTTTAAACAAAGTAATGTTATTTTCGATATATATATATATATATATATATATATATATATAAATAATATATTCCTTCTAGACTATATGATTTAAAAGCATGTTGATTTATTTTAAAACCCTAAAATGAGACCGAAAGGGTGAGTAGGGTGCCTAACCCCTTCCCAACTCGTAACCTAGCCTTCGAACCTATATATTTTCTGGAATAATTGGTTTTTCTCTATTTAACCTTAAAATAGAGGTGGCGACTCTGTATATACATATTTTAGGTCCCACGACGAGACCTGATGTATTCCAAGCGCTTAGATGTTTCTTGAGATATGTCGTTTTCATCCCGAACGACGGGAGTTTCGAAACGGGGTTCTCACAGTGGCGACTCTACAGGAGACATTGCTTTTTTAAAATAAAAAAAAAATTGAGGGCCAGACTTAACTTTTTTGGGATTAATGAATTATTTTTATATGCTTAACATGCTTTTAAACATAGTTTAGATTTTTATTTTATACATGTATATATATATATATGTGTTGAAAATATTAATTTCTTTGTCAATACAATACAAATGTATATGCTCTGTTGGTATTACTATTTACGTTTGCAGCCTATATTCGTAATTTACATTTCTGCTGGTGAAATACCCCACATGTAAATATTATTTTATTATGTCAATTTTATTTTGTGGATTAGGACAAAAATGTAATAATAGGAATATATAGTTTCCCCGCTTTTTTTTTTCTATTTTTTGTTGGAATGGCTATCTTGCGAGATCGCTCCGTCCCTCATGGGAGTTAAACTAATCAGCCGTGAAAATCTACATAAACAGAAAGACAAACATTTTTACCGCTTTATATTATTGTAAAAAGTTTACAGATTTCCTAGCTAACTAACACACGTGCACTCTTGTAGGAATATTTCGAACTGCTACCCTACACAAAAACCAGCCTACCCCCTACATCAGCCACACTAGATTACATATATATCTTCTAGGACACTCCATTGCTCGGTCGATTTTTATACCTCAAAGTTAATGACCAATCTCAGTGGTAAGAAGATATCTTATTGATTTAAATACAAGGGCTGATCAATAAATTTGACGGTATCTCATTAGAGCGATTCGAATGGTGGATCCCGAGAAGAGTATAGGCCCTTCGCCCATGATTTGTCTGATCTTGGGAAGTCGAAGGTAGGTGGAAAACGAAGGTCTTATACTCTGGAGAAAGAATCCACTATTCCAGAACCTATTAAAGAGAGTCAAAGCAAAGCTATGCTTGTCCGACCAACTCTAAGACAAACAAAAAATGTCCATTTAATAAAAATGCACACTGTGCCTTTCAAACCTCAAGCCTTTGAGCCATACCTTTTTTTTACCGTTTTTCCCAGAAACCTGGCCCGTACCTGGAAGGGAAGAGATAGTTCGGTTGTTTGATAAGAGAGTTAAGCTCGAAGACAGAAGATAGTTCATATAGTACATATATGGGATTGAATACAGAGGACAATTTAGATTTGGGTTTGAATACCGAGATCAGTTCACACACAAACATATTTGGGTAGAATGGCCGCTGAAAATGAACAGACTCCCATAAATACAGACACAGGGGCTCCCTGTTATGCTCCTACCCCAGGCATGCAGCAATGGATGAAGCAAAATTTAAATGAACATGCTGATCTCCTAATGGACCAGATTGCAACCCTCATACAAGACTTGAAACAAAACCCAGAAAATATTCCTACCTATGTGGGACCCCATGAAGCATCAACCTCAGCTGTTCCCCCAGAAAATACTCATTCCTAAGTAAAGGAGATTTCTCCATGCAATCATTGACTCTTAAACTGTTGGCCAGTCTACCATTAAAATTCAAGATGCCAGACATAGAAAAGTTTGATGGGACTAGTTGCCCTATCTCTCTCACATTAAGTCCTACTCCACTGTAATGAAATCAAGAGGAGCTAGATTTGAAGCTATGGCCTCTAACTTTCATTTGACTCTAGTAGGAGTAGCAAAACAATGGTTAATGCTGGCCGATAATAGTTTCATGGGCACTTGGGATTAGATTGCCAAGGATTTTAAAAAGTGATACAAAGACAACAGCAGCTCTGAAAATAAGAGGTACTTGAGTCTTGCACTCAAAAGGAAAAGGAAACTTGCGCCAATTTTGCAGCTAGGTGGAAAAAGAAAGTTACCCAAACTTTAGACAGACCCGATCTAACTGAATCAACTAGGATATTTACAAAGAACCTCAAACCGATCTACCTTTTATACATGAGATGTAAGATCCCGATTCCCGGTTAGCTTGAATTGCGTGCAATACTCGCATTTCTTCCTTGGTTGATTGCTCATTTGACTTGTGAGAGAGTCTAGATATGTATGAGAGACCATATTAAGATCAAAATACTTTTAAGAGATGCCATTTAGTTGTTGACTTGATAAAGTCACAAGTCGTAACCCGACAATAGTCAAAATGCGACGCGATTGAGAGTTGATTCGGGTTTTGTGTTTCTGACCTCGATTTGGACCCAGATCTTTACATGATGATTAAATAACATGTTTACATGTGTTAGACTTCTAATTGGATGCATTCCATAAGTCTCGTGAAGCTTTGACGCCTCGAGAATAGCAATTCTCCTTATCGCGTAGTTTGAGATTGAGCCGAGCGAACGCCTCGCCTCTTCGAGCCTATTTCCCCTATCTGTTGAGCATCATCTGAGAGGCATTCAGGCCTATTTTGTAGCCCTAATATGTGTTTACAATCATGGGTTATTACCCGTCGGTTTGCGGTTTCATTCGACGTTTCGTTAGCGAGATGTCGCGCCTTTGCGTCGTTTTGCCGGGTTGTTTCGGTGTTGTTTTTGGGAGTCTAGACCTACTTTAAATTGGTTTGAGACTTGGATTGATTGGTTTAATGTTTAAGGACTTTAAGGGTTCAATTGTGAGCCATTTTGAAGCTTTAAGGCTCGAGGATGCATGCGGGGCGACCGAAGCCGAGCAAGGAATCAACAAAGGGATTTTTAGTGTTGAACAGTGTGATGCGCTCGCATCATGCACCCTTGATGCGACCGCAAGGGTCCCTGGACAGCAAGTTACGGGATTTTTGGAAAAGTTGGATTGTTGACCAATTTCTACCCACTTAAACCCATTCTAAACCTAACCTTAACCCTCCTACTTAACCTAAAACTTGTCCTAAACATTATTAGAGGTTGTAGAGGTGGATTAGTGAGTTGATTAAGAGAGTTAATCCCCCTATTTAAACCCAAAACAGATTGCTCTCTCTCATTTGTTCGACCAACGTGATCGAGTTCTTCCTCCCATTTTACGCCTTCACTCCACAAAAACGTGAGAGAGCTTGGGAGAGGCAATTTCTAGGGTTCTTGAGTGCCCAACCTTGGAGGCCATAGCTTGGGACCTTCATTTCTCAAGCTACACCATATTTTTGAAGAGGGGATTGAAGGGAACAACACCCATCTCCAAGAATCCGAAAATTGCTTTTGTGAGGTTGAATCAAGGTAAGTTTCTACCCTATTTCTCTTGCTTTTGGGCTCCATTGACCTAGGGAAAACAACCATTTGTGCTATGTGAGGTCAATGGAAGCCATTGTTAGGGTTTGTAGAGAAGCATGAACCCTAGGTTTTCAAATTGATGTTAGAATGGGATTGACCTATGTGAGACCATGAAATATGTGAAATTCATGTTCTAATTAGTCTATTGAACTTGGGTATGTTGATTATCCATGAGTTTTGATGTTGTATTTATTGTGAGGCTCGAATGTAAAGTTATGTAGACTTTACTTGGGTAGATTGTAGTGTTTTATTATGGTTGTGTATTTGGGAGCCGGTTGTATTGGGGGGCGTTTGTACCTAGTATTTATTTCCTTTGTCGTTTCGAGCATGTGTGGCTCGTTTATTCTAGTTGTGGTATATTGTTGTTCCTACCTCCGATAGTTTTAGTCGTGAGGTTGGGTTGGTGGTTTAGCATTGATTATGTGGTTATAGTGAATTGTTCCTCCGGCATGTTATAGCCATTGAGTGTTGTTTATCGGGTTGGGATTACATGCATGCCGGCCTTGGTTGCCGATGGTTTGTTGTGCGTGTCTAATGTTGCGTCACGCGTCGAATTTTTGGGCCGAGAGATTTACTCTCTTTGGTTGCTTTCATTCGGGAGCTTGATAGCTCGGGTCCCATTATGGTTTTGCTTCCGCAGTTTTAGGTTTTGATTTTCTGTATTGCCGTTATGGCTTTACCTTCTGTTTGGGCTTGTTGGCTCGTCTTTTGACTCGCACCATTATGCTTAGCGGTGCTTGTTTGTCTCTTAGTTTGTCTGATGGCACGACCTTGGGATCTCGTCTTGGGATCGGGTCGGGTCGTCACCTTGATTAATATCGAGCTATTGGTTAGCTATTTCGCCGGGATAGGTTCCTTGGCCTAGTTGGGTTGTGTTTATTGTTGAGATTTTTAACGTCGAGTGTTCCTTGTAGGTATATCATGTCAGGGGCTTGGCGTGGAGCTAGTTCTAGCAGACCTCGTTCGAGTACCGTTCGTGGTTTTGAGAGAGGAGAAAGTGTTAATGATCCTCGTGTGACTCCTCAACAAATGGTTAGTGGGGAGAATGATTCCGCTATACTTGGGAGATTCTTGAAGTTGGAACCTAAGGGCTTCGATGGAGAGCCCGATGCTTCTAAAGCCGAGCATTGGTTAGAAAGCATGGAAAAGATTTTTGACGTTATGGGTTGTACATCAAAAGAGATGGTGACCCTAGCAGTGTTTACCTTGAGTGGTGCAGCTGACCATTGGTGGCACGTGTTACGAGATAATTGGAGACACTTTGGAGTGCCCCAAGTGTGGGAAAATTTCATCTTGGAATTTAGGGCACGCTTTATTCGGTAGTAGTTCGGAAAGAAGAGAAATGGAATTTATTGCGCTAGAACAAGGAGATATGGTGGCTCAAGGTATTCAAGTTCACGAGTTGGCTCGCATCGTGGTTACTTAGTACCGGATGAGGCTAAGAAGACCCACCGGTTTGTAAAGGCCTAGAGATGAAGTATCGTAGGCGGCTTATTCCCTTACGGCTCACTCTGAGTGCCGAGATCTTTGTGGATCGTGCTTATGCGATGGAGTTAGACTTCGAGGAATATGCTCAAAAGAGAACCTCGAGAGCTATTAAGAGTGATGATAATATTGGGAGGCAGTTAGCACCTCAGAAAGTTAATCAAGGAATCACACGTACTGGTAGACAGAGTGATGTTCCTACCTCTAATCGGGGACGACGAGGCGGTGAGTTGATATGTAATTTTTGTTCGAGGACAGGACATGCCGAGAACAGATGTTGGGGCAAGGCAGGAAAGTGCTTTGCTTGTGGTGGTGATCATGTTCGTAAAGATTGCCCAAGGATGAGGGTTAATCAGTCTGGGAGTACTAGTCGAAAATCTGGTGGCTCCAAGAGAGATAGTGATGGTCGACCTAGAGTTTAAGGTCGTGTGCGCGTGGCGGTTGGCCATTGCGGAGTTTTGAAACCTATCCGAATAGGAAGGTACGTTCTCGTATATATATTATACCGTTGCTACTATTATTGTTATTATGAGTACACGTCTTATCGGTAGCTCATGTGCATTCATACATACATTACATGGTGTATTGCATATTATTGGTTTATTGCTTGATTGGGGATAAAGCCCCAATGTGATGTTGGTATATGATATTGTTTGACTTGTGAAGTGCCAGTAGGTAATCACACATGATTTGTGGATTCTTGTGTAGTCTATATATTTATAGGACTATACTATCTATAACGAGCATTGAGGATGAATTTGTGTTACGATGATAGTAACCAATGGTTTTATGGGGTTACGGTTTTGTCGGCCTATATTAAGAGCCGGGGTATGAATATTCGTATATATATATGTATATATATGAAGTATGAATTGTATGATGATATTTATTGGTTTGATATGATATTTGTATATCCTATGGGGATATGTTTAAGGTGATGAATAATATACACCTATAATATTGTATATGATTATTATGCGAGTAGGATACACTCGATAAATATGAAGGTTAAGTATTACGATCTATGGGTTGATTTTAATGCGTGAACAAATATGATGTTTCACCGCAATGTTGTTGAAGTTTTGGTGTTTTGGGGACGTTAGAATATACATCTGTTGTAGCCTTGGTCTAGGGCTTAAGAAGGGTTGGATTTGTGAAGTATAGACGTTACGACTACTAGTAGCCGAGTCGATACGTGGTGACTTCTAGCGAGTTTTCATGGTTGCGTGCTAGGTGCACGAGTTTTGTGGTAAAATATGGTTGTTGTTTGTCAAGGTAATAGACCTTGTTACTTGACTTGATTTTATTCAGTTATGTGCATTAGTTGTAGAGAACACCTACTTGATGCATCTACGTTGTAGTATATCAAATTCTCATTTCATAAATTGTTATCTCCTGCTCATTCATTTCCTTAGCATAGGAGACTATTAAAAAGGATGCTTAAAACCTTTTTATCATGAACCTTCGCATCCTTGCAACGAAAGCTTTTGAATATCCAATTTAGCCGGTACCCTAAATTGGTGATCAAAAGTGATCGTTGTTGGACTAGGATTGGTTTGAATTGTGGTAGAAATCGACTATACCCATTACCAAAAGGAATGGACCTAAATGAAAAGAATTTTCAAAACATTTCATTGTTGTGCTCTTATGTGTTTTACCCGCGATAGGGAAACCGCGAGTATTATTTGCGTGGCTTGAAATGTCAGCATGATTGCCTCTGATTTGGTTGAAAATTGCTCTATAGGCAATTATTACTTCTTGTGACTTAAGGTCTGTTATGCACGAATTTTATGATGTGCCCCGGAACAAATAGTTTCCGTATTTGAAGGTTACGATGTGTTTGGTTAGTATGGTTCATATGTGTTGTCGCGACTCGAATACGAGTCATAATATTTTCAATCTAAAGAGAGTTTAATGTTGTTGTGCCTATTAAGAGGTATTGAAACCGGAGTTTGGGATCACGGTAGTTTGATCCTCGTATATATACTGGGTTTAGTTATTGTGATGGTAGACTCGGAGACTGAGTCTAGGTTTATGGATTTTGAGCATCGAGTGTTTACTCGGGATTGTGAGACACCGTAGCAGTGTCTGGGTATTCCATGTCAAGGTGATGGCCTGGCATTGATTTGAGATACAGTTTCGAATTCGGGACGAATTCTTTTTAAGGGGGAGAGGATGTAAGATCCCGATTCCCGGTTAGCTTGAATTGCGTGCAATACTCGCATTTCTTCCTTGGTTGATTGCTCATTTGACTTGTGAGAGAGTCTAGATATGTATGAGAGACCATATTAAGATCAAAATACTTTTAAGAGATGCCATTTAGTTGTTGACTTGCTAAAGTCACAAGTCGTAACCCGACAATAGTCAAAATGCGACGCGATTGAGAGTTGATTCGGGTTTTGTGTTTCTGACCTCGATTTGGACCCAGATCTTTACATGATGATTAAATAACATGTTTAGATGTGTTAGACTTCTAATTGGATGCATTCCATAAGTCTCGTGAAGTTTTGACGCCTCGAGAATAGCAATTCTCCTTATCGCGTAGTTTGAGATTGAGCCGGGCGAACGTCTCGTCTTTCGGGAGCCTATTTCCCCTATCTGTTGAGCATCATCTGAGAGGCATTCAGGCCTATTTTGTAGCCCTAATATGTGTTTACAATCATGGGTTATTACCCGTCGGTTTGCGGTTTCATTCGGCGTTTCGTTACGCTTGTTAGCGAGATGTCGCGCCTTGCTTTTGCCCGGGTTGTTTCGGGTGTTGTTTTTGGGAGTCTAGACCTACTTTAAATTGGTTTGAGACTTGGATTGATTAGTTTAATGTTTAAGGACTTTAAGGGTTCAATTGTGAGCCATTTTGAAGCTTTAAGGCTCGAGGATGCATGCGGGAACGACCGAAACCGAGCAAGGAATCAACAAAGGGATTTTTAGTGTTGAACAGACGCGCCGCATCATGCACCCTTGATGCGACCGCAAGGGTCCCCGACAGAAGTTACGGGATTTTTGGAAAAGTTGGATTGTTGACCAATTTCTACCCACTTAAACCCATTCTAAACCTAACCTTAACCCTCCTACTTAACCTAAAACTTGTCCTAAACATTATTAGAGGTTGTAGAGGTGGATTAGTGAGTTGATTAAGAGAGTTAATCCCCCCTATTTAAACCCAAAACAGATTGCTCTCTCTCATTTGTTCAGCCAACAGATCGAGTTCTTCCTCCCATTTTCTGCCTTCACTCCACAAAAACGTGAGAGAGCTTGGGAGAGGCAATTTCTAGGGTTCTTGAGTGCCCAACCTTGGAGGCCATAGCTTGGGACCTTCATTTCTCAAGCTACACCATATTTTTGAAGAGGGGATTGAAGGGAACAACACCCATCTCCAAGAATCCGAAAATTCTGTTTTGTGAGGGCTGAATCAAGGTAAGTTTCTACCCTATTTCTCTTGCTTGCTTGGGCTCCATTGACCTAGGGAAAACAACCATTTGTGCTATGTGAGGTCAATGGAAGTCATTGTTAGGGTTTGTAGAGAAGCATGAACCCTAGGTTTTCAAATTGATGTTAGAATGGGATTGACCTATGTGAGACCATGAAATATGTGAAATTCATGTTCTAATTAGTCTATTGAACTTGGGTATGTTGATTATCCATGAGTTTTGATGTTGTATTTATTGTGAGGCTCGAATGTAAAGTTATGTAGACTTTACTTGGGTAGATTGTAGTGTTTTATTATGGTTGTGTATTTGGGAGCAGGTTGTATTGCCTTTGTACTAGTATTTATTTCCTTTGTCGTTTCGAGCATGTGTGGCTCGCTTTATTCTAGTGTGGTATATTGTTGTTCCTACCTCCGATAGTTTTAGTCGTGAGGTTGGGTTGGTGGTTTAGCATTGATTATGTGGTTATAGTGAATTGTTCCTCCTGCATGTTATAGCCATTGAGTGTTGTTTATCGTTGGGATTACATGCCGCCTTGGTTGCCGATGGTTTGTTGTGCGTGTCTAATGTTGCGCCACGCCGAATTTTTGGGCCGAGAGATTTACTATCTCTTTGGTTGCTTTCATTCAGAGCTTGATAGCTCGGTTTTGCCCATTATGGTTTTTGCTTCCGCAGTTTTAGGTTTTGATTTTCTGTATTGCCGTTATGGCTTTACCTTCCTGTTTTGGGCTTGTTGGCTCGTCTTTTGACTCGCACCATTATGCTTAGCAGGTGCTTGTTTGTCTCTTAGTTTGTCCTGATGACACGACCTTGGGATCTCGTCTTGGGATCCGGGTCGGGTCGTCACATGAGATACCTCCCATATGGTGACTTCATTGCCATCATGGAAGTAGGAATATGCATTGATGAAGATATTCGCATAAGGCACCTGAAAAGTGACCCGTCCTAGAGCTCGTTTCGTTACTCTAAAGGAAAGGCAGTGGCATCTGGGACTACAGTTAATGTTGTTGTAGCAGCACCACCAATCAACTCTGCAAGTCAAACCTATGGTAATGTACCATGGTCATATGAGACAGATAGGACTATAAATATTGTTGAAAGGAATAATGAAAACAACGGGAAATCCAGAAAACCCTTCAAAAGAGACAACATATATTACGATGAATTGCATGCTCCTATGTCACTAAAAATGCAAGGTCTAAAAAACAAGGGGTCCCGGAAAACTACAAACCTGGAAAACTACAAACCTCCAAACCCAAACCCATTTCCCAACGCTTGGAAACATTCCCAATACATCTTGAAATATCATCGCTTAGTGGCCATCTCACCAACAATTGCTACCCACTCAGGAATGTCGTACAAAATCTCATTGATGAAAAGGTCATTGAGAAGTCTTACCCATTACCAAACATAGCGAACAACCCCTTGCCTTAGATTAATGCAATTGAAGATGATTATGCTTTAGCATCACTTGGCAGTGACTTCAAGGAAGTTAGCTTCTCGGGAATGATCTACGGAAATATTGACTATGTCGATCCACCACGGCGGAGTTTGTGACTATGACGATGTCGATCCACCGGAGTTTGTGACTGAATTGGTACACCACCATAAGGCCTCTCTTGACTACTACGGACCTAGTTGATCGTTTGGATAAACCATACCCCCATATATCCCTTATGCCACCTGACCGGTCAGCTACCAGCCCACTTCCTGATACCAATATCAAGGATCTTACCCTCAAAGACCTTAATGAAATATCCAACCATGTAATTTCCCTTTTAATGAAAGTTCGGTGCATGTAATCCATGGTTACCAATTTGTTAAAAGATGAATTAACTAAATAGAATAAAAACATAATTTGTTAATAAAGAACAACTTTGTTAACAAAGTGGATGAATTAACTAAATAGAATAAAAACAAAAGATAAAGAATATTTAATCCGGTTAATACCCAAGAACAACTTAACAAAGTGGACCCAAAAGATAAAGAATATTTAATCGAGCCATAGCTTGGTCCAAGAAGACTGATAAATGGAAAGCACAGACGCCAAACCATATCGGCTGATAAATCTTTAAGGGTGTGAACAACTTTGATCGCTTTGCTAACGAGTTTACATGTGTTTGCATGGTCATATGAATACATGCCTGGGTTAGATCCAGTCATAGTTGAGCACATAATCCTGACATACCCTGATGTCAAGCTAGTGAAACAAAAACTGCGCAAAATCAACCCTGAGTGATTGATAGATGTGTTTTATACGCATCTATTGGATACTTTTATAGCTTAGAAATAGCAATTCCACGAGGCTTTTGGCTACTACTATGTGTTTTTAAGCTATATTGTGAGTTTCATGGTTTTAGGTGAAATTATGGGATTTACAAGGCTTTTAGTGAAGATTTGAAGGAAGGGTGCAAAGTGCAATTCGTGAAAAGCTGATTGAATTGAAGATAGGAAGAGTTAAACCGAATAGTGCCCAAATCTTGGGTTGAAATCTCTTACAAATGCTTCTTTGGGTCTTGAAGATGCTCCAAACCTTTAAAGGTGATGAAGCTATGGAGGCATGGAGAAAATTTTGGTAAATATGGGGCTGGTGCCCAATTTAGGGCTTACAACTCGTAATGGGGGATTCCTTTTTCAATAAGGGCTAGTTGGGAGATTAAAAGGAGAAGCAATTGGAGGCAGGGGTAGATAGGGATAACAAAGGATATTTAGGGGCAATAAAAGGAAGAAAAGGGCTGCTGGGTCGTGGATTGGGTTGGTGGGTCTCCAGGGAAGTAGCACGGATTGACCTTGGTGAAAAGTGGTCTGGAATATGAGAGGGGAACGAGATGGATGGCAGGTAGGTGGAGCGACGATGGGTTCAGTAGAACTGGGTCCAGCAAGGGACGCAGGTCAGGCTGTGAAGGAGGGGTTGCTAGGCTAGGTGGGTGACATGGCATGGCAGAATGCTCGAAAACTCAATAGGGCAATAGGTTCTGGAAATGTGCCGGCCTCCCCCTGACTTTTGAGACTTACTACGGTGCCCCTGGACTTGCTGGAGTGTGCGCTGTAACCCTTCCCCCTCCGGACTTCTCAATTAAGTCCTCCGTTAGCCCTACTTTACCTTGGAACACTTGAAAGACTTAAACTTGCAATTAAACTTTGTAGCCTGGAATTTCCTCGAACGTCGTGCTAAACACCATATAAATTCTTGATTATGCATGGAAACCAACATTAAGCACAAATACACAAATAATAATATTTCCAAGACATAATTAACTTAAAAATAACACAAAATAAAAGGAAATTCAAGGGAAAATTCGTGGAAATCTCGGGCTCATCAATAATAAACATATATAGTTGACATGTTAAACATGTAAGGGCTTGGGTCTTCACAACCATGACAGAAGGCGTTTTGTGGACTTTGATCAAATTACCACGTAGCGTTTTTCAAGATGTTCAGAATAATAGTTTGGGCAAATATACCTTTCATAGGGGTTAGGGTGGATTTTTCTATATTAGCATATGGTAGGTTTATCTGTTACGAACTTGTTTTTTTTTAATAGTGTTTCATTAAGCTTGTTTTTATGCTTTTTCATTCGAGGGTAGGCTCCTCCGTCCTCCCATTTATAAGTGCAAAACTAGTTGTCCCCCTCCAGTTTCTTTTTTTTTTTTTAATAAATCCTTCTAGTGTGCCATCCCCGTTTTCCAAAAAAAGAATAAATAAAATAATAAATAAAATAAAATATGCCATTTAAAAATCTTCCTTTCTTAATCTTTATATCGCCGACTTTATTTGATTCTTTTAAGTGATGACCCACTCTTATATGAATATCTTTGAAAAGTACACATAATCTTAATATTTATAGTAGATAGAGTTGATTGTTTTTTTCTTAATTTTTATACCGGTTCAAACATGACAATGGTCTGGAATTTGATGAAGTAACTTTACCGTTAGAAAAAGCCCTTGTGTAGTCAACATAACGACCAAGGAAGGAAAAGACAATCTATCATCGCCAAATATAATCACGAGAAAACAAAAAGGCTTAAACTAAATAGATTGAAAACTATAAACTATATTTCATTTACATTAAAGACTTCCCTTTGAGACACCAACAATATCACCCTTGGGATCATTTCTTTAAGAATAAATTTAAAATAATAGTATCTAAGTCACATATTTATTATAGCATAACTTAAGATTAGGAGACTATATTGATTTTATTTAAGAAAGAAATACTAAAGGAGCAAAAATGGTAAAATATCTTAACACATGGGTATGTATGGCGATGGGGTGCATGACCCAAAAAATATGATAAGATGCTTTAGGATCATCACTAATTAGTTCTTCTTTGGGTAAAGTTGTTAACTGCCATGTCTCACTTGATATATAGATTAAAAAGAATAGATAACTCACTTATATATATATATATATATATATATTCATTATTGTACCATATAAAACTAGTGTTATCATTAAAGTGAAAATCAATTCAAGGATAAAAATTGTCAAGGAATTTTTAGAAAATGAAATATTAAAAAGTGGACATTTTTTTTTGGGAATGAACTAAAAAGAAACGTATATTCATTTTGTGCAAGGAAGAGAGTTTTTTTTTTTGTAATATTATTAATTGAGGTAAATTTATAAATAATGAATTGTTAGTGGGTTTCAAATCATGTATCCCAACCTCTGGTGTTAGTCTGATTTCAATTGCGTTCAATCACAAAAGAACAAACAAAATAACTTGGACATAAAAACAATAAATCCTTCAAACCAACACACAATCATTGTGTTCAAAATAAGGAGCAAATCCTATCAAAGGAAAAAATCTATAACAATGAGAAAAGGAAAACCAAAACAGAAAAAGAACAGCTAAGAAAAATAAAATTAAATGGAAATCCTCCATAAACAAATTACAACTTCAAGGTTAAGTCTAGTTTCCTGGGATCTCCTGCATCCTCCTCAGAATCTCCAGTCCCTTCTTCTTCGGACTAGGGAAATAAACCTTGGCTAGCCATAGGTGGAAAGGATTACTGGAACTGTCTCGCCCTGGGTTCGGGCCATCCATGATAAGCCTTGCCAAGCCAAACATGATAAGGATCACTAGAGGAATGAACCCTTGGAGTTGGCATGTAAACAAAGCCAGGGTGGTATCGGACTGAAGCGTATGATTCCCCCTGATTCCCATTTTCATATGGAGTATAGTGAGTATTTCCTAGGTATGTAAAATTAGAAACCTCATACCCTATTTTCTTTGTTTCTTTTAGTTCTGATCGCTCATATTTGTGACCATTTTGGCTGCCACCCAATGCTTGTGAAATTGAGAACTTCTTTGGGCAGAATTTGCAAGCAAATTCTCGCCTTTCTGCATTCCTCACATCTGAGAAATTTAGTAAAGGACCCAACCCTCGCTTATCGGTATTGCCCACATCCACGGATTCGAGGTGAATACCGAACCTGAACCCATTGTTTTCCATGATGTGTATAACTAAAGAAAAAGATTGATGAAAACTATAGTGGGTGAGATTTCGGGCCATCCATGATAAGCCTTGCCAAGCCAAACATGATAGGGATCACTAGAGGAATGAACCCTTGGAGTTGGCATGTAAACAAAGCCAGGGTGGTATCGGACTGAAGCGTATGATTCCCCCTGATTCCCATTTTCATATGGATGATAGTGAGTATTTCCTTGGTACGTAAAATTAGAAACCTCATACCCTATTTTCTTTGTTTCTTTTAGTTCTGATCGCTCATATTTGTGACCATTTTGGCTTCCACCCAACGCTTGCGAAATTGAGAACTTCTTTGGGCAGAATTTGCAAGAAAATTCTCGCCTTTCTGCATTCCTCACATCTGAGAAATTTAGTAAAGTACCCAACCCTCGCTTATCGGTATTGCCCACATCCACGGATTTGAGGCGAGTACCGGACCTGAACCCATTGTTTTCCATGATGTGTATAACTAGAGAAAAAGATTGATGAAAACTATAGTGGGTGAGATTTTAGGCGTAAAAGAGTTGGTATTTATAGAGTAAAAGTTTAGAAGATGCTCACTTCTTTGAACTCTAGAAACAAATATTAATGCATTGTTCAAATCTGATAAGTCATTAATTAATTAAAATAAATGACTCATAAAAATCAAAAAGGGTTATGATATTAGCATCAAGTTATTAGTACAAGCTATAATTTAGTGATGTTAGATCAAATTTACTTGGATATCTGCACGATCATATTAAATTCACCCTTTTCTAATAATGAATGGTCATCCCAAATCATCACCAACTTAATCAAACAACGGCCACAACATACTCGAGCTTGTAATATCATACTATGGAATCTTAAAAATATGCTGACTCATTACTTCATGTGAATTAACCATTTTAACACTTGTAGCTATATACTCATTTATTATTGCTTAAAAGCGAAACTCACATAACTACCCACCAGAAATATACTTACTAGTAAACAATATTTAATTATTTTCCTCTCTTTAGATGACCTTAATAATAGAAAGAGATTTTTAACTCACTCCTGCCATTTTGAAAAGGTGTCTTTTTGACCAAATGCATAGATTAAAAAAGATAATTGACTATATTTTAAATATTAAGATTGTCTACATCTTTCACTGATACTTATGTGAGAGTGAGACCCAGAACTTAAGGTGAGAATCAAATCAAAGGTAAAATGATATATGCAACATTAAAAAAACGAAAGATTAGAAAGTACATAGTTTTATTTTTTGGAATGGTCTAAAAAGAAAAGATGAACTTTTTTACTTTCTTATTATATTCCTAAGCAGTAGATTTCCCTGTTAACAAATCAAGTGCATGCTTTATAGAGAATAATACGACAGGAAAGACTTTTGAGCAATTGAACAATCTCAAGCTTGTATGATAGTTGTGTCATATATTGATTGATATACTGGAAAAAAAGAATTTAATTATTGTCTAGATTTTAGTAGTTGTGTGATATTAAATAGTTGAAGTGATAAGAGTGAGTTACCAACTAATTTATGCATTTAACATGTGTGTGTAAGGTGGCTACTTTTGTCGGTTTATTGTTATAAGACAAATGCATTAACATAAAAGGGTCATATCCTCTTTTACATTTATACTATTGTATGTCATAGTAACTGTATTATTTTTACATGTCGATCCAATAGATTTCATATTATTCCCTAGAGTTTCAAAATAGGCTATAGGAGGGGTTAACAGATGATGACCAATTTGATAATTTAAACAATTGACTTTCCAAAATAATTAACGTATAGGTTAACTTCACCATTGGTCCCTGTATTATACGACTTTCTAGTATTAATCCCTAATTTGAAAATTTTACACCACTAACCCTAAGTAGGCCTTTTTTGCATGTCATAAGTCCTTCAGTTGGACTTTGTTACCTAATATGTCATTAAGTGGTCATATGCGCACTCAAGTGAGTTATTGCAAGGTCAAATATAGCATTTTCGAAATAAGAAAGTCACACGATTTGTGACTTTAGCAAGCCAACAACTATGGAATGTATATTAATAGTGTTTTGGTCTTAATGTGCTTACTCCCGCACATATTGTGGCGACCCGACCCAGATCCCAATACGAGACCCCGAGGTCGTGCCACCAAAACACACAAATAACAAACAAAGGGTAAGGCCATAACGGCGATACGCCAATAACTTTAACACATGCGGAAGCGTAACATAATTAAACGGTGGCGCCCGAGCTAACAAGCTCAAACTAACACAACCAAAGAGATAATGAATCTCTCGGTCCAAAAATTAAAATCACGTGACGCAACATTGGGCACGTATAACAAAACCACCTGTCATGCAATATCATTAAATAGCAATTTATATACCAAGTCATCGGCGACGTTACAACCGGAACCCAACATTAAACTAAGTCTGCAACTCTAGTCTAGCATGCTAACGTCTAAAAACATGCCGGAGAACAAACATAACCAACGATATAAATAACCTGATATGGATAGAACAATATTATTATTAACATGGCACGACTAACATCCGTCGGCTCACAAAAGACTAAATAACGTAAACAAGTATCAATTAAATAATCACAAGGCTTACTACCCTTAGTGAAGTTTATATAACTTCACTTCCCAATCGACCTTTCCAAATCAAAGACTACAAATTATAAACTAAGAGCAACCTTCTCACAGAACCACACGTTCTATCGTAGACTCGACAGATTCCTTCAAATCACTAGCTCGGCTCGAATCTAAGGAAAACAAGGTAAACAGAGTAAGTCATAAAGACTTAGTAAGCTACTAAAGATGCAATGTCATGGCATGGCATTATGCTCAAATAAAACATGTACATCTCATATCATGCTCATGATATAACATTTCATGGAATAATCCACAACACAAACCAAAACCTAACAATAGTCTCATAGAACATCATTTGCATAATTCATCATAAGTAATTCATATCCATAGAATATGATTCTCAATTCCAATACGTTTAACATGTTATCTTCATATTGCACTGTTCATCAAAACATCATCCACATACCTAAATTATTCCATGGGTCTCACACTTCATCTTTTAACATAATTCATATAAGAACATATATATGAAAGACAATGGTTTCCATTTTAATCATGACTAGCATGTTATATTTTTAGTATAACACTATATCAAAAGTCATCATTTCATTAACATGTTATATTTCTTATCATAGCATTTCATCAAGTAATCATCATCTCATGTATATCATATCATAACCACGTAGCACAACAATTCATACAAAGTGCTCGTAAAATAAACCACATAAGAGAGAAGATGATTTTCCTTTCTGTTTCCAGCGTGTAACTCTTGCGGAAACAAACGTGTTCTCGATAACCCCATTCGTGGTATCGACGTCCCCGAAACAATACTTGCTCGGGTTCTATAGTGATCAGAGTCATGTTTACTTACTACAACTAAGATCAACTACTTCCCCACCATAGCCATCGATGGAGGGGTGTGTGCAACCCGGCACGGCGATCCATTGCAACCACGAATCCCACAATTTGTGAAGACAATGCATCGTCCTGCCAAAAACTCAAACCAAAAGATGCTAGCTGGACTCAAATGCAAGAACAGGTAATCCATACTCAAATGCTCACCAAGGAAAAGTACAGCATCACGCACTAATCCAATCAAGTAGATATTTACTTCTAAACCACATAGTCATGCATTTCTATGCTAACTAATACATAAAAACATTAGAGCAATATTATCAAGTCTCTAATACCCAAGTGTTCTTCATACACTTATAAACGCTCGGAGGCTTAACCTTCATCAAAACTACCCCAAATTCCGTAGGATCTCATGTGATTCACTATATTCATATTAGTCCAATAATCGACTCCGTTGAGTCGTTTCTACTCTTTTCAAATTTGAAGGCATATAAGTTATTTGAGAACTGTTTTGACCAGGTTTGCATCATAGCCCTCCTATCATTCATTAGCTATTATTCATGGCTAAAAATTAATGTTCTTAAGGTTAACAACATTGTGCAACCCAACGATTCATACCTTCCCAACAACAACCCCAAAACATGGTTCATAGGTCAACACTTAACGTTCAAAGTCAACCATCATATTTCAAGCATGTATCTCAAGTTCGCATTTAATTAAGCATGCTTTCATCCAAAATAATCATTTATCCAAACAAGATGTAAATTCATCTAGTATACTCATAATCAAGATATAAATTCATCTAGCATGTTCATAACCTTCAATTCATGAATTAGTGTGTTTGGTTTTCACCAACATATCCACATCATGCTTTTTTAATGTTCTTATATGCATAAAAGTCAACTCAACCCGATAAAGTCAACATTATATTTATTTCATGTAATCCATAATGATAATTCATTATACATATTCCGTGGGTTTTCTAGGCCAAGTAAATTGGCCATTAAAATTTTGGGCATAAATTATTTGCTCTATAGCATCCCAATAAATGCTCTTATATGCATCATTCATTAGATAGTCAACAACATTGTGCAACCCAACGATATTCCCAACAACAACCCCAAAACATTAAGGTCAACACTTAACATTCAAAGTCAAACATATTTCAAGATGTATCTCAAGTTCATTTAATTAAGCATGTTTTCAAAAATAATCATTATCCAAACAAGTGTAATCTATATACTCATAATCAAGTATAAATTCATCTAGATGTTCAAATTCACCTATGAATTAGTGTGACATGCTCATATGCAACCAACCCGAATCAACATATATTTATTTCATGTAATCCATAATGTAATCATTATAATATTCATAACCAAAAATTCATAAATTAGTAGCATCCCACTTTATATGCATGATAGTCAACTCTACTTAAAAGTCAAACGAAACATTCAACATATCTATAGTGAAAATTCCATATGCTTACAACCAAAATTAAAGGTTCATAAGTATACTTCCAAACTCCCAAACATATATCCATATATGTTCTAACAATATCCAATAAACTCCAAAAATCATGTACATCATCAATAACCCATTTACTTCATCAACTTATAGTCAAACCCTAGGTTTAGGAAATCATATACTCATCATATCAATGTCCAATCTTACACAATGAACCTTCCTAACATACTTCACAAATGATAGAAATCAACCTACACATGATTCTTAGAAAGTTCACACTTAACTCAAAATAAAATCGCACAAAGCATGCATTGTGTACTCATTGACCTCAAATAGCACCCTTGTTTTCCTTAGGGTCATGAGTACAAAAATCAAATAGGAGAAGTTTAGTAGCTTACCTACAATCACCACTCCAAGCAACCAAAACAAACATGCAACCGGTGGAAAGGGTTCTCATTGTGACGACCCACCCAGATCCCAAGACGAGATCCCAAGGTCGTGCCGTCAGGACAAGCTAAGAGACAGACAAGCACCTGCTAAGCATAATGGTGCGAGTCAAAAGATGAGCCATCAAGCTCGAAACAGAAAGGTAAAGTCATAACGGCGAAATGAACAACAAAAACTAAAGCCTGCGGAAGCAAAAACAAAATGGGACCCGAGCTAACAAGCTCCGAAATAAAAACAACCAAAGAGATAGTAAATCTCTCGGCCCAAAAATTCGACGCACGTGACGCAACATTAGACACACGCAACAAACCATCGGCAACCAAAGGCCGGCAACTAACAAAATCCCAACCTGATAAACACCACTCAACGGCTACAACATGCCGGAGGGACAATTCAACTACAACATTATAATATCAATGCTAAACCACCAACCAAGATCTCACGACTAAAGCTATCGGAGGTAGGAACAACAATAACACAGTACTAGAATAAACGAGCCACACATGCTCAAAATGACAACGAGAATAATTTCTAAAGATACAATAACTCGGCTATACTAGACGGCTCCCAAATACATAACAATAATATACTACTATAATCTACCCAAGTAAAGTCTACATAACTTTACATCCGTGTCTCACAAATAAATAACAACATTAATATTAAACAACTCCAAGCTTATAGCCCGGAAGACCACCTGCTAGAAATCGCTATCCGAAGTCGCCGCGCGTACTAACGGGATCACTGCACACACTAGGGAAAACAACCACACGGAGTGAGTCATAATGACTAAGTTACTAAATGCAACCGTATGGCATATTATGTCATGGCATGGCATATGCACAAGCATATATAAAATCATGGTATCATACTAGAAACATGTACTCAATTTTCAAAGCACATAAACTCACATAAATCATGTAGCATAATATCTTTCATATAAATACTCATAATTAAATATGTGTAACAAGAAACGTAAATCGAACCGTTACAACCAAAATCCGGGTCCAACGCCCAACCAAACTTACCATGGGATTCATCCTCAAACCAAAATCCGGGTTCAACACCCAACTAATCATACCTTGGGTTTCATTCCCAAATAATCACAACTCATCAGTTTTCCTTTAATGAGTACTCGTTACATTCATCCAACCTAGGATGAGAAATGAGAGCTCGATGTCAGGCTAGATGGCATAACTCGAGATCACATCCCACTATTGGCCAAATAGTGAGGAGAAAAGGGAACCAATGCAACGATTCATAGCGATTGTTTCCAAAGACTATGAATCATCCCATTGCCGACACAACAACCAAACCCGCCAGCTGGACTTAAACCAAAATGCTCAAGTAGATATTTACTTGCATAAACCAATGAGACCAAGTTCATTAATATCGGGCTCATTAAATCATGTAGGACATAATGCTCTACAACATCTCATAAACCATGCACATATTTGCATATAAACAAGTAGGACATAATGCTCTACAAAATCTCATTAACAATGCATATATTTGCATATGACCAACATATTCAACTAACTTACAAGTTTAGTTCAAGAACCACATATTGAGGTACTCATTATTCCTCAAGTCATCACTCGAATCAAAGGTAGCATATAAGCTTAATAAATCATAATGTGAGGTCTACAATAATCCTCTACTCAAAATCAAACCAAAGACTACTAGGTTAGTCCAGGAATATCCACAACTCAAGACTTAATATTTTAGTCTTTATTTTAAGTACACCGGACTCAATCATAGTCCTAACCGTCATACATGATCGACATCACTAATTCCATACTCAAGAACATCATGACTACTCCGTAGTCACTTTGTCACAAGTGCTTTTATATGCACGCAACCAAAATCCTTAAGGAGAGAATTCTTTCTTAATCTTCTCTTAATTATACTCGTGACCATACGTTGGTCTCTAATGTCCCATGCTCTAACAAGCATGCTCAAAATATATTTCTAATAAGTCCCCATAACATGAATGTCTCAATTGGACACAAATCCAAAAACCCGGTGTGCACAATCATAACCAAACAAAACCCAAACATTGTAGGGTTTCAACCCAAGGCTCATTATCATTTCATTGGCCTTATAATGACTCCGTTGAGTCTTAATACTACATTTCATTCTTTATGTGTTTCATAAATCTACACTTTAATATCTCATTAAAGTTTACAACAAAATCCCAATATTCATTCGTGCTTGATTCCCAAGCCTAAAAATCCATAAAGTTCATCATAATTATAATTCCATTTAAAGTTTGGAGACTATGCATTTCACAACATTAATCAAACGAAATCCAATCGTCGTAGGATTTCAACCCAAGTTCGTTTAGCACATTATCGAACTTATAATGACTCAGTTGAGTCCAATCTACCCTTTCCAAAATTTAGGTCATAGAAGCCATGTGCCTCAATACCCCACTATGTTCATAACTATCATCAATAGCCATCTTCTCAAGTTCATTGAACTCACATAAACCCAACAAAACACTTATCAATACAACATAGAACAAATTCGCCAGTTTGTGCATAAACTCATTTAAATTACCTTACCAATCATACTCTCCAAAACATGAATAAATCACACAACATGGATTAATACATTATACTACACATATATAACCTATTAATCAAGGTTACAATCATGTTCATTAAGCCAAATCATCATTTGGGCATAACCCCTTCCAAGTAACTTCACCAATCATGCTCATAAACATGAAATAAATCACATAGCAAGGATTAATACATTATACTACACATATATAACCTATTAATCAAGGTTACAATCATGTTCATTAAGCCAAATCATCATTTGGGCATAACCCCTTCCAAGTAACTTCACCAATCATGCTCATAAACATGAAATAAATCACATAGCAAGGATTAATAGGCTACTTTACATATGAATTTCATACTAATCTAGGTCTCACATAGGTTCATCCAAGCTAAATCCACATTTAGAAACCTAGGGTTCATGGCATCTCTACAAACCCTAGAAATTGCACCCATTGACCTCACATAGCAAGATGATTATTTTCCCTAGGGTCAATGGGGCCAAAAGAAAGAGGAAGGGAGGTAGTAACTTACCTTTGTTCAGCCCCTACAAGGTTCAAATCCCGAAATTCTTGGTGGTGGTGTCGTTCTCCTTGATCTCCACTTCAAAACTATGGTGTAGATTGGGGGAAGAAGGTCCCAAGCTATGGCCTCCAAGATTGGGCACTCAAGAACCCTAGAAATCTCCTCTCTCAAGCTCTCCCACGTTTTTATGGAGTGTAGGCAGAAAACGGGAGGTTTAAGTCGTGTTTTGTGGCTTATATGTGTTAGAAAGTAAATGGGTTTAGTTTAGGTGGGTGGGGTTATTTCTCCTTAATTAACCACCTTAATCTACCTCCAAACTTCAATTAGATGTTTAGGATGTGTCTTAGGTTAGTTAGGAGGGTTTAGGATTAGTTTAGGATGGGTTTGGGTGGGGATAGTTTGGACAACTTGGCAAAATCATCAAAAATTCCCGTAACAGGGCACAGCTATGATGCGGTCGCATGGTTCATCTTCCATGCGAGCGCTTTGACCAATTTCCTTCTATTTCCAATTTTCTGCTTCCTTCGCTCGTTTGCGGTCCTTCCCACATGCAACCGCAAGCCGTAAAGCTTCAAAACGGCCTATAATTGAACCCTTAAAGTCATCATACTCTTAGCTAAACAAAAAAAGTCTCAAACCATCCTCAAAGTAGGTCCAGAACCCTCACAACAACTCTCGAAACAACCCGGTGCGAAATCGACTTAAGGCGCGACATCTCGCTAACGAAATGTCGAATGAAACCACAAACCGATGGGAAAAAAACCCATGGTTATTAACACTTAAAAGGGCTATAGAATAGGCTTGAATGCCTCTCAGAAGATGAACAACAGATAGGAGAAAAGGACTCCCGAAAGGCGAGACGATCACCCGGCTCAATCTCGAACTACGCGATAAGGAGAATTGTTATCATCGAAAGCGTCAAAACCTCACGAGACTTAAAGAATGCATCCTACTAGGAATATAACACATATAAACATGTTATTCAATCATCATGTAAAGATCTAGGACCAAATCGAGGTCAGGAACACAAACCCGAGTAAACTCTCAATCGCGTCGCATTTCGACTATCGTCGGGTGATGACTTGTGACTTTAGCAAGTTAACATCTATATGGCATCTCTTAATAGCATTTTAGTCTTAATGTGGTCTCTCCTACACATCCAGACTCTCTCACAAACCCAACGAGAAATCAGCCAAAGAAGAAATGCGAGCATTGCACGCAATTCAAGCTAACCGGGAATCGGGGTCTTACACTCATCATCTTCCTCTTCACTTCTATGGTTGGGATTTGGAAATGGACTCCTCAAGCTTTGGCCACCATTGTTGATCACTCAAGAACCTTCAAGAAACCCTCTCTAACCTTCAAGAAATGTTCAGCCCGTTTTTGGAGAGAGTGGCTGAAGAAAATGGGTTTAGTGGATGTATTTGGTCACCTTTTGGCTGAAAAGTGGGGTGGGAAGGTGTGACCAATGCATATTGATGTTCTTTCTTGCCAAGTGTCTATCAATCCCTTCAAAACTCCCAAAACTTGCTCAAGACACATTGGTTGATAGTTAGGACGAATTAGAAGTGGTTTAGGTTGGGTTTAGGTGGGGTTATGACAACCAAAATGGAGTAAACAACAAAGAAAATCGTATCAGGAAAACCACACCATGCGGTCGCATGGTACATCCTAGCATGCGACCGCATGCTAGGTAGAATCACTACTCCCAACTTCTGATCATCTTGCGGGGGCAAGGTCCAAACCGCCTTGCGATAGCAAGGTCTCCAGACTTCAAAAGGTCTTCAATCACTCCAAAACAACCCCAAACTCAAGGCCAAAGTCCCCAAGGTTCAAACCTCACTCAAAGATGGTCCAGAAATCTCACAGGACACCCACAAACAACTCTCGAAAGAATTCGGATCGCAACCGGAACAAGGCGCAACAACTCGCTAACGAATCGACGAATGAACTAGCGATCAAACGAGCAATACCATGAGACTTAAAGCAAGTCAAAAGGCTATTGAATAGGCTCAAATACTTCTAAGAAGTTAAACAATATATAGGAGAATAAGGGCTCCCGAAGAAGAGATGATCATACGACTCAATCTCGAACTACGCGATAAGAACGATTGATATCCTCGAAGTGTCAAAACATCACTAGACGTAAGGAATGCATCCAACTAGAAGTCTACTACATATAAACATGTTAATCAATCATCATGAAAAGATAGAGGACCAAACCGAGGCCACGAACACAAAACGCAAGCAACCCTCAATCGCGTCACATTCCGACTATCGTCGAGTAACGACTTGTGACTTTAGCAAGTCAACAACTATAGGGCATCTCTTAATAGTGTTTTGGTCTTCATGTGGTCTCTCATACACATCTAGACTCTCTCACAAACCAATCGAGAAGTCATCCAAGGAAGAAATGCGAGCATCGCACATAGTTCAAGCTAACCGGGAATCGGGGTATTACATCATCTCCCCCTTAAAAAGAATTCGTCCCGAATTCTAAACCGTAACACAAACCAACGTTAGGTCATCACCCAACAACCAATACCTAGACACAGCTACGGCGTCTCTCAATTCCGAGTGAACACTCAATGTTCAAAACCATAAACCTAGACTCAATCTCCGAGTCTACTACCTCACTAACCAACCTAAGCAATCGGGAATCAAACTACAAAATCCACATTTACTTGTTCAAAATTTTCCAATAATCATGGCAATACCAAATACTTAAGATCAAAAATAACTTGACTCATACTCGAGTCACAAAAGCACACATAAATTCCATTACTGATTAATTGACCACGTAAATCCTTAACATATCACAAAAGTAAAATCAAGACTTTATAAACATCAATATTCCAAAACTATATGCCTCGGTGCTACAACATGAGACTACAATGCAACAAATTCTAAATCATAAGACGCAAAGATTGACGATAGAGCAATTCACCAACTAAAAAAGAGTGTTCCACAACACGCTCCTAAAACAATAAGTTAACATTCATGATCATGCAAGCCACACTCAAATTTTCCAAATTGTGGATAAAGCACATAACAACACATAATAGCATCGATTAAAAATTTATCCCATTTCTGTTCATTCCCTTTGGTAATAGGTTTAGTCAATTTCTAACCTACTTGCTACCAATCCTAGTCCACCAACGAACCTCTTTTGATCACCAATTCAGGGTACCAGCTAAATTGGATTTCAAAAGCTTCCGTTGAAAGGATGCCAAGGTCCATGAGAAAATTTCTAAGCATCCTTCCGTATAGTCTCACATAATCATGCAACAGACTAAACAAGTTACCTTTAGTACTAATGCACATAAGCATGTTCATACTCAAATACAACCATATCCATTAAATACATTTTATTGTTTTTGTAAACCATACCTTTACTCATAAATTAATCTTTAAGCAATGACAAAATTCCTATTATTAACAATACCACATGCATACACGTATATCATGCAAATGTGATATATAATCGCCAAGTATCATCATACTTCTACTCACATAATCCATATAATCCATTCAATTCATGCAACTCATATAACCATGCAATTTATGTAACTCTTAGCCATGCATATGGCACAATCAAAGTAACTACTATATCATGTGCAATTATTAATCCAATCATACATACTTATAATACAAAACTGAGAAAACATACTCATAAGATACCATCACGATAATATATCAAGCAGTTAAAATTTTATCAAATAACAGGGTTCATATATCTAGTGTACTCGCCTAACGAAAATTTCATAGTAAATCGAAAGAAAAGAGACAATATTCACTCTAGTACCCTTTAACCATTAAAACTCAGTAAGATCCATTATTATCTTAATTAAAAATCGTGTCTTCAACAAAACACACACGCAATATCGACATCTCCATAGTCGCGACCGAATGGCATTCTCACCCGTAACAACTACAACTCATCTCATAAACACCGATTTATCTTCCGGGCAATTCGAGCGTATCCTACTCGCATAATAATCACATAATAACGTATAAATATATCACTCATAACATTACACGTATATCCATAGAGTATATAAACTCAACGCACCACTAGTAAATACCACTAGTAAACATTATCACATTTTCATTCTTCATATGTGTATAACATGGTCATCTATATAAGATTACCTAACCATATTTTCATACCACAATTGATTGCTTACCGAAAAATCAAAATTCAATCAAAACCATAAATAAATCCCATACCGGGACATCATCTTTTATCATATCAATAAACCCGAGAAACCAACAATCAATAGATTTCAATACACAATGCCATGTATGTGTGAATGCATATGAGCTAATGATACCACGCATACTCATAGTAGCGATAATAATAACCATAATATAAATAAGAAGTTACCTCATATCTCGGTAGGTCGCAAAACTCCGCAATGGCCAACCGCCACGCGCGCACACAACCTCTACCTCTAGGTCGTCTACCACCATCTCACTAAGAGTCACACCATAAAGGAGAAACATCGATTAAAAGAAAAATAAAAAGCAAAAAAGTTTGACTCCTCAAATGTGATTCATAGCTAGAGTTAAAAAGATATTTAAAAAAAAAAATTCAAATCTAAAGATTTCAACTTTAAATCAACAAATCACCACACTAAAGGACAATTAACTCCAACTCAACCTTAAATGATTAAAATCCCAGTAGCAGCAGAAAAAACTAAAGAAACTGAAGAAGCAACATGAACTGTTTCAAGTGAATTAGTGATACTTTCTAGCTAGTCATTTTACAATGTATAACAATATAGAGATTAACATGTCTTGGATTTGTAAAGTAGAAGCACTTCTCACTAATTTCTTTTATGATATTAAAGGCCTCTTTCTCATGTTTTCATGTTGTTCTTCCTAACATATATTGAGCAAAGAAGAAATCTTAAATATAGTGTACTTGATCACTTTCCAGAGACATTGAACTTAAGGAGTGAATTTAGGGAGTATTATTGAGTTCTAATAGAAGCAAGAACACATGATTTTTGAGTGGTCTAAATTGTTTACAATGCCAGACTTGAATAGACTTGATCAGATTTCTACATTGTTGGAACCAGAGATTTTTGCATTTGTGATGTATGAAAACATTAGAGCTCATGAGCATTCTTTGATGTTAAGAAGGTGTTTGTATAAAAGAACAAACATGCCCAAATGCATTTGAATTAGCAACGAAAATAGGAATAATAACATGACATCTATATTGAAACATCATTGTGATTTGATTAACTAAAGATAGAAAAACAAAATCGTCAAGACTAGAAACAGAAGCGCGCAGCAGAAGCAATTACATTACATTGAATTTCAATACCAGATAAAGTAACAATAGAACCACTTGAAGTACAATAATAAAAAATACAAGGACTTGGAAAACAATAAAAAAGGGTATCATAGAGGGTTCATCAAGGAGCAGCAAGTGTTTTCTAGACCATTATTTGTTTCTTGGTTTCATCTATGACATCTATCTTTTACTATAATATTTTCCTTTGTGCAACAATTCAATTTTCTAATTTTGTACTCCTGGTAGTCTTCATGGATTTTTTTTTGATAATATTCTCTTATAATAAGGCTTATATTTTCGTGTTTTTATTTCTACTTAAACTAGTCTCATGGTCATTTCGGTAAATGTGTAACGTTCAGCTATTGGGAATCTACATGTACATCACGATAGGCATAGTTTCTTTCGTCACCTCAAAGATTACAATTGCACTTTTAATTTATAGGCATCATAAAATTGTTACTCTTTATGAATATTACAGTTAAACCAACTCTTTGCTATTCTTGATCCATCAACAGTTACCTACCACACTTACCTAATGCAGTCATTCTAGCATTTCCCTGCTGCCATACACATATCCTGTATTTGGATGTTTGGGTAGAAAACTATATTATTTTCAAGAGTCTTACATGATCAGAAGAAACAAATAGCTAACATGGCATCTTAATCCACATGAGTCAAGCAAACGCAAAGACATGAAAAATAATTTTTGATAATGGTAAGATAGAAATAACAATTAATAATAACTTTTCATTGCTGAGTAGTAGGGAGTGAAGTTGAGGATATAAGACGGGTTCAGAACGAGCTGAGAGTGTTGTAACAATGTCGGAGTATTCTGATTAAGGCTGTTAAACACATAATTGTTAAAATATGTAGGACCAATTGGTCTGCCAGTTGTAGCAAGTTCATCAGCATAACTCTTGGCCTTTTGAAGATAAGCGGTGACAGAATCATCCCTTTATTCTAGTTTGTGGAGATTATTATGGATAGCCATAATGCGAGTATTTGATGGGGAGGAAAGGGCAGACTCAAGTGTTATCCAAACAGAATGGGAGGTGTTTAGACCGACAACACAAGGTAAAACTTCTTCGGCGAGGGATGAGACCAAGAGTCTCTGTATCTATCTCCCATGTTTAAGTATTAAAATCATAAATAGTTAGTGTAAATGCTATTTTCAACATTACAATCTAATAACACTTGTCTTATTTTCCAAGGTAAATGAGAATGAGGTCAAGTGGGATGGGAATGGGCATGAAACATTGTAATGGGGTAGGAATTCGATTTCCTATAATACACCATCTAGGAAATGGAAATGAAATAAATTATAAAAGGGAAGAAATGGGGAAGGCAAACCCCATTCCACTAGCCACATTGCCATCAAGCATACCACGTTACCCACTTCCATTCCACATACCTATCACCTAGTCCAAATTAGTCGGGCCCCAATGATAGTTAACACAATGGCTCCTAATTGGACTAAGGAAACACCCTAGAGCTGGCTAAGTTGAAATTGAACTGAAAACCAGCTATTTGAAGGAGGCAGTTACTGTACCACTTACACAATATTTGTTATTTAAAATTTTATAAATGTGTACTACATGCTCTATGAATGTGTTTAAATCAATAAGTTGGAAAATTGAGTTTCTTTCTTGTGTAATTATATATTACCAACACATGTTGGAATATCTGCCAACAATACTCGCAACATAAAGCATCCAATAAGAGGACAAACACGAAGAACAAATACCTTCAGGAGAGAAATCAACCTTTAACGAAGCCCGCCAATTATAAGATCTTCCAAATATTTCAAAACATCATCCACAAGATCAACCTCGAAGCCCTGGTCAAGCACAACAGCCTACGCATCCACATAACAATACAAAAGATAGGCATGAGAAAAGAGTCAAAAGATATAGATAACATTTCAAGCCTAGATAGACCTTAATTAATGCAAATGTAAGACATAAGCCATACCCTTAATAAAATGTATAGTGTTGTTATTAGATCTCTTCTCTTTGTATACCATTCTAGCACATCGCAATGCAATCATGTTCCCAAAATGAGTACCACTCCCCAATATTTCAAAAAATAAATAATAAAAATAATAAAACCTATAATACAATTAACCTATAAATTCGTAGTAAATCTTACCTATTTTTTTAGTTTGGCCCGATTCATGAATTGAGAGAAGGGACTTGGTAGTAAGCGGGGTAATAGACCCCAACTCACATACAACTAACCAATAAGCTCATTGCCTGTACATATAACTTTAGAGAAAACAAGACATCACAATAACTACAACTAAATCTTCAACATGAAGAACCACTCATTGCTTCACTCTCAAATGTAACAACAACAACTTAGACTTCATTCTAATGCCTAGGATAATGAAAGGTGATGTAAGCCATAAACACAAAATTTAGATACACTTGCAAAGAAAACACCAATCATCAAGTATCAGTCAACTACCAAGCAACATTAGCAATACAACAAAAAAAAAAGCACAAACCAAACCAATGATACCACCACAAGTAATGACAAATTTTAAACACCAATATAAGTATAAAATTATAACAACAATGATTCAACAAAGAATTCACCAGAATGAAATGATGCAATTAAATTTTGTATGATGGTGGTGCTCCTAATCACCTATTCAAGTAAACACTTTTTTTGTAGTGTACAAAATCATGAACCCAATACAAACCCATTAGCTAAGATAGCCCAATTTAAATTATTAATTAACAACCATCAGTCCAGTACAAAATCCTTAGCATGAAAAAACAAAGAAGTTAGTCATAGACAGGGGGGTTGTGGGGGCCAAGCTATAGAAAAAGAAAAGGACCATCAACTTTTCAACTATTTCAAATAGAGATTGAGTCTGAACCACCTACCAACACAATTAGCTTTGCCTCCCCACTCTTGCTAGCAATAGATTGACAATGGAATCACTGCCTAAGTCCCTTTATATTTTTAGTTTGGTAGAAAATGTGACTACGAGGCTACAAGTGTTAAATGATTCAACTTTTGTATCAACTTTTGGACCAATATAAAACCTCGATGTTGATTCAGCCATTGCAACCAACATTCGAACACTTAAATGAATTCACAATCATTCTCCCCAATCTCTGTTTTTTCTTGTTTTAGCTTGATTTTTTTTTATATACTTGTTATATTGTGGTAATTAGGTTCAATCAAAAATATATTTCCTACTTCAGCCTATATATATATATATATATATATATATATATATATATATATATATGTAATTATGCCGAGGAAAAGAAGTCAAGTTACTTGAAAGTTTTCAGTGCAGAGCATATATATATTACTCAGCAGTGCTTGAAGATATGATCCTTTTCTATCTACTTATAGGTCGTGCCACAAGGAGGGAGGAAGGGAAACAAACTAATGCTCTGAACTCCTATGATGTCCTATTCGGATTCCTAGGAAGAAAGAAACTGTGCCAGATCTAGCACTAAGTCCCGAACTTTTATCTAGTCTCTTGACTTGAATTTCAGGAGGAAAAATATCAACACTCAATACTCAAATACACAAAATCTTTAATCCCATAAATTCGACTACTTCTTAATCCAATCTATTGTAAAGTTCATGAGATGAAATCATTGAAAAATGTTACCTGTTGTTGTATTGTGTGAGACGAGTTCCCTTAAATCCCTAAATCGTTAATTCAATGCTATTCTGTCTACCCCAACTAAAATTGGGATCAAAATAAAAACATGGAAACACAGGGAGGATGATGAGAAGAAGAACAAATTGAAAAATATGATATGTTATAATTAAGATGAGAAGGAAATAGAGTTGACCTGTGCGCATGCTTCTTGGTATCCCTAACTGGATTGTATCACTGCCGCAATATGTAATTGAAGTAATTGAAGTTATAGAAGCTAGAAAGAGAAGTCTCCTTATGACACTCAATCAAGATTTCTCCTTGAAATCCATAGAAAATTAGGACGAGAGAAAGTGGGAGAGAGCGGGACGAAAACCCTAGAAAATTTGGACAAGAGAAAGTGGGAGAGAACGGGAGGGAAGTGAAGAGGTGGATAAAAATTAATAGAGGGAGAAATTTTGGTAATTTTTGTTGTTGCCGCCCAATTCACGTGTAATTTACATGGGACGCAAAATGACCGTACTAAATTCGAGCCGACCTAATTGACTTGCACAATAGGGTCGAAAGTTAGACATGACCTAAAAAGTGGGGTCCCTAAAAATACTTTTTTTTGTAGTGACTGGACCGCTTACTAGCACTACTAGAATCGTTAATCCTCAACTTAAGGCGATCCTTTCTAACTACCTTCTAACTCATCATCATCCTTAACAGTTCTCGAGGTCCTCTGCTGAGCGTATCCCTCGATATCTAACTCTTTCTCCTAAGTATAGTCCACAGCCCCTCGATAATGCGCAAGCTGTGATAGAATAAATTGCCTATAATATTTCATCCTTAATCCTTTACTCTTTCACAATTCCTGGAGTCTTCTTAGTCTCATCCAGTACTAAGCACTCTATTCTAATGAGCTAACTCGTGAACATCTCTAAACATTGAATCACAATATCACAATAATTGCCACCAATTCTCCGATGGATTCTCAATCATGGATACTACTAATACTACCTTATACTCATCTACACCGGCACCTCTACTAGTGCTAACACACATTCTAGATTCAAACATCTTAATCTTACAATAACTCTTGACGTTAATATACAACAATTCACACAAAACCAACCCCCAACCTAGCCCAAGGAGCCTATCCTGGCAGACAACTAACCAATAGCTATGATACCAACTGTGGCGACCCGACCCGAATCCCAATACGAGACCCCGAGGTCGTGCCACCAAAACACACAAATAACAAACAAAGGGTAAGGCCATAACGACGATATGCCAATAACATTAACACATGCGGAAGTGTAACATAATTAAATGGTGGCGCCCGAGCTAACAAGCTCAAACTAACACAACCAAAGAGATAATGAATCTCTCAGTCCAAAAATTAAAATCACGTGACACAACATTGGGCACGTATAACAAAACCACCTATCATGCAATATCATTAAATAGCAATTTATATACCAAGTCATAGGCGACGTTACAACCGGAACCCAACATTAAACTAAGTCTGCAACTCTAGTCTAGCATGCTAACGGCTAAAAACATGCCGGAGAACAAACATAACCAACGATATAAATAACTTGATATGGATAGAACAATATTATTATTAACATGGTACGACTAACATCCGTCGGCTCACAAAAGACTAAATAACGTAAACAAGTATCAATTAAATAATTACAAGGCTTACTACCCTTAGTGAAGTTTATATAACTTCACTACCCAATCGACCTTTCCAAATCAAAGACTACAAATTATAAACTAAGAGCAACCTTCTCACAGAACCACACGTTATATCGTAGACTCGGCGGATTCCTTCAAATCACTAGCTCGGCTCGAATCTAAGGAAAACAAGGTAAACAGAGTAAGTCATAAAGACTTAGTAAGCTACTAAAGATGCAATGTCATGGCATGGCATTATGCTCAAATAAAACATGTACATCTCATATCATGCTCATGATATAACATTTCATGGAATAATCCACAACACAAACCAAAACCTAACAATAGTCTCATAGAACATCATTTGCATAATTCATCATAAGTAATTCATATCAATAGAATATGATTCTCAATTCCATTACGTTTAACATGTAATCTTCATATTGCACTGTTCATCAAAACATCATCCACATACCTCAATTATTCCTTGGGTCTCACACTTCATCTTTACTCAAGTCCAAATTATTGACTTATAGGGCAGCCCCAATAAATTCAGATTTCAATCCTAAAAATGACAATTTCTCAACATCTTGCAAATGTAAATAATTCCTTCACTAGAACTACTCCTAGACAAATTGAGAATAACATTCATGCTTGAACTAAATCCAAATTAATAAGTTAACATGGCAGCCCCAAAGTTTTCAGATTTCTATCTTGTTGAAATGAAGATTTCTACTTCACAAAAAGTTTTCCTAAGCATGTATACAATAACTATTATGAAGAGAGTATGCCCTAATATTGAACCTACAAATTTTCTGGGTTTGAAAATGTACCTTAAGCCTTAGATTAACGTGATTGATCAACAAATAAAATGGAGACAATCAAAGAGGAAGGCAAGAGCTTCGTTTTGGTAGTCTCAAAACTCCGATAGGGCTACCGGTGAAGGATGGACGTGTTCTTGGGTCTCTTTCTCTCTCTAAACCCAGCAAGCTCTCATACGTAAGTTGGAAATGGCTGCCAATGGTTCAGCCTTGGAATGTTGGAGTCAAAAATTGGTTTAATCCAAGTGATTGGTTAAGTGAGTTTCTATTGGTCAATCATTGCCTACCATTGATCAAAACTTGTCAAGGGCTTAAGATGAGTCAAAGGGGATTCAACATAAGTGAATTGGGTCAGTCAAGGTCGGACTTGGGTCAAGGAAGCAAGGGGAAATGGCTACAACCACAAAAATCCCGAAATCTGGAAAACATATTTTTCATTTGTGAAGTTATTGGACAGTCAATCTTGTAAAATCTACCATAAATCTCTCACAACTCTATTGAAGTAATTTTTGATTTTTCTGAAACTAGACTCCTTAAAATACAATTTAGCATTTTAAATTTCTCAATTTGGACTCGTATTCATTAAAATACAGTCCCTCTAAGTTCATGTTAACATTCTGAATTCTCAAAACAGAACACATAGATCCATAATACATGGCCTATTTGAGGCACTTAAACACCATGGAAAGTTATGAAAATTTACAGGTATTAACTTAACATATGTAGGTAACACACACTAAAATTTAAGCCAATTATATTCAGTATATTGGTACTATAATTTTCCCGAAGTTTACCCAAAAACATGACTGAATCTGTGAAGTAATAAGTTGGTTATTTTATTTCCAATTGTAACAAGTCGATGAACATGGATGGTTTAAACATGAAAGAACTAGTACCCTTGGTCTAGAATTAGACCCACATGAACCACAAGTAACATGGACAAGTCTCTATGGTAAAGGAATGCATTCATGCATCCTAATTTCCAAATGCTCAAATACAAACAAGAAGGGTCTCAACCACAAAGTTAAGCTTCCAATGGTCTAAGTAATGACCAAGAAACATGTAAAAATCATACCAAGACTTATTTAAGAGTTAAGGAAGCTAAGGCGATACACAAAGCTACCACGAAAAGGCATACAAAGAATAGAAATCTCACTACTAGAAAAACGCCAATCGCCAATACCGACGGAAATTTTCCGCCAAGAATTAACATTTCCGTCGTGTCGGCTTTCCTAACGGAACCGCTCCGCCGCATTTCCTCCGTCGAACCGCTATTCCGTCGGTAAATTTGGTCGGTGATCACAAACAGAACTCATTCCGTCAGTAATTACTGACGGAATTTCGTTTCCGTTAGTAATTACTAACGGAATGAGTTTCCGTTAGTAATTACTAACGGAAATTTTCGTCAGAGATTTCCGTCAGTAAAAGTTAGTTCCGTCAGTAATATCAACGAACGTTTCCGTTAGCAATTTTCATCTCCGTTAGTGATTTCCGGATGATTATTCCATCAGTAATTTATATTTCCGTCAGCAATACTGACGAATATTTCCGTTAGCAATTTTCATATCCGTTAGTGATTCCCAAAAGCTTGCTCCGTCACTAATATATTTTTCCGTCGATATCTTGTGAGCGTATCCGTTAGCAATTTCCATTTCCGTTAGCAATTCCGACGGATTATTCCGTCGGCAATATATATTTCCGTCAGTAATACCGACGAACGTATCCGTTGGCATTTTTCATTTCCGTCAGTAAAATTAAAAAGAAAAAATAATAATTTATATATAAATTAAATTTTTTAGGTGCCTGATTTATCATAAATATATATAATAGGCTCATGACAAAAATTAATTGCACTACAAAACTAAAACATTAAATAGAACAAAATGTTATTGCATCATATTCGTTTCCCAAATCTATTGTTAATTACGATTGTATTGAATATTCGACACAGAGAAATTATGTAAAGGAATTAGGGGAGGTATGAGGAGTGGACGAGGTGGGCGAATCCATTCATAAAAAGCGGCCATCTCACGCATCTCTGTATTTCCGTGCTGCACCATTTGTTCATCTCGTCGAGCCATAACTTCATCCTGCTGCGCCACCCTAGCTTCCAATGCATCCATCTGTGCTTGCGAAGCTTCATCCAACGGAGCATTTGATCCTCCCGTTGACGACAAACTCGGAGAAGATAGTGTGGATAAAACCAGAGTGGCACCATAGTCCCCCAATCCGTAAAGTCTATTCCCCTTTTTTTCGCCCCAGTTGTTACGAACTCTCTGCCATAATTCTATTTTCGATGAAGGAACGAGACAGGGAGTTCCTCTCGAACTCTCGCGCGGCCTGGGTGGCCTCTTCATTTTCAATCATCTTAAAGGCATTCGTCATTAAAAAAATACAATAATTAATAAAACATCAAACATAATAGATATATGATTCAATTTGATATACATTAAGAATTTTGATACTTACATATGTAGACTCGGCAGCTTGATCAACCCACTGACGAGGTTGACCAGGAGCACCCTGAGTGGTGTGCGTGCTAACAAATACGTCAAGAAAATCAACGTCGGGACCGAATTTCTTTACCTACAAGCATAATGGTTAGATTTTTTTGTTTATTCTATGAACATAAGAAGACGATACAACCTGTCAAAAGTTCAAGGCAATTCATTTTTGAATTTGATCCCACAAATCGAAAAATATGGTAAGCACACAACAAAGATCACTTGATCGAACTAATGCATCTCGCAACAAACCATCTACCAAGTGTGCCAAATAAATAAATAAATAAATAAACCATCTACCAATGGTGCTCAGATTGCAAAGAAAATTACAATATAGAGGTATCGGTTTGAAATAACTTTTTACTTTAAGTTTGGACCTCCACTTCTTTATTCCAATCTCTCTTAAGGAATTTTCAAGTTTCTTATTCTAACAAATCATCCCACTCTAGTTTTGCAACCATAATCCATACAAATGGGAACAAAATAAGTATTCACGTACCTTATGTTACTATACTACTTTTACTAGCACGATGCACTAGCAATCCTCTAGTTAGACCTTAAGTGGGCTGGTGGTGTCACCGCCATCATCATTACTCGTAATGCAATTCAGCTTAATTGGTAGTTAGTTCTGGTACCACGAATATGATCTATCATAGGATTACGTTACCAAAAAAAAGTAAGTATTCACGTTACCTTATGGTCCAGATTGTTTATTCTATGATAGGTTGTATCAAATTCAAAAATGAATTGCCGAATTTCTTTCACCAAGGACTTCGGCCATATCTGGTTGGTGTATTTCTTTGGGGAGGCCAGATAGGTATCAGAAGACGATACAACCTGGTCCAGATTGGTTTCTAACCGTTTCAACTTCAGTTATTACAATGGTGGGTCGAAAACATTACCACTGCCTACTCTGCAGTTGAATGTTGCTACAACCTGGGTAGTTAGGAGTTGGTGTTGTAATGAGTCAAGTGTCGAGAATGTAATATACAAGAAGTTGATTAATCTGACCTAGAACTAATTCATTCTTAGGCGTAGCATTCAAATCTGTCCTACTTGATTACTGGACCAAGTACTGTCTTTTTCTAACAAGAATTGAATAGATAAGTGATTTCTATGAACATAGTAAAAACAAAAAAGAAAGAAAGTTTATGTTACTAAAATATGGTGCCTTGAAAAGTCGGCTTTTGAACTGATGTAATCAATTAAGCTCATTCCTTTTTTAAGTTAAACTCTTCAGAAGTATTGATGTCACAGATTTTTCATGTTATTTCTCAACAAGCACAAAATAGGAAATCCCCCGTAGAATCAAATATCAAAGCTGTTACCTCATCACATGTTTTTCTTTTTATGTTTAAAATAATAAGAGTCTATTACTATTATAATGAGGGAGGGGTCAAATAGAAGTTCCGTCACGCTTTTTCATCCATCCAAAACTTTCCCTGTGACTAAATTTTAATTACCAACTTTAAAAATTACATGTCTACAATAATTTTGCAATAAGTACCCACATCTCCATTATCCAAACAACAACTATCCAAAATCGGTTTCTCCCAATGGAGGCTATAGATAGCTATAAGGAAAAAAAGAAAAGAAAAAGAAAAGCACACGCATCGAATGTTCACTTGTATATCAAAGTCGCCAAGGGTGTGGAAATGCTAAAAAACCACCCAAGCCAAACCCTTAGAATATGATCAACAAACTGACCACCAAAAAACAAAAAGTTTTTTTCTAAGATTATGCATGAGGGAATTTTTTTTAATCTAGATTTGGCAGAGAATAAGGTTTAAAAGAGACAAATTTATAGTCTTGAGTCCAAACAACCTAAAATTAAGGCCGCACCTTGAACCAACCTACTCAAGACATAGCGGCCGGTTTGGCATTTCGAGGAATATAATCTCACGTCAGACAACCTAAAATTAAGGCGGCGCATTGAACCAGCCTACTCAAGCTCGATTAACATAGCGTCCGGTTGGGCTTTTTCAAGATCGACTTATGAATGAAACAAGCTAAGTTCATAAACATGATAAGCTCTCAAACTTTCCTTGATTTGAGATCATTTCAAAGCCTAACCTAACAAGCCTAGCTAGAATAAAGCGCTTTTTGGATAATTTATGGCCCTAGCATTAGCTAACATTATTTGATTACAAGGCCATTTATATTATTTTGTCTCTCTTCCAATTTTGATCTTGTTTCATAAAACATAGAAAGAATGCTATCTTAAAATATTAAAAGAAATTGATGTACAATAGTCGGCTTTTGAAGTTTGCAAAGTGATTCAAATTGATGTGCAATTGGAAGTTAGGAATAAATAAGAGAGGGTTTTGTTCAACCGTTTTGTTTCCTAAATATTTGGAGATGGAATTTCCATTCGTTTTTTGGAATGACGGGTGGTGGGGAAGCGAGAACTTCAAAGAGCATTTCCTTCTCTTTTCAATATAGTAGCGAGATAAGGAAGATTTAGTCGACTCGAGTTCAGTGGAAGAGATGGGCGGTTTAAAGCTGTTGTAGCCAACGAGGGAATGAAAGCTGCGAAGATAAAGTAGTCTCGAGCAGGGCCGAGAAATGGAGTTTCTATATCGAGAGAAAAAGGAGGAGATTTTTCTGGATGGGCCCTTTCATAGTTTGTTTGATGGGTTGGATGGAAATAAATTTTAGAGCTTTCGGAAACAAGGAGATTAGTGTGGACAACTTGGAGAAAAAACTCTACTGAACTTTTTTGGGTGTTCGGGTCTAATCGGTCTCGGGATAACTCTTTGGTAGATTTTATGGAGGGTTTAACTGTTTGTTAACTTTATCTATATGTACATATGATCGCCACTGTTTTGATGCTTATTTGATTTTAAAAAACTTGATTTGATAATCCCGATCAAATTGTTGTGTACATTGTTTGGAGGTTTTATGCCTTACTTATGTGTTGTGTTGCCTAACTAGCGGTGACAAAAGATGTCTTGAAACTCTTACGCATTTTTGCTTTGAAAAACTCTGTAATCCTTTTTCCTTCCATATGCAATTGCTATGGCGAAGATGGGTCAATTCTTTGCATCTCGACTAAGCCAATCTAAAGTCTTTGAACAATAATATTTAAATTAAGCCATGGATTTCATAGCATCAACATGGCTACGCTATATATATCAATATTTGAACAATAATATTTAAATTAAGCCATGGATTTCATAGCATCAACATGGCTACCACTATATATCAATATTTGAACAATAATATTTAAATTAAGCCATGGATTTCATAGCATCAACATGGCTACGGCTATATATCAATATTTGAACAATAATATTTAAAGTAAGCCAAAGTAATGAAAGATGGCGTAAAAAGAGTACTTACCATACGGTCAAGGTGCTCAAAGACACTAATGGACCGGTTGTGTGCTAATACCCGATCTGTAGTACTAAGCCTATTTCTTTTTGCCCTCGCAGATGCTTCTTCTACGGCGAGGGTCCTCCCAACGTTTTATAAGCGGCATAAACGTCCGTCAAGCAAGCATAAGATTGGGGCTTCTTTGCCTCCCGATCGGTCTTCAAGCAATGGATAAAGTCCTTATGCTTGAGCCTTGCACATGGCTGGAAAGCATCCTTCGCTTGGGCGTGCATGCGCGAGCCGAGGAATATGATTTCTAAAAAAATACACCAACATTAATATGAAGCATAAATAATGAAGATAAAGATAAAAATAAAACATTTAAATTAACATTATACCATGAACTCATCAAACCAATCGTCAACTACGATCATGGCACCTTTTTTAAATGTTGGCCAAAGCGGTAAGTCTTCGATATTTGAGGAAGTCGAAACCAATGAGCGGTAGCAAGTGACCCTCCAACAAACCTAAAAATTAAAAATGTCGAATCACACGTATAAATTTAATGATAAATTTATAAAATAATAAATAAATAAAGTAAAATACACAAGGAACCAAAAATATCATGTGCAAGCAGACTTCGTTTTACATTTCGAAATGGATAAGATGATCCTACCACTTGAGTCATTCTCTACGGCTCCTACAC
>CM028383.1:90847075-90882092 GCA_013146195.2 Codonopsis lanceolata
TTATTTTTTGCCTTAAAATAAAGGTGGCGACTAAAACATTTTGGATCAGATGGGGCCTCATAACATCTTTCTTTGCACTTTCACGTTCTCCCTAAACAAGGGAGAATGGGAATGGAGAAGTGATGTATTCCTATGTCTGGTATCCCCTAAAAAGGGATAACTTGACATAAAGCTAACACTCATAGTGATCCGAAAATAGGCCATAAGGCTATTTTCATAAAATCCATAGTGGGGCGTCGCAATATTCTTTCTTGCACTTCTCTATTTTCTGAAAAGATAAAGGGAGGATGGGAATGGAAGAAGTAATGCATTGTATCATTTATCCCGAAATAAGGGATAAGCGATATGGAAAACCATAAGTTCCCATATTGGATACAAAAATCACTCGAAGGCAAGCAGAGGCATTCAACGTGCTAATATGAGCTGGCCTCCTCTGCACTTTGGTTTCGTCTTCCCTAAACAAGGGAGGGTGGAGCGGAGGCGGTGGTGTCCGCATCACTGCGATCTGCGCACCCATCTAGGCGAGGCGGCAGGAGCATTCAGGGAACCTCACTGGAAGGGAGAGAGATAGTTCCGATGGCCGTTTGATAAGAGAGTTAAGCTCGAAGACAGAAGATAGTTCATATAGTACATATATGGGATTGAATACAGAGGACAATTTAGATTTGGGTTTGAATACCGAGATCAGTTCAACACAAACATATTTGGGTAGAATAGCCGCTGAAAATGAAATGACTCCCATAAATGCACATAGGGGCTCCCTGTTATGCTCCTACCCTTGGCATGCAGCAATGGATGGAACAAAATTTAAATGCACATGCCGATCTCCTAATGGACCAGAATGCAACCCTCATACAAGACTTGAAACCAAACCCAGAAAATATTCCTTCCTATGTGGGACCCCATGAAGCATCAACCTCAGCTGTTCCCCCAGAAAATACTCATTCCTAAGTAAAGGAGATTTCTCCATGCAATCATTGACTCTTCAACCGTGGCCATTCTACCATTAAAATTCAAGATGCCAGACATAGAAAAGTTTGATGGGACCAATTGCCCTATCTCTCACATTAAGTCCTACTCCATCGTTGTAATGAAATCAAGAGGAGCTAGATTTGAAGCTATGGCCTCTAACTTTCATTTGACTCTAGTAGGAGCAGCAAAACAATGGTTAATGCTGGCAGATAATAGTTTCATGGGCACTTGGGATTAGATTGCCAAGGAATTTCAAAAGTGATACAAAGACAACAGCAGCTCTAAAAATAAGAGGGAACTCGAGTCTTGCACTCAAAAGGAAAAGGAAACTTGCGCCAATTTTGCAGCTAGGTGGAAAAAGAAAGTTGCCCAAACTTTAGACAGACCCGATCTAACTGAATCAACTAGGATATTTACAAAGAACCTCAAACCGATCTACCTTTTATACATGAGATACCTCCCATATGGTGACTTCAATGCCATCATGGAAGTAGGAATACGCATTGATGAAGATATTCGCATAAGGCACCTGAAAAGTGACCCGCCCTAGAGCTCGTTTCGTTACTCTAAAGGAAAGGCAGTGGCATCTGGGACTACAGTTAATGTTGTTGTAGCATGACCACCAATCAACTCTGCAAGTCAAACCTATGGTAATGTACCATGGTCATATGAGACAGATAGGACTATTAATATTGTTGAAAGGAATAATGAAAACAACGGGAAATCCAGAAAACCCTTCAAAAGAGACAACATACATTATGATGAATTGCATGCTCCTATGTCACTAAAAATGCAAGGTCTAAAAAAACAAGGGGTCCTGAAACCTATGGAAAACTACAAACCTCCAAACCTCCAAACCCATTGCCCAACGCTTGGAAACATTCCCAATACTGTGAATATCATCTGTTTAGTGGCCATCTCACCAACAATTGCTACCCACTCAGGAATGTCGTACAGAATCTCATTGATGACAAGGTCATTGAGAAGTCTTACCCATTACCAAACATAGCGAACAACCCCTTGCCTTAGATTAATGCAATTGAAGATGATTATGCTTTAGCATCACTTGGCAGTGACTTCAAGGAAGATAGCTTCTCGGGAATGATCTACGGAAATATTGACTATGTCGAACCACCAATGAGTTTGTGACTATGACGATAGTCCATCCTGAATTGGTACACCACCATAAGGCCTCTCTTGACTACTACGGACCTAGTTGATCGTTTTGGATATACCATACCCCATATATCCCTTATGCCACTGTCAGCTACCAGCCCACTTCCTGATACCAATATCAAGGATCTTACCCTCAAAGACCTTCATGAAATATCCAACCATGTAATTTCCCCTTTTAATGAAAGTCTCAGAGTTTGCATGTAATCCATGGTTACCAATTTGTTAAAAGATGAATTAACTAAACAGAATAAAAACATAATTGAACCAGTTAATAAAGAACAACTTAACAAAGTGGACCCAAAAGATAAAGAATATTTAATCGAGCTCGCCTAGTTGGTCAAGCGATAGGGAAAGCACATATCAGCAGCAATAGAAGAAGACTTGTCTGTCATAAATCTGGGACTAGACCATAAGATCAGAGAAGTCCGAATAGGGAGTTATCTGCAAGGGTGTGGCAGAACAACTTTGATCAGTTTGCTAACAGAGTTTACAGATGTGTTTGCATGGTCATATGAATACATGCCTGGGTTAGATCCAGTCATAGTTGAGCACATAATCCTGACATACCCTGATGTCAAGCTAGTGAAACAGAAACTGTGCAGAATCAACCCTAAGTGATTGATAGATGTGTTTTATACGCATCTATTGGATACTTTTATAGCTTAGAAATAGCAATTCCACGAGGCTTTTGGCTACTACTATGTGTTTTTGAGCTATATTGTGAGTTTCAGGGTTTTAGGTGAAATTATGGGATTTACAAGGCTTTTAGTGAAGATTTGAAGGAAGGGTGCAAAGTGCAATTCGTGAAAAGTTGATTGAATTGAAGATAGGAAGAGTTAAACCGAATAGTGCCCAAATCTCGGGTTGAAATCTCTTGCAAATGCTTCTTTGGGTCTTGAAGATGCTCCAAACCTTTAAAGGTGATGAAGCTATGGAGGCATGGAGAAAATTTTGGTGAAAATGGGGCTGGTGCCCCATTTAGGGCTTACAGCCCGTAATGGGGGATTCTTTTTTCAATGAGGGCTAGCTGGGAGATTAAAAGGAGAAGCAATTGGAGGCAGGGGTAGATAGGGATAACAAAGGATATTTAGGGGCAATAAAAGGAAGAAAAGGGCTGCTGGGTCGTGGATTGGGTTGGTGGGTCTCCAGGGAAGTAGCGCGGGTTGCCCATGGTGGAAAGTGGTCTGGAATATGAGAGGGGAACGAGATGGATGGCGGGTAGGTGGAGCGACGATGGGCTCGGTAGAACTGGGTCCAGCAAGGGACGCGGGTCAGGCTGTGAAGGAGGGGTTGTTAGGCTAGGTGGGTGACGTGGCAGGGCAGAATGCTCGACAACTCAATAGGGCAACAGGTTCTGGAAATGTGCCGGCCTCCCCCTGACTTTTGAGACTTACTCCGGTGCCCCTGGACTTGCTGGAGTGTGCGCCGTAATCCTTCCCCCTCCGGACTTCTCAATTAAGTCCTCCGTTAGCCCTACTTTACCTTGGAACACTTGACAGACTTAAACTTGCAATTAAACTTTGTAGCCTGGAATTTCCTCGAACGTCGTGCTAAACACCATATAAATACTTGATTATGCATGGAAACCTACATTAAGCACAAATACACAAATAATAATATTTCCAAGACATAATTAACTTAAAAATAACACAAAATAAAAGGAAATTCAAGGGAAAATTCATGGAAATCTTGGGCTCATCAATAATAAACATATATAGTTGACATGTTAAACATGTAAGGGCTTGGGTCTTCACAACCATGACAGAAGGCGTTTTGTGGACTTTGATCAAATTACCACGTAGCGTTCTTAAGGATGTTCAGAATAATATTTTGGGCAAATATACTTTTCATAGGGGTTAGGGTGGATTTTTCTATATTAGCATATGGTAGGTTTATCTGTTACAAACTTGTTTTTTTTTTTAAAGTGTTTCATTAAGCTTGTTTTTATGCTTTTTCGTCGAGGTCGCTCCTCCGTCCTCCCATTTATAAGGGCAAGACTAGTTGTCCCTCCGCTTTCTTTTTTTTTTAATAAATCCTTCTAGTGTGCCATCCCCGTTTTCCAAAAAAAATAAAATTATAAATAAAATAAAATTTGCCATTTAAAAAAATCTTCATTTCTTAATCTTTTCCATATCGGATGTTACCTTTACAATTTTTAGACTTTATTTGATTCTCACTTTAAGTGATGACCCCACTCTTATATGAATATGTTTGAAAAGTACACATAATCTTAATATTTATAGTAGATAGATTTGATTGTTTTTTCTTAATTTTTATACCGGTTCAAACATGACAATGGTCTGGGATTGGATGAATTAACTTTACCGTTAGAAAAAGCCCTTGTGTAGTCAACATAACGACCAAGGAAGGAAAAGACAATCTATCATCGCCAAATATAATCACGAGAAAACAAAAAGGCTTAAACTAAATAGATTGAAAACTATAAACTATATTTCATTTACATTAAAGACTTCCCTTTGAGACACCAACAATATCACCCTTGGGATCATTTCTTTAAGAATAAATTTAAAATAATAGTATCTAAGTCACATATTTATTATAGCATAACTTAAGATTAGGAGACTATATTGATTTTATTTAAGAAAGAAATACAACAAATGACATATCTAAAAACAACAAAGCACTAAAGGAGCAAAAATGGTAAAATATCTTAACACATGGGTATGTATGGCGATGGGGTGCATGACCCAAAAAATATGATAAGATGCTTTAGGATCATCACTAATTAGTTCTTCTTTGGGTAAAGTTGTTATTGCTGTCGGTTTCCAAAAGACTGCCATGTCTCACTTGATATATAGATTAAAAAGAATAGATAACTCACTTATATATATATATATATATATATATATATATATATATATATATATATATATATATATATATATATTATGACATTATTTTTTTAAAAGATACCCATATAAAACTAGTGTTATCATTAAAGTGAAAATCAATTCAAGGATAAAAATTGTCAAGGAAATTTTTAGAAAATGAAATATTAAAAAGTGGACATTTTTTTTTGGGAATGAACTAAAAAAGAAACGTATATTCATTTTGTGCAAGGAAGAGAGTTTTTTTTTTTTTTTTTTTTTTTTGAGAGAAGCAGGGCGGCACCTGCGGAATATTATTAATTGAGGTAAATTTATAAATAATGAATTGTTAGTGGGTTTCAAATCATGTATCCCAACCTCTGGTGTTAGTCTGATTTCAATTGTGTTCAATCACAAAAGAACAAACAAAATAACTTGGACATAAAAACAATAAATCCTTCAAACCAACACACAATCATTGTGTTCAAAATAAGGAGCAAATCCTATCAAAGGAAAAAATCTATAACAATGAGAAAAGGAAAACCAAAACAGAAAAAGAACAGCTAAGAAAAATAAAAATTAAATGGAAATCCTCCATAAACAAATTACAACTTCAAGGTTAAGTCTAGTTTCCTGGGATCTCCTGCATCCTCCTCAGAATCTCCAGTCCCTTCTTCTTCGGACTAGGGAAATAAACCTTGGCTAGCCATAGGTGGAAAGGATTACTGGAACTGTCTCGCCTTGGGTTCGGGCCATCCATGATAAGCCTTGCCAAGCCAAACATGATAGGGATCACTAGAGGAATGAACCCTTGGAGTTGGCATGTAAACAAAGCCATGGTGGTATCGGAATGAAGCGTATGATTCCCCCTGATTCCCATTTTCATATGGAGTATAGTGAGTATTTCCTAGGTATGTAAAATTAGAAACCTCATACCCTATTTTCTTTGTTTCTTTTAGTTCTGATCGCTCATATTTGTGACCATTTTGGCTGCCACCCAATGCTTGTGAAATTGAGAACTTTCAATTTGCAAATTCTCGCCTTTCTCGCATTCCTCACATCTGAGAAATTTAGTAAAGGACCCAACCCTCGCTTATCGGTATTGCCCACATCCACGGATTCGAGGTGAATACCGGACCTGAACCCATTGTTTTCCATGATGTGTATAACTAAAGAAAAAGATTGATGAAAACTATAGTGGGTGAGATTTCGGGTCCATCCATGATAAGCCTTGCCAAGCCAAACATGATAGGGATCACTAGAGGAATGAACCCTTGGAGTTGGCATGTAAACAAAGCCAGGGTGGTATCGGACTCAAGCGTATGATTCCCCCTGATTCCCATTTTCATATGGATGATAGTGAGTATTTCCTTGGTACGTAAAATTAGAAACCTCATACCCTATTTTCTTTGTTTCTTTTAGTTCTGATCGCTCATATTTGTGACCATTTTGGCTTCCACCCAACGCTTGCGAAATTGAGAACTTCTTTGGGCAGAATTTGCAAGAAAATTCTCGCCTTTCTGCATTCCTCACATCTGAGAAATTTAGTAAAGTACCCAACCCTCGCTTATCGGTATTGCCCACATCCACGGATTTGAGGCGAGTACCGGACTGAACCCATTGTTTTCCATGATGTGTATAACTAGAGAAAAAGATTGATGAAAACTATAGTGGGTGAGATTTTAGGCGTAAAAGAGTTGGTATTTATAGAGTAAAAGTTTAGAAGATGCTCACTTCTTTGAACTCTAGAAACAAATATTAATGCATTGTTCAAATCTGATAAGTCATTAATTAATTAAAATAAATGACTCATAAAAATCAAAAAGGGATATGATATTAGCCTCAAGTTATTAGTACAAGCTATAATTTAGTGCTGTTAGATCAAATTTACTTGGATATCTGCACGATCATATTAAATTCACCCTTTTCTAATAATGAATGGTCATCCCAAATCATCACCAACTTAATCAAACAACGGCTATACCATTAAAGTTTTTAAGAAAACAACATACTCGAGCTTGTAATATCATACTATGGAATCTTAAAAATATGCTGACTCATTACTTCATGTGAATTAACCATTTTAACACTTGTAGCTATATACTCATTTATTATTGCTTAAAAGCGAAACTCACATAACTACCCACCAGAAATATACTTGCTAGTAAACAATATTTAATTATTTTCCTCTCTTTAGATGACCTTAATAATAGAAAGAGATTTTTAACTCACTCCTGCCATTTTGAAAAGGTGTCTTTTTGACCAAATGCATAGATTAAAAAAGATAATTGACTATATTTTAAATATTAAGATTGTCTACATCTTTCACTGATACTTATGTGAGAGTGAGACCCAGAACTTAAGGTGAGAATCAAATCAAAGGTAAAATGATATATGCAACATTAAAAAAACGAAAGATTAGAAAGTACATAGTTTTATTTTTTGGAATGGTCTAAAAAGAAAAGATGAACTTTTTTACTTTCTTATTATATTCCTAAGCAGTAGATTTCCCTGTTAACAAATCAAGTGCATGCTTTATAGAGAATAATACGGCAGGAAAGACTTTTGAGCAATTGAACAATCTCAAGCTTGTATGATAGTTGTGTCATATATTGATTGATATACTGGAAAAAGAAAAGAATTTAATTATTGTCTAGATTTTAGTAGTTGTGTGATATTAAATAGTTGAAGTGATAAGAGTGAGTTACCAACTAATTTATGCATTTAACATGTGTGTGTAAGGTGGCTACTTTTGTCGGTTTATTGTTATAAGACAAATGCATTAACATAAAAGGGTCATATCCTCTTTACATTTATACTATTGTATGTCATAGTAACGTATTATTTTTACATGTCGATCCAATAGATTTCATATTATTCCCTAGAGTTTCAAAATAGGCTATAGGAGGGGTTAACAGATGATGACCAATTTGATAATTTAAACAATTGACTTTCCAAAATAATTAACGTATAGGTTAACTTCACCATTGGTCCCTCAGATATACGACTTTCTAGTATTAATCCCTAATTTGAAAATTTTACACCACTAACCCTAAGTAGGCCTTTTTGCATGTCATAAGTCCTTCGCTTGGACTTTGTTACCTAATATGTCATTAAGTGGTCGTATGCGCACTCAAGTGAGTTATTGCAAGGTCAAATATAGCATTTTCGAAATAAGAAAGTCACACGATTTGTGACTTTAGCAAGCCAACAACTATGGAATGTATATTAATAGTGTTTTGGTCTTAATGTGCTTACTCCCGCACATATTGTGGCGACCCGACCGGGATCCCAATACGAGACCCCGAGGTCGTGCCACCAAAACACACAAATAACAAACAAAGGGTAAGGCCATAACGGCGATACGCCAATAACTTTAACACATGCGAAAGCGTAACATAATTAAACGGTGGCGCCCGAGCTAACAAGCTCAAACTAACACAACCAAAGAGATAATGAATCTCTCGGTCCAAAATTAAAATCACGTGACGCAACATTGGGCACGTATAACAAAACCACTGTCATGCAATATCATTAAATAGCAATTTATATACCAAGTCATCGGCGACGTTACAATCCGAACCCAACATTAAACTAAGTCTGCAACTCTAGTCTAGCATGCTAACGGCTAAAAACATGCCGAAGAACAAACATAACCAACGATATAAATAACTTGATATGGATAGAACAATATTATTATTAACATGGCACGACTAACATCCGTCGGCTCACAAAAGACTAAATAACGTAAACAAGTATCAATTAAATAATCACAAGGCTTACTACCCTTAGTGAAGTTTATATAACTTCACTTCCCAATCGACCTTTCCAAATCAAAGACTACAAATTATAAACTAAGAGCAACCTTCTCACAGAACCACACGTTCTATCGTAGACTCGGCGGATTCCTTCAAATCACTAGCTCGGCTCGAATCTAAGGAAAACAAGGTAAACAGAGTAAGTCATAAAGACTTAGTAAGCTACTAAAGATGCAATGTCATGGCATGGCATTATGCTCAAATAAAACATGTACATCTCATATCATGCTCATGATATAACATTTCATGGAATAATCCACAACACAAACCAAAACCTAACAATAGTCTCATAGAACATCATTTGCATAATTCATCATAAGTAATTCATATCAATAGAATATGATTCTCAATTCCAATACGTTTAACATGTTATCTTCATATTGCACTGTTCATCAAAACATCATCCACATACCTCAATTATTCCATGGGTCTCACACTTCATCTTTTAACATAATTCATATAAGAACATATATATGAAAGACAATGGTTTCCATTCTAATCATGACTAGCATGTTATATTTCTAGTATAACACTATATCAAAAGTCATCATTTCATTAACATGTTATATTTCTTATCATAACATTTCATCAAGTAATCATCATCTCATGTATATCATATCATAACCACGTAGCACAACAATTCATACAAGTGCTCGTAAAATAAACCACATAAGAGAGAAGATGATTTTCCTTTCCGCTTCAAAGTGCAACTCTCGGAAATAAACGTGTCCTCGATAACCCCATTCGTGGTATCGACGTCCCCGAAACAATACCCGCTCGGGTTCTATAGTGATCAGAGTCATGTTTACTTACTACAACTAAGATCAACTACTTCCCCACCGTGGCCATCGATGGAGGGTGTGTGCAACCCGCACGGCGATCCATTGCAACCACGAATCCCACAATTCGTGAAGACAATGCATCGTCCTACCAAAAACTCAAACCAAAAGACGCCAGCTGGACTCAAACGCAAGCACAGGTAATCCATACTCAAATGCTCACCAAGGAAAAGTACAACATCACGCACTAATCCAATCAAGTAGATATTTACTTCTAAACCACATAGTCATGCATTTCTATGCTAACTAACACATAAAAACATTAGAGCAATATTATCAAGTCTCTAATACCCAAGTGTTCTTCATTCACTTGTAAACGCTCGGAGGCTTAACCTCCATCAAAACTACCCCAAAGGATCTCATGTGATTCACTATGTTCATATTAGTCCAATAATCGACTCCGTTGAGTCGTTTCTACTCTTTTCAAATTTGAAGGCATAGAAGCTATTTGCATCATAGCCCTCCTATCATTCATTAGCTATTATTCATGGCTAAGTTCTTAAGGTTAACAACATTGTGCAACCCAACGATTCATACCTTCCCAACAACAACCCCCAAAACATGGTTCATAGGTCAACACTTAACATTCAAAGTCAACCATCATATTTCAAGCATGTATCTCAAGTTAGCATTTAATTAAGCATGCTTTCATCCAAAATAATCATTTATCCAAACAAGATGTAAATTCATCTAGTATACTCATAATCAAGATATAAATTCATCTAGCATGTTCATAACCTTCAATTCATGAATTAGTGTGACCAACATGCTCTTATATGCATAAAAGTCAACTCAACCCGATAAAGTCAACATTATATTTATTTCATGTAATCCATAATGATAATTCATTATACATATTCATAACCAAAAATTCATAAATTAGATAGCATCCCACTCTTATATGCATGATAGTCAACTCTATTCTTAAAAGTCAAACGAAACATTCAAACATGTAATCTATTGTGAAAATTCACCTATCATGCTCACAACCAAAATTAAAGGTTCAATAAGTATACTTCCAAACTCCCAAACATATATCCATATATGATTCTAACAATTCGTAATATCCAATAAACTCCAAAAATCATGTACATCATCAATAACCCATTTACTTCATCAACTTATAGTCAAACCCTAGGTTTAGGAAATCATATACTCATCATATCAAAGTCCAATCTTACACAATGAACCTTCCTAACATACTTCACAAATCATAGAAATCAACCTACACATGATTCTTAGCAAGTTCACTCTTAACTCAAAATAAAATCGCACAAAGCATGCATGTGTACTCATTGACCTCAAATAGCACCCTTGTTTTCCTTAGGGTCAATGAGTACAAAAATCAAATAGGAGAAGTATAGTAGCTTACCTACAATCGCTACTCCAAGCAACCAAAACAAACATGCAACCGGTGGAAAGGGTTCTCATCATCTTCCTCTTCACTTCTATGGTTGGGATTTGGAAATGGACTCCTCAAGCTTTGGCCACCATTGTTGATCACTCAAGAACCTTCAAGAAACCCTCTCTAACCTTCAAGAAATGTTCACCCCGTTTTTGGAGAGAGTAGCTGAAGAAAATGGGTTCAGTGGATGTATTTGGTCACCTTTTGGCTGAAAAGTGGGGTGGGAAGGTGTAACCAATGCCTGTTCATGTTCTTTCTTGCCAAGTGTCTATCAATCCCTTCAAAACTCCCAAAACTTGCTCAAGACACATTGGTTGATAGTTAGGATGAATTAGAAGTGGTTTAGGTTGGGTTTAGGTGGGGTTATGACAGCCAAAATGGAGTAAACAACAAAGAAAGTCGTATCAGGAAAACCACACCATGCGGTCGCATGGTACATCCTAGCATGCGACCGCATGCTAGGCAGAATCACTACTCCCAACTTCTGATCATCTTGCGGGGCCAAGGTCCAAACCACCTTGCGATAGCAAGGTCTCCATACTTCAAAAGGTCTTCAATCACTCCAAAACAACCCCAAACTCAAGGCCAAAGTCCCCAAGGTTCAAACCTCACTCAAACATGGTCCATAACTCTCACAGGACACCCACAAACAACTCCCGAAAGAATTCGGATCGCAACCGGAACAAGGCGTAACAACTCGCTAACGAATCGACGAATGAACTAGCGATCGAACGAGCAATACCATGAGACTTAAATCAATTCAAGAGGCTATTGAAATGGATCAAATACTTCTAAGAAGTTAAACAATATATAGGAGAATAAGGGCTCCCGAAGAAGAGACGATCATACGACTCAATCTCGAACTACGCGATAAGAACGATTGTTATCCTCGAAGTGTCAAAACATCACTAGAATTAAGGAATGCATCAAACTAGAAGTCTAATACATATAAACATTTTAATCAATCATCATGAAAAGATAGAGGACCAAACTGAGGTCACGAACACAAAACGCAGGCAACCCTCAATCGCGTCGCATTCCGACTATCGTCGAGTAACGACTTGTGACTTTAGCAGGTCAACAACTATAGGGCATCTCTTAATAGTGTTTTGTTCTTCATGTGGTATCTCATACACATCTAGACTCTCTCACAAACCAATCGAGAAGTCATCCAAGGAAGAAATGCGAGCATCGCACACAGTTCAAGCTAACCGGGAATTGGGGTATTACACATATAGACTCTCTCACAAACCAAATCATGCAAGATCAAACGAAGAAATGTGAGCATAGCTATTGGTTATATCGCAGGGGTGATCACATTAGAAAGGGTCGTATTGGGATCCGGGTCGGGTCGTCACAGTTGGTATCAGAGCTATTGGTTAGCTGTTTGCCAGGATAGGTTCCTTGGCCTAGTTTGGGGGTTGGTTTTGTGTGATTTGTTATATCTTAACGCCGAGAGTTATTGTATGTTAAGATGTTTGAAACTAGAATGAGTCTTAGCACTAGTTAAGATGTCGGTGTTGATGAGTATAAGGTAGTATTAGTAGTATCCATGTTTGAGAATCCACCGGAGTATTGATGGAAAATATTATCGGATTTTGGTTCAATATTTAGTGATGTTCACGGAGTAAGCTCATTAGAGTAGAGTACTTAGTACCGGATGAGACTAGGAAGACTCCATGGTTTGTGAAAGGATTACGGATAAAATATTATAGAAGATTTATTTTATTACAGCTTGCGGATTTTCGAGGGGCTGTGGACTATACTTATGAGAAAAAGTTAGATATTAAGGAATGCACCCGAGAGAGGACCTCAGGGAATATTAAGGATGATGATGTGGTTAGAGGGCAGTTGGTACCTCATAAAATTGTGTAAATCCGTAGTCTAGTAAGCGGAGTGACGCTTTTACCTATAGTCATAGATGACGAGGTGATGAATCGATGTGTAAATTATGTTTGGGAAATGAAACACCGAGCGTAGGTGTTGGAGCAATACAGGCTAAGTTTTTGCTTGTGGTGGTGATCACATTAGAAAGGATTGCCTTAAGTTGATGATTTACGACTCTAGGAGTGCTAATAAGCGGTCTAGTGACTCTCAGTGAAGGTGATTATAGACGACCTAGAGTTTGAGGTGGTGTACGCGCGTGGCGGTAGGCCATTGCGGAGTTTTGAGACCTACCTGAGATAGGAGGTAATTCCTTATACGGATATTATGGTTATTATTATCGTTATTATGAGTGCACGTTGTATCGGTAGCTCATATGCATTCATACATACATTGCATTGTGTGTTGATATTTATTGATGGTTGGTTCCTCGGTTTATTGATATGATTGAGGGGGGCTATCCCGGTATGGGATTGGTTTACGGTTTTGGTTGAAATCTTGATTTGTCGGTAGACAATCAAGCATGGTATGAAAATGTGATTTTAGTATGCCTATATATGTGGCTATGTTATGCATATATGAAGAATGAATATGTGATAATGTTACTAGTGGTGATTACTGGTGGTGTGTTAAATTTGTATGCTTTATAGAGATATGTGTAGTTTTGTAAGTAAAATAATTATATGTTATTGTGTGATTTTTATGCGAGTAGGATACGCTCGAATCGTACGGTTGATACTTGGTGGTTATGAGACGAGTTAAGACTAGTATGGACAGGTGTGCCGTTTATCGCGACTAATAGAGTGTCGTTACCACGCGAGGGTATTTCCTGTGTGTTTGTTCGAAGACGAGATTTTTGGTTAAGGTAATGATAGATTTTACTGAGTTTTAATGGTTGAGGGTGCTAGAGTGAATATTACTACTTCTCCTTGGATTTATTATGAAATTGTCATTAGGCGAGTATACAAGATATACGGACCATGTTATTTGATAAAATTTTAACCGCTCGATATATTTTCATTATGGAAACTTGCGATTATGTTTTCTTGGTTTTGTATTATGAGTATGTATGATTGGATTAGTAATTACACATGACATAGTAGTTGCTTGATTGTGTCATATGCATGGCTAAGAGTTATATGAATTATATGGATTATATGAGTTGCATGAATTGCATGGATTATATGAGTTGAAGTATGATGATACTTGTGGATTACAGAGTATAAACATGACTAGTATCGATGCATGTATTGTATTTGTTATGGGAATTAATATATGGCTTTTATATGGGTATGCATAGTAAATGCACTTCGTTAAAAGTAAAGATGTGGTTTACAGGAGTAAGAAATGTGCTTAACGGATATAGTTGTATTTGAGTATGAACATGCTTATGTGCATTAGTAATCAAGGTAACTTGTTTAGAGTATTGCATGATAAAATCTTGATTATCATTGCCTAATGATTAAGCCATGATGAAACTGTTGCATGATCATGTGAGACTGTAGTAAAGGATGCTTAAGATTTTATCATAACCCTTCGCATCCTTGCAACGAAAGCTTTTGAAATCCAATTTAGCCGGTACCCTAAATTGGTGATCAAAAGAGGTTCGTTGGTGAACTAGGATTGGAAGCAAGTAGGTTAGAAATTGACTAAACCTCTTACCAAAAGGAAAGGAAAAGAAATAAAATGAATTTCTTGTTGATGCAAATATGTGCTCTTGTGTGTTTAACCACGATTAGATCAATTGCGGGTATGATGAGCTTGCATGTTATAGATGCCTGGTTTGGGAGTGGTGGAGTAAAAGCACCTCTCTCCTTGATTGTGTTTTGCTATATAGGCAATTCTTGTATTGGTGGCAATGTGTTAATTGACATGTATTTATGTGCTATATCTTGAAACAAATAGTTTCGGTATAATAAATGATGAGAATGGTATTTGATTATAGTTAGCAAAGCGATAATAACTTGCTTGGGATGGGTTGCTAAAAGTAGTAGAACCTCATGGTATACTTGTAACCGGGGGTGATATGATTCTAACCGAGGAGTTATGCGTTATTGGTTTATGGTCATGACTTAGTTACCGAGTTGTGATAGTTTAGCCTTGAGCATTATTTTTGAGGCGTAGGACACCGGGTTTGATGTCTAGGTTTGTTATTAGATCTAGATGTCGACCTAGGAGTTAAATTAAGAAACTCAGAATTCGAGGTCGAATTCTTGTTAGGGGGAGAGAATGTAACGCTCCGGAACTTTACGTGATCATCTGGCCAATATGATACACATTAATGTGGAAGACTTCTTATGCCTGGGTAGGCTAAGGTAAGGCCGATACCCTTGGGATGTCCGATTTACGTTCGTTAGCGTGTTAGAGTCTATATTGCGCGATTTAGCATTGTTGGCAACTCGACTCGGTAGAATGTTATCTTCCTTAATTATTGTTTACGGTCTTTCAGATGTCCTAGGTCTTCGTGTACTTGTTTGAATAAATTTTATATCCTTATAATCATGTTTATAAAGTTTACATGTGGTCACGACGTTCAAATTATAGTCGTCGTCATATGTTTGATTTCGCGATTCGCATATCGTTAACGTATCGCCTTTGGTACTTTGGTCGCACTTAATTTTGGTTTGACCTTGGGTATGTGTTTGTGAAACTTCATTAGGCTTCTAACATGTTTTAAAACAAGTATGTATGCTTGTTCATTCGTTGTTTCGATCGTGGGTTACCCTGCGTAGTTTCGTCCGTTGTATAGCAAATTACTGACCGATTTTGGCACGCGTCTGAATTGTTTCGATTGAGGAACCCTCGACAAAATTTTTGTTTGGTTTGGGGTTTTTAAGGCTTCTACTTAGGACATTTACAGAGTGGCAGGAGAAGAAACCGTGTCGTTTCATCGAATGGTGTTCAAACTGGAGCCATCGTAAGTTGGACGCGTGCAGCGCGATTACTGTAGCAGACACACTGTAGCAACCAGCAGCAGGTTGCTGCTTTGATTTTTTATGTTCATTTCCTATTCTACCCTCACTAAACCCCCTCTAAACCCTTCCTAACCTCCCATACTTAGTCCTAAACATGTCCTAACACTCTTGGGGAGTTAATCAAGGTTTGATTAGGGGTTGATTACATATAACAATCACTAATTGTACCAATGAATTCCCATTTGTGCCCTCATTTGTTTGGGAAGTATATAAATCCCAATCCCTTTGTAATTTCAGCAAATTTCTTCATTTCATCCCTTCTTCATCATACGTATTGAGAGAGTGATTGTGCGAGCCATGGAAGCTTGGAGCCCTAGCTTCTTCTTCCTCAAATCCGAGGAGATCCAACCGTTGGATGACCGCCAAACTTGAGATTCTTGAAGCCCTCGACAAGTAGAACGACTTCACCGTTCAGATTTTGATTCTCTTGAGTTTTCACTCAAGCTAGGTAAGCTACTAGACTCCTTCTTCTATGGATTTTGTGCTCATTGACCCTAAGGAAAACAAAGATGATTGCTATTTGAGGTCAATGAGTACACAAGCATGTTGTGTGTGATTTTATTTTGATTTTTGGATTTTTGATGGGTGAACTTGTTAGAAGCATGAATAGGATGCTTTCTATGATTAATGGAGTATACTAATGAACCTCATCTTGTAAGTTTGGACCTTGAGCATGATAGCCATGAATTCCTAAAACCTAGGGTTTGACTATATGTTGATGTAGCAAATGGGTTCTTGATTGTATGATTGATTTTGGGGAATTTTATGGAATATGATGAGTTGTTGGAATCACATATGTATATGTTTTAAGTTTGGGAAGTATACTTGATGAATCTCTATTTTTGATTGTAAGCATGAAAGATGAATTTTTACAATGGATTACATGTTTGAATGTTTCGTTTGACTTTTAAGAATAGAGTTGACTATCATGCATATAAGAGTATGATGCTATCTAATTTATGAATTTTTGTTTGTGAGCATGTATAATAAATTATCATTATGGATTACATGAATAAAATGTAATGTTTGACTTTATTGGGTTGAGTTGACTTTTATGCAAATAAGAGTATGTTGGTCAACTATAATTCATGAATTGAAGGTTATGAACATGTTAGATGAATTTACATGTTGGTTATGAACATACTAGATGAATTTACATCTTGCTTAGATAATGGATATTTTGAATGAAGGCATGCTTGATTAAATACTAACTTGAGATATATGCTTGAAATGTGATGGTTGACTTTAAATGTTAAGTGTTGACCTATGAACCATGTTTTGGGGTTTTTGTTGGGAAGGTATGGATGGTTGGGTTGCACAATGTTGCTAACCTTGAGAACTTAGCCATGAACATTAGCTAATAAATAACAGGAGGGCTATGATGCAAATAGCTTCTATGCCTTTAATTTTGGAAAGAGTAGAAAGGATTCAACGGAGTCGATTTTGGGACTAATATGAATATAGTGAATCACATATTAAGATCCTACGGAATTTGGGGTAGTTTTGATGGAGGTCAAACCTCCAAGCGTTTTCAAGTGTATGAAGAATACTTGGGTATTAAAGACTTGATATTATCGCTCTAAGATGTTTATGTGTTAGATAGCATAGAAATGCATAACTATGTGATTTAAAATTAAATATCTACTTGAATGGATTAGTACGGTGTGTTGTACTTTTCCTTTATTGAGTATGCGAGTATACATTACCTGTGCTTGAGTTTGAGTCCAGCTGGCGGTTTTTGGTTTGAGTTTTTGGCAGGACGATGCATTGTCTTCACGAATTGTGGGATTCGTGATCGCAATGGATCGCCACGTCGGGTTTGCACACACCCCTCCATCGATGGCCACGGTGGGGATGTAGCTGATCATTGCTAGAGTAATACACCTACCTTTGATAGCTATGGAACCCGAACGAGGATTGTTTCGGGGACATCGATACCACGAAAGGGTTATCGAGGACATGTATGTTTCCGCAGGAGTTACACGCTGAAAACGGAAAGGAAAATCATCTTCTCTCTCTTATGTGGTTTATTTTACGAGCACGTATATGAATCGTTGTGCTACGTGGTTATGATATGATTTACATGAGATGATGATTACTTGATGAAATGTTATAATAAAAATATAACATGCTAATCAAATGAAGATTTTTATGAATTGATGTTATACTAAAAATATAACATGCTATTCATGATTAGAATGGAAACAATAGTCTCGCATAAATGAATTATTATATGAGTTGTGTTAAATGGAGAATTATGAGGCTCATGGTATAATTGGGTTATGTGGTTGGTGGTTTGACGAGAGTTTAAATGCGGAAATAAAATACTACACATTATGGAATTTAGAATCATAATCTAATTGATATGATTTATTTCAGGATAATCTATGAAGAACTATGTTCTATGTGACTATGGTTGGATTTGGTTTGTGTGGAGAATTATACAATGAAATGTTACATCATAAGTATGACATGAGATGTACATGTTTTATTTGAGCATAATACCATTCCATGACAATTCATCTTTAGTAGCTTACTAAGTCATTGTGACTTACTCGTTTGCTTTGTTTTCCTTAGATTCGAGCTGAGCTATTAATTCGAAGGAAACCGTCGTTCCTACGATAGAAGTGTAATTTTTGTGAAGGTTGCTACCGTTATTATTTTTGTAACCTTGGTTTTGTTGGAAAGGACGTTGGGAAGTGAAGTTATATACTCTTCACAATGGATAGTACGCTTGTGTTTATTTGGTTCTTGTATTTGTAAATTATTAATACTTTGTTTTTGTGAGCCGACGAATGTTAGTCGAGCCATGTTTGTTTAAGTACGTATTTATTCCATCTTGAGTAATATTATTGTTGGTTGTTGTACTCCGGCATGTTTAGCCGTAGAGTGTGTAGACTAGAGTTGTAGGCTTAGTTAATGTTGGGTTTCGGCTGTAACGTCGCCGACGACTTGGTTATTATTGTTTATAAAATTGTAACAGGGAGTTTGTAGTACGTGCCCAATGTTGTGTCACGTGCGTCGAATTTTTGGGCTGAGAGATTTACTATCTCTTTGGTTGTTTTGTGCTCCGGAGCTTGTTAGCTCGGGTCCATTTAAGTTATTCGCTTCCGCATTTGTTGAGTGGTTGGTGTATCGCTGTTATAGCCTTACCCTTTGTTTGTTTTTGTGTGTTTTAACGGCACGACCTTGGGGTCTCGTATTGGGATCCGGGTCGGGTCGTCACAGTGACGAGACAATGAATACCAAGGTCCGACTCCACATTGGGGTTGGATGACTAGAAAGTAATGACAAAATCTAACCCTTCATTAGGGTTACCTGACCAGAACACAAATAGAAAGGTCTGACCCTTCATTAGGGTTGTACAACCAAAAAGAAATTACAAAGGTCTAACCCTACATCAGGGTTGTACTACTAGAGAGCCATCAAGAGGTCTACATTAGGGTTATGTGTATACCACAATTTTGTACCCCTGCGATATAATGTCCTAAGATAATAATAATATATATTTTTTAAATTTATTGAACTTATAAATATGACTTTCCGTAAGTGTTTCAGTTAACTGGACTTAACGGGAGTTAAATGATAAACATAAAACTTATAAATATGACTTTTCGTTCATACATCTGCGACATAATATCCTATAACAATGATAATATATTTTTTATATAAAATTATTGGACTTATAAAAATGACTTTTTGTTAGTGTTTAGTTAACTAGACTTAACGGCAGTTAAATCATAAGACAACATAATATAACTTGAGGGCCCCGAGTGGAACCTTATTTTGGCCGTTATAACCCCCATGGAGCCGCTCCCCATGCTCGGGAGTCGTACCCCTTACATGGGAGCCGCTCCATGCATTCCTTTGGCTCCAGATAGCTTAAATGATGCCATTTCCTTCAGTCGCCTCGTGCTTCTTTGCGCTGTCTTCGTCTTAGGCTTACACCTGGCTTGCCATGTACTGAAATGTTAAGATGCTTTCGTTTAATCGACGGTATTTCTCCTATATATAGAGGCCTCGGGCTCTATCATTTCTCACCCATCAAAAGCCTCAGCAGGCACCCTTCATATGAATATCCATTTACTTCCCGAAGTCTCCTCTTCTGAAGAAGCCGAAGAAGACGAAGATCCAGTCTTTCCCCCCGGCAAGCCGATCCATATCCATATTAATATATATGCATATAACGTAAATAGCAATGCTTGTGACGACCCGACCCGGATCCCAAGACGGGATCCCAAGGTCGTGCCATCAGAACAAGCTAAGGGACAGACAAGCACCTGCTAAGCATAATGGTGCAAGTCAAAAGACGAGCCAACAAGCTCAAGACAAGAAGGCAAAGCCATAATAGCGATACAGGATAATAAAAACAAAAACATGCGGAAGCAAAAACAAAATGGGACCCGAGCTAACAAGCTCCGAAATATAAACAACCAAAGAGATAGTAAATCTCTCGGCCCAAAAATTCGACGCACGTGACGCAACATTAGACACGCGCAACAAACCATTGGCAACCAAGGCCGGCAACTAACAAAATCCCAACCTGATAAACACCACTCAACGGCTACAACATGCCGGAGGAACAATTCAACTACAATAATATAATATCAATGCTAAACCACCAACCAAGATCTCTCGACTAAAACTGTCGGAGATAGGAACGATAATAATACAAAACTAGAATAAACGAGCCACACATGCTCGAAATGACAACGGGAATAATTCTAAGGATACAAAAGCTCGGATATACAACCGGCTCCCAGATACAAAACAATAACATACTACTACAATCTACCCAAGTAAAGTCTACATAACTTTACATCCGAGTCTCACTGAAAATAACAACATTAATAATAAATAACTCCAAGCTTAAGGCTTGGAAGACCACACTAGAAATCGGATTAACGAAGCCGCTTGTACTAACGGATCGCTGCACACACTAGGGAAAACAATCACCGAGTGAGTCATAATGACCCGATAAGTTTCTAAATGCAACTATATGGCATATTATGTCATGGCATGGCATAATGTGCAATCATATGAAAATCATGGTATCATGCTAGTATACCAACAAGAAACATGTACTTAATTTTTAAAGCACATAAACTCACATAAATCATGTGACATAATATCTTTCATATAAATGCTCATAAATAAACATGTGTAACAGGAAACGTAAATCGAACCGTTACAATCAAACCCGGGTTCAAAACCCAACCAACTTACCATGAGATCCAATCTCGAACCAAGATCCGGGCTCAATACCCAATCAATCATACCATGGGGTTTCGTCCCTAATAATCACAACTCATCAGTTTCCCTTAATGAGTACTCATTACATTCATCCAGTCTCCGGATGAGAAATGGGAGCTCGAAAGTAGACTAGATGGCTCTCTCTCGAGACCACATCCCACTATTAGCCAAATAGTGAGGAGAAAGGGAACCAATGCAACGATTCATAGCGATTGTTTCCAAAGACTATGAATCGTCCCATTGCCGACACAACAACCAAACCCGCCAGCTGGACTTAAACTCAAAACGGTCAAGTATATATTTACTTGCATAAACCAATGAGACCAAGTTCATTATTATCGGGCTCATTAAATCATGTAGGTTATAATGTTCTACAACAACTCATAAACCATGCACATAATTGCATATAACCACGTAGGACATGATGCTCTACGAAATCTCATAAACCATGCACATAATTGCATATAAACAAGTAGGGCATAATGCTCCACGAAATACCATAATCCATGCACATATTTGCATATAATCAAGTAGGACATAATGCTCTACCAAGTATCATGAACAATGCATATATTTGCATATAACCAATGTGTTTAACTAACTTACAAGTTTAGTTCAAAAACCACATATTGAGGTACTTATTATTCCTCAAGTCATCAACCCAGTCAAGTATAGCATATAAGCTTAATAAAACATAATGTGAGGTCTACCAAAATCCTCAACTCAAATCAAACCAAGGACTACTACGTTACTCTTAAAATATCCACAATTCAAGACTTATTATTTTAGTCTTTATTTTAAGTACAGCGGACTCAATCATAGTCCTAATCGTCATACATGATTGACATCGCCAAATCCATGCTCAAGAACAACATGACTACTCCGTAGTCACTTTCTCACAAATGTTTTCATATACACGCAACCAAAATCCTTAAGAAGAGAATTCTCTCTTAATCTTCTCTTAAATATTCTCGTGACCTTATGTGGGTCTCTATTGTCCCATGCTCTAACAAGCATGCTCAAAATATATTTCTAGTAAGTCTCCATAACATGAGTGTCGCCATTGGACACAAACCAAAAACCCGGTGTGCACAAACATAACCCAAACAAACCCAAACATTGTAGGGTTTCAACCCAAGGCTCTTTATCATTTTATTAGCCTTATAACGACTCCGTTGAGTCTTACTAACACATTTCATTCTTTATGTGTTTTATAAATCTACACCGTAATAATTCATTAAAGTTTACAACCAAATCCCAATAGTCATTCGGGCTTAATTCCCAAGACTAAGATCCACATACCACATCACAATCATAATTCATTTAAAGTTTGGAAGCTATGTGTTTCACTTCATTAAACAAACGAAATCCAATCGTCGTAGGATTTCAACCCAAGTTCGTTTAGCACCTTATCGAACTTATAATGACTCCGTTGAGTCCAATCTACCCTTTCTAAAATTTAGGGCATAGAAGCCATGGGTCTCAATACCCCCTATATTCATCACTATCCTCATTAGCCATCTTCCCAAGTTCATTGAACTCACATAAACCCAACAAAACACTTATCAATGCATCATAGAACAAATTTGCCAATTTGTGCATAATTTCCTTTAAGTCACCTTACCAATCATACTCTCCAAAACATCCTTAAATCATACAACCCGGATTATTATACTACACTATACATGTATAACATTTTAATCAAGCTTACAACTATGTTTATTAAGCTAATTCATGATTTGGGCAAAATCCCCTTCCAAGTATCTTGACCGATCAAGCTCAACACACATAAACAATTCACATAACAAGGTTTAATAGACCATTTAGCATATGAATTTCATACTAATCAAGGTCTCACATAGGTTCATCCCAACTATATCAACATTTGAAAACCTAGGGTTCATGGCATCTCTAACAACCCTAGAAATTGCACCCATTGACCTCACTTAGCAAGATGATTGTTTTCCCTAGGGTTAATGGGGCCAAAAGAAAGAGGAAGAGAGGTAGAAACTTACCTTTGTTCAGCCCTCTCAAGCCACAATCCCGAAATCTTTGGTGGTGGGTGTTGTTCTCTTCAATCCCTGCTTCAAAACTATGGTGTAGCTTGAGAAATGAAGGTCCCAAGCTATGGCCTCCAAGATTGGGCACTCAAGAACCCTAGAAATCTCCTCTCTCAAGCTCTCCCACGTTTTTGTGAAGTGTGGGCAGAAAATGAGAGGTTTAAGTGGTGTTTTGTGGCTTATATATGATAGAGAGTAAGTGGGATTAGTTTAGGTGGGTGGGGTTGTTTCTGTCTAATTAGCCAACTTTATCCACCTCTAAAACACCAATAGATGGTTAGGACATGTCTTAGGTTAGTTAGGAGGGTTTAGGATTAGTTTAGGATAGGTTTGGGTGGGTATAGATTGGGTAATTATGTGAAATGAACAGAAAATCCCGTAACAGGGAATAGTAGCAATGCGGTCGCATGGGCTGGGTAGGAAGCGACCGCTTCCTCCTGTAAATTTCCAATTCTTCCACTTTACCCCCTTGTTTGTTCTAGGTCTCTCCCGCATGCATCCTTGAGCCTTAAAGCTTCAAAATGGCTCATAATTCAACCCTTAAAGTCCTCAAACATTAAACTAATCCATCCAAGTCTCAAACCACTTTTAAAGTAGGTCTAAACTCCCATAAACAACACCCGAAACAACCCGGGGCGAAACCGACGCAAGGCGTAACAACTTGCTAACGAAACGTCGAATGAAACCACAAACCGACCGGTAATAACCCTTGATTGTAAACACTTAAAAGGGATACAAAATAGGCCTTAATGCCTCTCAGATGAAGAACAAAAGATAAGAGAAATGAGCTCCCGAAAGACGAGGTGATCTCCCGGCTCAATCTCAAACTAGGCGATAAGGAGACTTGCTATCCCCGGAGCGTCGAAACTTCACGAGACTTAAGGAATACCTCCAACTAGGATTCTAACACATATAAATGTGTTATTTAATCATCATGTAAGGATCTAGGACCAAATCGAGGTCAGGAACACAAAACCCGAGTAAACCCTCAATCGCGTCGCATTTCGACTATCGTCGGGTTACGACTTGTGACTTTAGCAAGTCAACAACTATATGGCATCTCTTAATAGCATTTTGGTCTTAATGTGATCTCTCATACACATCTAGACTCTCTCACGAACCAAACAAGCGATTAACTAAAGAAGAAATGCGAGCATTGCACGCAATTCAAGCTAACCGGGAATCGGGATCTTACAATGCTATAGTTAGATAATATAGCAATGATGTAAATACCTATGCAAGTTATAATTACTTAAATGCCTATAATGTAAAATATATGTATACATGCATGCAATGTAGATAATAATAATAGTATAATTAGTTAAATATAATATAATAGAATGTAAATAAAGTAATTATGCATTTTATAAATATATAATTATGCATATATATATTAGTATAAATATGTGTATAAATATACATAATATTTAGGCATAAACATGCGCAACCGTTACTATGCCCAAATATCTTTAAACAAAGTAATGTTATTTTCAATATATATATATATATATATTCTTTCTAGACTATATGATTTAAAAGCATGTTGATTTATTTTAAAACCCTAAAATGAGACCGAAAGGGTGAGTTGAATGTCTAACCCCTTCCCAACTTGTAACCTAGCCTTTGAACCTATATATTTTCTGGAATAATTGGTTTTTCTCTATTTAACCTTAAAATAGAGGTGGCGACTCTGTATATACATATTTTAGGTTCCACGACGAGACCGGGTGTATTCCAAGCGCTCAGATGTTTCTCGAGACACGTCGTTTTCATCACGAACGACGGGAGTTTCGAAACGGGATTCTCACAGTCGTGACTCTGCTGGGGACATTGCTTTAAAAAAAAAAAAACAAATGAGGGCTAGACTCAACTTTTTTGGGGTTAATGAATTATTTTCATATGCTTAGCATGCTTTTACACATAGTCTAGATTTTTATTTTATACATGTATATGCTTTGTTGATATTAATGTTTACGTTTGCAACCTATATTTGTATTTTACATTTCTGCTGGCGAAATGCCCCACATGTAAATATTATTTTATTCTGTCAATTTTATTTTGGGGATTAGGACAAAAATGTAATAATTGGAATATATAGTTTCCCCGCTTTTTCTTTCTAATTATTGTTTGAATGTCTATCTCGCGCGATCACCCTGTCCCTCATGGGATTCAAACTAATCAACCGTGAAAATCTACATAAATAGAAAGACAAACATTTTACCGCATTTATATTATTGTAAAAAGTTAACAGCTTTCCTAGCTAACTCACACACGTGTACTCATGTAGGAATATTTCGAACTACTACCCTACACCAAAGCTAGCCTACCCCTTGCATCAATGTTGATTCTTATGTTAGATTTATATCTTTTCAGTTCATTACATTTAGTTTTATACTTCAGTGGCTAATCGGGCTGCGTATCGATTAGCGTGGCAACTGTGTATAGAACTTTGCCTAGTATAGTTTTTATAGGACTTTACAGGTTCAGCGGAAGACCCCTTCAAGCTTCACCGGAAGACCTGCTCAAAACCTACAAACGGCAGACCTTGTGTCCACCTGGTCTCTTATGACGTGTCTTGTCCAGCAATGACTCATTGGATTAATTCAAACTTATCCTAATCATTGTTTGAATTAATCCAAGACATTCCCTGACATATCAAGCCGCCGAAAGCAACTTTCCGAAAAGCAGGAAGACTTTTCGTCTTGAAGAGTGAAAGCAGGAAAAGCAGACTGTCTCCTACTGTCTGCAACAACTCTCAGATCTGACACCTAAATCGCCCACCTTTTGAAGATCTCAGAAATCATTCCCTGCTCTAGATATCTGCGAAGACGAAAATCCTTGACTGACAGCCCCATGCATTTAATGCATTCTTGGAAAGAGCTGTTGAAGTATTCGTCTTCTCCAACGGATCTTTGAAGTGCACTGCTATAAATACGCCATTGAAGAGAGAAAACACAACCGCATGTAATCAATCGAACACTAAAAGGATTGCTCTGAAACTCCATAACTCCAAGTCTTACAACTCAATGCAATCAAGAGATCCTCTACAGATCTAGAAGTACTCGTCAACAACAAGAAGCTGTTCATCAACACTTATTGTTTTAACTTCTTGTTGTTTGCATTCGTTAACTATACTTCTGCATGAATTAAATATCTTGTATTTACAGATATTTAATTCCCTAGACCCCAAACACAAGTCAATATTTTGTACACGATCCATTAGGGATATTCTTTGTAATTGATCTAGTGGAAAACATAGTGCACTATTTAAATCCAAGGTTGACTGCCTTGGTGGTGGACGTAGCACTCATTATAGTGTGAACCATCCCAAAATACTTGTGTTATTCCTTACTGTTTGTCTGACATTTGAACTGGTTAAGTACTTTGATTATCATTATCCGTTTACAGCAGAACTTAAGTAACTTGTAAAAGGTCTACCGGTAGTGCTTATCGGCAGACCTGGAACAACTACCTTGAAGGTCTTCCGCTACTTCAATCCTTTCAATAGATTGCAAGTTCCTTTCAAAGTATTTACTAAAAAGTTTTAAGTGTTTAATAAGCTATTCAACCCCCCCCCCCTTCTAGCTTATTATTGTGCCCATTGGGACCCACAATTGGTATCAGAGCCTTACTCTTTGAAAACAAGTTTTTCCAAGATTAAACTCTTGAGAGATATGATAAAATGGCACAAACACACTACATGCTGCCTACATCTAATGCTAACCACGTCCCAATATTGGACGAAGGACATTTTGATGTATGGAAGGATAAAGTAATGAGATTTATGAATTCTATTGACAACAGATTATGGAAATGCGTTACTGAAGGTCAACATGTACCAATGAAGCCAAATCTTCTAGCCTCCATCGCTGGGAATCCTGCAGAAGTACCTAAAGAAGAATCTGAATGGACAGAGGATGATAGAAAGTTGGTAGAACTTGACAAAGAAAGCAATCAACATAATCACCAGCTCTCTAGACACAAGCACATACCAGCAAGTGATTCGATGTACAACTGCAAAAGAGATGTGGGAAGCTCTTGTGGAATACTTGGAAGGAGACCAAGACACAAGAGACAACAGAAAATATACATACATCCAGCAGTTTGATTCCTTCAAAAAGGATCCTAAGGAAACCTTGAGACAAGCATACGATCGCTTCAGTGAGGTAATAAATAGTTGCTTTTCTCTTGGTAAAACGTATGACAAAAAGGAAATGAACATGAGGTTTCTAGGCTCTCTAGGTAGCTTATGGCATGTTAAGACCACGGCTATGAAAGAATCCAAGAACTTAAACGAGATGACTCTCCGTAGTCTCTACGCAAGTTTGAAGGTTTATGAACTTGAAGTAAATCAAGCTCTAGAGCAAGACAAACAGTTCAGAACTGTGTCCTTGCCAGCCATGGTCCAAGAAGAAATCACTGTTGAAAACAAACCTTCCACTTCTTCCTCGTGAAAATGATTTTTTATCGATGAACAATTTGCCATGTTTGTAAAACGTTTTCAAAAATTCGCAAAATATGGAAGGAAGAACACACACCAACAACCTTTTAGGAAGAATGGTGAAAGCTCATCTAAGGAAGAGCTTGTGTGTTACAACTGTAGAAAACCTGGTCATTTTGCCTCAAAATGTCCTAAGCCAAAATTTGAAGCATACCGAAAACCCTCTTTTAGAAAATTTCAAAAACAAAAGGGTATGTTGGCTGAAGACATAGAAGACAAACATGTTGCTACATGGTTTGAGACTGATTCAGAAGAGGAGGAAGAGGATTGTGAGCAAGCTAACATATGCTTAATAGCTCATGATTCAGGTCCTACCTATGACTCTGAAAATGAAGTCGAAGTTTCACCTAGTCCTTTGGACAAAAATGAAACCAACAGTGACAACTTCAGTAAGGAAGAACTTCTCAAGGATAATCAAGATATGCTTGAAGAATTTAATTCCTTTAGAGTAGCCTATGTTAAACTGGCCAAGAACTGTGAGAAACTTACTGCTGAGAAATCTATGATGGCAGCTGAGATTCAAACTCTCAATAGTCCAACAAGAGAGTATCAAACTGAAGGAAGAAAACAAATTCCTTTGTGACAAAATTGATTGTCTATCTGAGCACATCAAAGGACTTGATCTAGAGAAAATTGCCTTGCAAAAGACAATTGACTCCTGGAACAGCTCCAAAGATGCATTCGAAGAAATCCTTTCTAGCCAAAAATCTAATAATGATAAAACTGGCATAGGATATTCAGATGTGCCTCTTTCGACAATCTCTTCAGTCATAGAGAAAGGTGAATCCTCCGAGACTTCTAATGATATATCTTTCTCTAAACAGACATTCGGAAATATAGGGAAACAAGGCCTTGGCTATTCTAGTGTTCCTTATATTTACCCCAAAGTTCAGAAAGGTAAAGCCAAAATGACTGACTCAAATGAGAAACCTGAAAAGGTAACGGTAGAGAGAGTTAAGTCTGCCGACAACAACTATGCTAAGGCAAAGTCCGGCGGTAGACCTACTAAACCTCTACCCAGAACTATCAAGTTTGTCTATGAAACAGTGCAAGACTCTTTTACGGTTGAAGGTAAACTTAAAGGTATTCTACCAAATCCTCCTGAAAAGGTAATCAACAGAAAAGCTAAAGCTAAGTCTGTTGGCAACCTACCTAGGAAGATTCAAAAGAAACCAATTAAGTCTACCATCAACAAGCAAGCTGAACCAAGAATGGATGTCAAGAAAAGGAATGATCATAAACACTCTTCGCTTGAAGACACTAACAGCTTCTCTGGACTTTCCATTTATGTCATTCTTGCAATTGTCTAGGCCATCCGGCCCTGCACGCTAAGGTTCACTCCAAGATCCGAGAGACCTAGTTCTCTCAAGGTCAAGGTGTATGGGTTCCAAAAGGTTGCTAATCCCAGACCCGAAAGAAAATAAAGGGTACCTTGTTGCTTTAATTTCTTTTCGTGAATGCTTCATGGCTATAGAATCGAAAACAAAGACATCCGGTACCGGACAAGGGTCGCCAAGACACATGATCGGGAACAAGTCTTCTTACGTATATAGTCAAGCTAAAGGACCCACCGTTATTTTCTGAGACAATGCAAGAGGAAAACAATTGGATATGGCTCAATCACTAGAGGAAGTCTCTCCATCAACAAAGTTTCTCTAGTGAGTGGCCTAAAACACAACTGCTGAGCATATCTCAATTTTGCGACAAAGGACTACTATGCCAATTCAACTCAAACCAAGCCTCATCAAAGATAGTGAATCCTCGCTTACAATATCGACCGGCAATAGACAAGGAAACGCCTATGTCGTGGACTTAAATCTTCTAGGAGATTCTCAAACCCGTGCCTAGTAGCTAACAACGCTCGTGACAACAATTGGCTATGGCACAAGCTGCCTCGCCACCTCAACTTCAAGCACCTCTCCAAGCTCTCCAAAAACGGGCTTGTCAAAGGTCTACCTACTTGTTCCGCCGACCATGACGTTGTTGTAAAGCTTGCCAACTAGGAAAACTTTCCAAGTCTTCCTTCAAAAGAAAGTCTGCTTTTGTCAACAAACGTACCTCTTCAACTTCTCGCATATGGATCTCTTTGGACCTATCACAACAACCAAGATTCCGAGACAAGTATACACTTGTGGTAGTTGACGACTACTCTAGATTCACTTGATTGAAACAATGACATCTAAAGATGAAACGTATGATCTAGTCAATGCTTTCTTCGTAAGACTTCAAACTCAAAAGCTTGAAGACATTAGTGACATAAGATCGACAATGGCACCAATTCAAGAACAATGGTGTAGAAAAATACCGCGATGACCACGGATCGGCCACAACTTCTCTCGCCGAACTCCTCAACAAAATGGTGTAGCCGAACCGAAGAACGTAACACCGATTGAAGCAAAGAAGAACAATGCCGCGTAAGCTAAACTTCCGAAGTATTTTTGGGCGTAAGCCGCCAACACCGCATGTTTCACACGTAACGTATCTCCGTAAACAAGTTTCATAACAAAACTCCATATGAAATATGGAGAGGAAGATCCCCAAACATAGGATTTCTTAAAATCTTCTACAGAATGTTTTATTCTTTATAATGGAAAAGAATATAGAGGAAAATTTGATGCAAAATCGATTTAAGGAATTTTTCTCGGGTATTCCAAACATTCAAAAGCATTTCGCATTTTCAAGAAATCTAATTTAAAAATTTTAGAATCAGTGCATGTTTCTTTTGATGAATATGACTTGTTAGAGCCTAGAAAGGCTCGAACGTTGCTAATGATTCTCGATAATGATGAGACAGTACAAATACAACTTCTACTTCCACTTCTCATCGAAAACGGCAACCGCAGACCCCTCAAGAACCGCTTAACCCTTTACCGTAGACGAGAACTCGCCGGCATCGATAACAACTCTTCTGCTGACCTCGAACCCATCTCTTCTCTTACCCCAAGCACCTTTACGTATCACTCATCCTTCTTGTTCACCGTAAAATGAAAGTTTTGAAGATCCCATGTCTTCTCGAACTGCATTTTGGTGAATCTCCTTCTCAACCTACTCCGAATTCCTAAGGGAAGAACCCAACCTAAGTGATCTTCCTCCAACCGTTATTGAAGCAAGAGATCATCCCATTTCTCAAATCATTGGTGATCTCAACACAGAGTTCGCACGAGAAATAAAGTTCGAGAAGAGACTATGTTTGCTTATGCATTTGTATCCGAACTCGAGCCAAAGAAGATTGATGAAGCTATTGTGGATCATAACCGATTGATTGAAGCTATGCAAGAAGAGTCGAACCAGCTTGAAAGATGTAAGGTGTGGAGCTTAGTTCAAAGGCCGATCGATCATCCAACCATCGGCACTAAATGGGTTTTCTAAACAAAAGAGATGAAGATGGAAATGTCACCGTAAACAAAGCTAGACCGGTCGTGGCTACCGACAGAAGAAGGAATTGACTTTGATGAAACTTTTGCTCCTTGCTAGACTAGAGGCAATCGACTCTTTCTAGCCTATGCATCGCTCATGGACTTCAAAGTGTATCGATGGATGTAAAGAGTGCCTTTCTCGAATGGTGATCTTCAAGAAACTCATACGTGGAACAGCCTCCGTGATTTGTCATTTCGCATAAACCGATCACGCCTACCGACTCAAGAAAGCTCTCTACGGCAAGCAAGCTCCTAGAGCTTGGTATGAAACTCTATCCAAGTTCTTAATAGAACAAGGATTCGTGAGAGGAAGGATAGACACTACTTTATTCATCCTCAAGCACAAAGGCCATTCTCTTCTCGGTACAAATCTATGTGGATCGACATCATCTTTGGATCAACTAACCAAAGCCTGTGTAAAAGATTCGAGAAGCCGATGCAAAGCAAGTTCGAGATGAGCATGATGGGTGAACTTACCTACTTTCTAGACCGCAGATACAATGACTTCCGACGGAATCTTCATCACCAAACCAAATATGCAAAGGAACTAATCAAGAAGTTCGGCCTTGATTCAGCCTAAAGGATTTGAAACTCCAATGTCTACCGACCGCCATCTTGACAAAGATGAGAAGGGAAAGCAAGAGAACATGACCAAGTACCGAGGAATCATAGGTTCACTTCTTTACCTTATCGCTAGTAGACCGACATTATGTTTGTTGCTTGTGTTTGTGCAAGATTTCGTGCAGATCCAAAGGAGTCACATTTGCTTGCTGCCAAACGTATCATCAGATATGTTTCGAAAACAACAAATCTAGGCATATGGTATTCCAAAAACAACAATTTCGATCTAGTTGGATACTCAGATGCAGATTATGCAGCCGCAGTGAGCGTAAGAAGCACCAGCTGGGACTTGTCAATTCCTTGAAATAGACTTGTCTCATGGTCTTGCAAGAAACAAGGATCGCTTGCAAACTCAACCACGTAAGTTTAATACATTGAAGCGCTTGCTCTCAACTCCTATGGATGAAGCAACAACTAGTGGACTACAACATCAAGACTTCAAATTGTCCAATCATGTGTGACAACACATCAGCAATTTCAGTCTCCAAAAATCCAGTAATGCACTCCAAGACAAAGCACATTGATATCCGTTATCACTTCCTCAAAGATCATGTGGAGAAAGGTAACATCAGTTTGGAATATGTTCCAACTGAGCATCAATTGGCTGACATTCTCACAAAACCACTGGATGCCACCAGGTTTGCTTATTTAAGGAGAAATCTTGGTATGATTGATCCTACCGCTTAATTTCAAAGTTTTTGTTAATGTTTCTTTCATACCTAGACCTAGTTTTAGACTAATCTGAAGACGTAAGTTCTCCTTTACCGGAAGACTTCAAGGTTAGTATTATTACTTAGTCTATTATTTTAAAGAGGTTTCTAAAGCAATAAAGGGGGTCAAGGATAAAATTTGGTACTTAAGAAAATATCTTAAGTTCCCGCTTTTTCAACTAAAATTTTCTCGCCTTTAAATAGACCTTGAACCGCCTTTTGCAAAACTTTACGAAACCCCTTTGACAAAATATTTCTCTCTCTATTCATACTCTCTCTCTGTAACTGCTTTCTGCAAATCCAAATCTTTCTTGTTTCTTCTTCTCATCAACAACAATGGTATGTTCTTCTCTACTCTCTACTTGAAACTTATTGTTTTCTGTTTTGCATTTCATTTCATAACCTAAAATTGTTTTGGAATACAAACGGTCATTTTCGAAGTTTCTACAAGATTCGCCATTGTTGTTCTTAAAAACCTAGAAAACTAACAAATGCTTATATATATTCAATGTTTATTCTTATGAAAACTTCTGTTATACATTTCTCGGGTGTGGATACACTAAACATTCTAGGGTTTCAAGTTTTTGTTTCGAAAAATTCCAATTATTTCAGAAAACTTTGAAATTTCTGCTTGTTTAGTTCTTGAGGTGAAAAGCCCTAATTTTTATTTGCATTTCTTTCAGGCAAAGACCTCAAAATCTAAGCGAGACAGCGGAAAGAAATTAAACCCAGAAACCGACATTCCTCCAAGTACGGATGTCAACCTTCCGGGATATCCAACCTTTCCCGCCTCTCATGACATAATAGTGGCCCTGGACCCAAAGCTGTACATTCCAGGGATGCGCATTGACCTTCCAACGCCGCTCAATAGTCTCCGCGCCAAAGCATGCGAGGATATGAACGCCCCTACCTCTCTCTCGCCTCAACGACAAGAACTACAAGATCTTTCTCGCGTAAGAATTTTATCGAGGATGGAACTCATGAGCCCTAATGCTCTACGAGGATGGATTAGGCCGACCAATCTCCATCACCGCCAAGAAGATTTCCACCATCATCGCGTACACTTTGGTGGACCTCAAGCAACCATTGCCGAGGTCCGTACATGCCCGGGAAGCAATGAGAGGAGTAGACACTTACAGAGAACCTCAAGGGAAAATGCTCAAATTGCTCCCTCTCTGACGCTCATCGCTCCACCACCTTATTGACAAGGGGCTTCTATTCAAAAGTGGAGCACATGACATGTTCACGGCTCAACAGATCAACCTAACCAACGTGTTCCTTCAAATTGCCTCAACTGGGGGCCGCCATCTTCAACGAATTGTAGCAGTGGGTAGAGAAAGCTAAGAACAACCCCACTCGCAGCGCCTTTCGCGATCAATGCCCTTCTCGTAGATGATGCCAATGTCAACTCTTCATTGAAGGAAGACGAACCGATTAGGGCCAAGGAGAAGCGCTAACCGCTTCTTCGAAATATTCTCGAATATGAGAACAAGCGAAGGCTGCAAAGTGGTCTACCGCCCGTCTCCATAGACAAAGTGGCCAAGCCTGCATCCGATCTTGGTTACTCGCTTCAACATGGAAGCCCATGACGCCAGAACCTTCAAGAAGGCCTCGTAAAATTTGATGATCAAGTGGCCACGCTCCATCAAAAAGCCAAAGACTTGGCCGATGAGGCGTAGCACGTACCGCTAAGAACCAAGATGGCGCCAAGGGCAAGAAAAGACAAGGCCGGAAGATGCAATGGTTTACCATCAAGGGGAGAGCAGCCGATGGATTAGAAGGAGATGAAGGAAGGCCAAAAGAACAAGGCCTGTGCAGCCTACCCAACATCCTTCACCTTCACCAACCCAAGCCCAAATTTCTCAATCACAACCAACCTCTTCTTCCCAACCTTCTTCTCAACCCAAGAGACCACCCTCACCCTCTCCCTCGCACCTCTCCTAAACCAACACGAAGGGAGACTCTCAGAAACCTCAAGACCAGCCCACCCAGAAACACTCCCGCCACTACCGATAAAGCATCCGAAAGTCTCCTATTCACCGCTAAGGAAGAAAAAGCAGATTTGCCGGTCCCAAACACTCTACCAACCAACTACACTGACAAACCAACCAACCACCGATCCAATAACCACTACCAACGCCCAACCCGACTCATCAACTCCTAACCAACTACCACCACCCCTACCACCTCACACCTATCCATCAACCCATTCCTCCCGAAATCATCTACTCAGGAATTCACCACCTCCGGAGGAGCCTTATCCCTCAGAGGAGCCTTAAAACTCATGAGAGGAGCCTATCCTCAACCTTCCTTTCGCAAACCAAAATCCCTCTTCTACCCCCGCCTTCTTTTCTCGGTTCTCTACCGACCTCTTACCCGAATCATCTCATATCGTTGACAATTCGACACCGACATTGAGATTGATTCCCCTCAAAACCTCATCCCTCTCCACCTCAAACCATATCTTCTCGATTCTTCCTCTTCTCTCATCATCTTCTCGACTCCTATCCCGCCGCCCCAACAACCCTACCGCCTCCTGAAACCACTATTCACATTGGC
>CM028383.1:90882192-90953979 GCA_013146195.2 Codonopsis lanceolata
ACCATAGTTTGTAAGCACGGCGAAAGACCATGATAAAATTGAAGCACTAACACATGTTGAGCCAAATTATGATGAGGACACATAATAAGCGATTTTTAAATCTATCCCATGACTCATGGAATGTTTCACATTTCATTTTGGAATGACATGATTTGTTTTCTATACTCGTAAGAGATGCATGTTTGTAAAATTTGCTCATAAACAAATCATATAATTGTGCCCAAGTAAAAACACTGTTGGTGTTAGGTTCATAAACCATCTCTTTGCCAATTCTTTTAATGCACTAGGAAAGTATTTCATTTTAATTTGATCTTCAGTTAACCCTCCTAAAGGAAAAGTACTCATCATGTATTCATATTCTCTTAAGAAACTGACAGGATCTTCATTAGGCATCCCATGAAAAGATGGTATGGCATTAAAATAATGTCCTTTTAGTTCAAAATTCCTAACAGACATCTGGCAAGACTAAACATGATGTCACAACATTTAATGAAGGTCTACTAAAGTCATTAATAGTTCTTTGATTTACTACTTCCATATTTCTTCTTGCGGAGCTCTTCTTGTCTTTGATTCCTATTAGTGGGTCAACTAGGTTTCGAGATTACGATTATTGTTATTTTCTTCCATTGTAGGATCAACCGAGAGGATCCTCTTGATTCATTGGTCTTGATTATCGGGCTCGAAAACTAGATTTTCAAAATATCTTTGGTATCTTTTAACAATATTTATCTCTTGATCTAAGTCTACCAATTCAGGATTTAAAGATCTACGACCTTGCATAAAAATAAATTAAAGCAATTTAAAAACAACTAACTATTAAGGCAAAATAAAATAAAATCTTTTTGTATTTTTATTTTTTTATAAAAACAGAAAATTAAACTAAAAACTAAATTAAATTAAAAACTACGCTACCTACAAACTAACTTCGTGAACTAGCTTGTCCCGACAGCGCCAAAAACTTGATCGATGTTTTATTTTATCTATTTCCTTGCAAGTGTACAAGACTATTATAGAATAGACTCGGAAGCAAGGGTCGAACCCACGAGACAAGTGATCACGAGCGATGCGATTATAGATAGCAAATTATTAACCTAAGGGGGTTTTTATGTTTAATTCTACTCTAAACTACTAGTTATAGATGTTTAACTAATTAGGCGTAATAACGATTATGAAGATCTTATGGTGAGTGGAAATCTAGGATTACGGGTTTCACTTATATCTCCTTTATGTTCAATTCATAATAATGTCATTCAATGTCTTGGGTTCGTTCACTAAAAATAGATATGATGCGTTGAACAATTGGTTCGGCCTCCATCCCATAAAATTCACCCATTCCATATCCTAAGCACGGGAACTATAATCTAGGCGTCACCTAGATTTATGATCTATCTGTCACCTAGATCATGTAAGAACACTGGTCCTAACTTATCACTCTCGTGCTTCGATAGGTCCAATTTATTGTGTTGGTGAGCCGATTGTACGACATATGCACTTGGTCATGCGGTTATCCGCACCTCTAAGCCTTTATTATTTGCGATTACATTCATTTGTTCAAAGCAAAATAATATAGGATTGATAAACAACACAATCAACAAGCATTGAATAGACATATATATAAGAATCAAAACATAAATTCGATACAAGTTACCTCCCACCTCCTAGATTAGGGATGATTTAGTTCATCATAGGCGATGAAGCGACACATGAAGATGATGGAAGACATGATTTGATCTTCAATACTTGAAATTACAAAACCTAATTATGTTATACAATCTAAAACTACCTAAAATCTATGTAAAGAGCTTCGGCCAGCTCCGCCGTCCTCCTTACCTTAGGCTCGGCATCGACTTCTATATATACTTGGGAGTTGTGATTGAATCGAATGAGCGTGTGAAAACCGAAAATTGAGCATTACGCCTACCTTGCGATCGCAGTAAGTCTTTGGATACCTGCGTCGCAAGGTCTCCGATGTGTGTGCTCTTGGCTCTTCGATTCTTTGAGGGGCGTCACGCCTACCTTGCGGTCGCAAGAGTGCAGAGGCACCTGCGTCGCAAGGTGTCAGTCTTTATTTTCTTCAATTTTTCTTTCTTTGTAATTTGCACTTAAAACCACGGAGTTTCGCGTATTTTCACGAACAATCACAGAAACTTACAAAACTCACCAAAAACATATATTAGTACTTAAAAGACTCGTGAAATGGCCTAATTCAAGTCACAGAAGCATATAAAATCGACGTATAAAATACATCGATCACCAGTATATCAATCAATATATGACACAACTATCATACAAGCTTGAGATTGTAAAATTGCTCAAAAGTCTTTCCTGCCGTATTATTCTCTATAAAGCATGCACTTGATGTGTTACTTGAGGGGGAAATCTCTTGCTTAAGGGAATATAATAAGAAAGTAAAAAAGTTCATCTTTTTCTTTTTAGACCATTCAAAAATAAAACTATGTACTTTCTAATCTTTCGTTTTTTTAAATGTTGCATATATCATTTTACCTTTGATTTGATTCTCACCTTAAGTTCTGGGTCTCACTCTCACATAAGTATCAGTGAAAGATGTAGACAATCTTAATATTTAAAATATAGTCAATTATCTTTTTTAATCTATGAATTTGGTCAAAAAGACACCTTATCAAAATGGCAGGAGTGAGTTAAAAATCTCTTTCTATTATTAAGGTCATCTAAAGAGTGGAAAATAATTAAATATTGTTTACTAGCAAGTATATTTCTGGTGGGTAGTTATGTGAGTTTCGCTTTTAAGCAATAATAAATGAGTATATAGCTACAAGTGTTAAAATGGTTAATTCACATGAAGTAATTAACGAGTCAGCATATTTTTAAGATTCCATAGTATGATATTACAAGCTCGAGTATGTTGTTTTCTTAAAAACTTTAATGGTATAGCCGTTGTTTGATTAAGTTGGTGATGATTTGGGATGACCATTCATTATTAGAAAAGGGTGAATTTAATATGATCGTGTAGATACCCAAGTAAATTTGATCTAACAGCACTAAATTATAGCTTGTACTAATAACTTGAGGCTAATATCATATCCCTTTTTGATTTTTATGAGTCATTTATTTTAATTAATTAATGACTTATCAGATTTGAACAATGCATTAATATTTGTTTCTAGAGTTCAAAGAAGTGAGCATCTTTTAAACTTTTACTCTATAAATACCAACTCTTTTACGCCTAAAATCTCACCCACTATAGTTTTCATCAATCTTTTTCTCTAGTTATACACATCATGGAAAACAATGGGTTCAAGTCCGGTACTCGCCTCAAATCCGTGGATGTGGGCAATACCGATAAGCGAGGGTTGGGTACTTTACTAAATTTCTCGGATGTGAGTAATGCGAGAAAGCGAGGCAATTTTCTTGCAAATTATGCCCAAAGAAGTTCTCAATTCATAAGCATTGGGTGGAAGTCAAAATGGTCACAAATATGAGCGATCGAACTAAAAGAAACAAAAGAAAATAGGGTATGAGGTTTCTAATTTTACGTACCAAGGAAATACTCACTATCATCCATATGAAAATGGGAATCGGGGGAATCATACGCTTCGGTCAGATACCACCACGGCTTTGTTTACATGCCAACTCAAGGGTTCATTCCTCTAGTGATCCCTATCATGTTTGGCTTGGCAAGGCTTATCATGGATGGCAGAAATCTCACCCACGATAGTTTTCATCAATCTTTTTCTTAGTTATACACATCATGGAAAACAATGGGTTCAGGTCAGGTATTCACCTCGAATCGTGGATGTGGAATACCGATAGCGAGGGTTCGGTCCTTTACTAAATTTCTCGGATGTGAGGAATGACGAGCGAAAATTTGCTTGCAAATTCGCCCAAAAGTTTTCAATTTCACAAGCATTGGGTGGCGGCAAAATGGTCACAAATATGAGCGATCGAGAACTAAAAGAAACAAAGAAAATAGGGTATGAGGTTTCTAATTTTACGTACCTAGGAAATACTCACTATACTCCATATGAAAATGGGAATCGGGGGAATCATACGCTTGATCGATACCACCACGGCTTTGTTTACATGCCAACTCAAGGGTTCATTCCTCTAGTGATCCCTATCATGTTTGGCTTGGCAAGGCTTATCATGGATGGCACGAACCCGAGGCGAGACAATTCGATAATCCTTTCCACCTATGGCTAGCCAAGGTTTATTTCCTAGTTCGATGAAGAAGGAATGGAGATTCGAGGAGGATCAGGGAGATCCCGAGGAAACTAGACTTAACCTTGAAGTTGTAATTTGTTTATGGAGGATTTCCATTTAATTTTATTTTCTTAGTTGTTCTTTTTACTGTTTTGGTTTTCCTTTTCTCATTGTTATAGATTTTTCCTTTGATAGGATTTGCTCCTTATTTTGAACACAATGATTGTGTGTTGGTTTGAAGGATTTATTGTTTTTATGTCCAAGTTATTTTGTTTGTTCTTTTGTGATTGAGCATAATTGAAATCGGACTAACACGGAGGTTGGGATACATGATTTGAAACCCACTAACAATTCATTATTTATAAATTTACCTAAATTAATAATATTTCGCAGTGCCGCCACTCTCAAAAAAAAAAAAAAAAGAAAAAATCTCTCTTCCTTGCACAAAATGAATATACGTTTCTTTTTTAGTTCATTCCCAAAAAATGTCCACTTTTTAATATTTCATTTTCTAAAAATTTCCTTGACAATTTTATCCTTGAATTGATTTTCACTTTAATGATAACACTAGTTTTATATGGGTATCTTTTAAAAAAATAATGTCATAATATATATATATATATATATATATATATATATATATATATATATATAAGTGAGTTATCTATTCTTTTTAATCTATATATCAAGTGAGACATGGCAGTCTTTTGGGAACAGATAGCAATAACAACTTTACCAAAAGAAGAACTAATTAGTGATGATCCTAAAGCATCTTATCATATTTTTTGGGTCATGCACCCCATCGCCATACATACCCATGTGTTAAGATATTTTACCATTTTTGCTCCTTTAGTGCTTTGTTGTTTTTATATATGTCATTTGTTGTATTTCTTTCTTAAATAAAATCAATATAGTCTAATCTTAAGTTATGCTATAATAAATATGTGACTTAGATACTATTATTTTAAATTTATTCTTAAAGAAATGATCCCAAAGGGTGATATTGTTGGTGTCTCAAAGGTTTCTTTAATGTAAATGAAATATAGTTTATAGTTTTCAATCTATTTAGTCTAAGCCTTTTTGTTTTCTCGTGATTATATTTGGCGATGATAGATTGTCTTTTCCTTCCTTGGTCGTTATATTGACTACACAAGGGCTTTTTCTAACGGTAAAGTTACTTCATCAAATCCCAGACCATTGTCATGTTTGAACCGGTATAAAAATTAAGAAAAAACAATCAACTCTATCTACTATAAATATTAAGATTATGTGTACTTTTCAAAGATATTCTTATAAGAGTGGGGTCATCACTTAAAGTGAGAATCAAATAAAGTCTAAAAATTGTAAATGTAACATCCGATATGGAAAAGATTAAGAAAGGAAGATTTTTTTAAATGGCATATTTTATTTTATTTATTATTATTTTTTTGGAAAACGGGGATGGCACACTAGAAGGATTTATTAAAAAGAGATAGAACACGGAGGGGACAACTAGTTTTGCCCTTATAAATGGGAGGATGGAGGAGCGACCTCGAGCGAAAAAGCATAAAAACAAGCTTAATGAAACACTATTAAAAAAAACAAGTTTGTAGCAGATAAACCTACCATATGCTAATATAGAAAAATCCACCTAACCCCTATGAAAGTATATTTGCCCAAAACTATTATTCGAACATCCTTAAGAACGCTACGTGGTAATTTGATCAAAGTCCACAAAACGCCTTACGTCATGGTTGTGAAGACCCAAGCCCTACATGTTTAACATGTCAACTATATATGTTTATTATTGATGAGCCCAGATTTCCACAATTTTCCTTGAATTTCCTTTTATTTTGTGTTATTTTTAAGTTAATTATGTCTTGGAAATATTATTATTTGTGTATTTGTGCTTAATGTTGTTTTCCATGCATAATCAATAATTTATATGGTGTTTAGCACGACGTTCAAGAAATTCAGAGCTACAAAGTTTAATTGCAAGTTTAAGTGCGTCAAGTGTTCCAAGGTAAAGTAGGGCTAACGGAGGACTTAATTGAGAAGTCAGGAGGAAGGATTACGGTGCACACTCCGGCATGTCGGGGGCACGGTAAGTCTCAAAAGTCGGGGAGGCGGCACATTTCCAAACCTATTGCCTTATTGAGTTGTCGAGCATTACGCCCCGTCACCCACCTAGCCAACAACCCCTCCCAGCGGCACGACCCACGTCCTTCTGGACCAGGTTCTACCGAACCCATCGTCGCTCCACCTACCCGCCATCCATCTCGTTCCCCTCTCATATTCGGACCACTTTCCACCATGGGCAATCGCTACTTCACAGTGACCCACCAACCCAATCCACGACCAGGTGCCCTTTTCTTCCTTTTATTGCCCCTAAATATCCTTTGTTATCCCTATCTACCCCTGCCTCCAATTGCTTCTCCTTTTAATCTCCCAGCTAGCCCTCATTGAAAAACGAAGCCCCCATTACGGGCTATAAGCCCCCATTACGGGTATGTAAGCCCCATTACGGTTAAGCCCCCATTCTGTAAGCCCAATGCAACGTAAGCCTAAATGGGGCACCAGCCCCATTTTCACCAAAATTTTCTCCATGCCTCCATAACTTCATCACCTTTAAAGGTTTGGAACATCTTGAAGACCCAAAAGCATTTGCAAGAGATTTCAACCCAAGATTTGGGCACTATTCGGTTTAACTCTTCCTATCTTCAATTCAATCAGCTTTTCATGAATTGCACTTTGCACCCTTCCTTCAAATCTTCACTAAAAGCCTTGTAAATCCCATAATTTCACCTAAAACCCTGAAACTCACAATATAGCTCAAAAACACATAGTAGTAGCCAAAAGCCTCGTGGAATTGCTATTTCTAAGCTATAAAAGTATCCAATAGATGTGTATAAAACACATCTATCAATCACTCAGGGTTGATTTTGCACAGTTTCTGTTTCACTAGCTTGACATCAGGGTATGTCAGGATTATGTGCTCAACTATGACTGGATCTAACCCAGGCATGTATTCATATGACCATGCAAACACATCTGTAAACTCTGTTAGCAAACTGATCAAAGTTGTTCTGCCACACCCTTACAGATAACTCCCTATTCGGACTTCTACGATCTTATGGTCTAGTCCCGGTTTATGGCAGACAAGTCTTCTTCTATTCTTCTTCGATCACTGTGCTTTCCCTATCGCTTGGCCAACTGGGCGAGCTCGATTAAATATTCTTTATCTTTTGGGTCCACTTTGTTAAGTTGTTCTTTATTAACTGGTTAAATTATGTTTTTATTCTATTTAGTTAATTCATCTTTTATTTTATTATTTTCTTTTTTAAAGCAGGGCGGCACCTGCGGAAATAAAATATATGAAGAGGCTGAACAAACAGGAGGGGGACAACCAGCCGGACCCGAAGAGGGGGCAAGGGGCCTTACCTCGAACAAAAACTTAAACAGACATACAACCCGAACTCAAAAGAACCTATTACAGCTTCCTGAAAGAATAGAAACCAAACGAATCCATAGAAATAGCTTTCTTCACAATAGCAGGAAGGGAAGAAAGCATAAAATATCTACGACTGTCCCGATAAACATGAGCAACTGCAGCCAAACGATCTGCCACAGAGTTTTGCTCTCGAAAAACATGATGTAAACTATATTCCAACAACATCACTCGACAATCTCGAAGTTCATAACTATACTGTCAAGGATCAGCCTGAGACTTCTTCAAAACATTCACTGCAACTAAAGAATCGAATTCCACCTCAACCTCCTCCAAGCCCATCGACCGACATAACTGTAGACCATCCTTTAAAGCTAAAATTTCACCCTTCATATTGGTACCATTGCCGTAGAAACTCGAAAAAGCCCCAACAAACTCACCCATTTCGCCCTGAATAACGCCTCCTCCTGTGCAAATTCCATGCTTAGAAGAGCCATCAGTGTTCAACTTATACTTATGGGTTTGAGACGGAGTCCATTTCAGCCATAAACCCCTAGCAGTAGGAATACGCTGAATATGCATGTTAAGAGACTGCATAGCCATACAATTACTCAAACTGCTTCTAGCCTTTGGGAAAAGTAAGTTAGATATGTCACGGATATGCTCTAAAACTCTCGCCCAAATGGCATCCGCTTTCATAGGCACATTGTTGAAAACAGCCTCGCATCGAGCCTTCCAAACCTCCCAACACATGAAAACAAATATACCAAAACGACAGCACCCATCCTGCCGACGAAAGGAACCATTTGACCAAATCGAAAAAAGGTGCTGTAAATTAGAGTAAGAACTAACCAGCCGAAATCGAGTTGCAAATCTGTTCCAAAGCATAACTGCAATTTCTGAACGGATGAATAAGTGATCGAGCGATTCAACCCCTAGAGAACTGGAGCAGCAATGACACCGAGAGGCCAACGCAATATGACGAGGCGGAGATTCGAGTCTGGGAACATTAAACAGGTTTCCAAAGAAACCCATTCACCCGAGTCGGAATCCAACTTTGCCAAATTAATTTAGCCCAACGAACATCAGGATCAGCCACTCGATAAAATTTCCAGAAGTCTCTAGACCGGAAGGATCCATAATTTGATAACGTGCAGACCAATTTATCAGGCATATCCTCCATGCAATGTACTCGATATAAGCAACCTTGCAGTTCTGGATTAACTAGAGACCACAATTCGTCCAACTGTTTCATTGCATCCCGAACAGAAAGATTTTTGTCCATAGGAAGGGGGCCAATCAATCTTTCCCCACACCAATTATCATCCCAAAATGAAATGTTAGCTTGCCCAAGCACCCACCTACTACATTGTTGAACTTTCCAAAGTTGGGATAAAATAGCTTTCCACAGTGTAGACATACCAATTAAGGAGCCATCATTCTGAATACCATACTTTCCAATACAGAATCTGGCCCAAAGACCCTCACCTACTAAAATACGCCATGCAAGCTTGACATGCAAGGATTCCATCACCTGACCCAATGAACGAATACCCAATCCACCTTCCTCCGTTGGTCGACAAACCTTGTGCCAGGCAATCCAATGGGTTCGCCGAGATCCATTAACATTCCACAGAAAGTCAGCCATCCGTTGCTCCAATCGACGAAGTACACTTTTAGGCAACTTAAGAGCAGTCATCGCATAGATCGAGATGCTACATAAGATAGATTTGATGAGAGTAATCTTAGCACCAAATGATAGAAGCCTCGCTCGCCAACCATTAATGCGTTTAAGAATTTTAAGCTCTAAATCCTCGAAGTAAATTCGTTTCATACGCCCCTTAAATATCGGCATACCCAGATATTTCAAAGGCCAAAAGTGTTGGTTGCAAACAGACCACCGAGAGATTTGAAGAGCTTTCCTCGCAGAACAATGATTGGAAACATAAAATCCGCTTTTGTTATTGTTAATCAACTGTCCCGAATTGGACTCATAGTCTGCCATGATTTGCCTCAACCCCATAACAGATTTCTTACCAGCATTACAGAAGACGAGCAGGTCATCAGCGTACAAAAGATGGGAAATAGACACACCTCAACGCCCATGATAATACGGACTAACGTGGCCAATAGCTACTGCCCGATTGATATTAAAGGATAGCACTTCCTGCGCTAAAATGAATAGCATAGGAGATAAAGGATCTCCATGGAGAACCCCTCGAAAAGATTTGAAAAAACCGAAGGACTCCCCATTGATCTTAAGAGAATACCAATTATTCTCTAACAGACCTCGAATGGAATGACAGAAACTCTCGCTGAAACCATGAGCCACCAAAGCACGGATAAGAAAAGGCCATTCTAACCGATCATATGCCTTAGACATGTCGAATTTAAAAACGACATTTCTTCCCCTAACCTTCTTATCAATACGTTGCACCAACTCATGGGCCAACAAAATGTTTTCCTGAATACCCCGATCTCGGACAAACCCAGATTGCTCTGGGGATATTAGACGCGGCAGCAAAGAAGACAAACGAGAAACGTAGATTCTGGAAATAATTTTGGCCGCAAAGTTGCACAAACTAATTGGACGTAAGTCACCAAAACTTTTGGCATTTTCAACCTTTGGCAATAGGACCAACACAGCCGAAGAGATACCTCTATTAATTGAAACTCCCTGAAAATACTCTTTAACAACAGCCACAACATCCATCTTTATTATGTCCCAGCATCCTTGAAAGAAAAATCCTGTGAAACCGTCCGGACCCGGGGCGCTATTTGGATTGAGCAATTTAATCGCAGACCAGATCTCTTCCTCCGTGGGCTGGGCAATCAATAGCAAATTATCATCCGCCGTCACCCGTATTGGAAAGTCTTCTTTTAACAAATTGGTAACCATGGATTACATGCAAACACTGAGACTTTCATTAAAAGGGGAAATTACATGGTTGGATATTTCATTAAGGTCTTTGAGGGTAAGATCCTTGATATTGGTATCAGGAAGTGGGCTGGTAGCTGACCAGTCCGTGGCATAAGGGATATAAGGGGGTATGGTATATCCAAAATGATCAACTAGGTCCGTAGTAGTCAAGAGAGGCCTTATGGTGGTGTACCAATTCTGCAGTGGACTATCTGTCATAGTCACAAACTCCGCTGGTGGATCGACATAGTCAATATTTCCGTAGATCATTCCCGAGAAGCTAACTTCCTTGAAGTCACTGCCAAGTGATGCTAAAGCATAATCATCTTCAATTGCATTAATCTAAGGCAAGGGGTTGTTCGCTATGTTTGGTAATGGGTAAGACTTCTCAATGACCTTGTCATCAATGAGATTCTGTACGACATTCCTGAGTGGGTAGCAATTGTTGGTGAGATGGCCACTAAACTAATGATATTCACAGTATTGGGAATGTTTCCAAGCGTTGGGCAATGGGTTTGGAGGTTTGAAGGTTTGTAGTTTTCCATAGGTTTCAGGACCCCTTGTTTTTTTAGACCTTGCATTTTTAGTGACATAGGAGCATGCAATTCATCATAATGTATGTTGTCTCTTTTGAAGGGTTTTCTGGATTTCCCGTTGTTTTCATTATTCCTTTCAACAGTATTTATAGTCCTATCTGTCTCATATGACCATGGTACATTACCATAGGTTTGACTTGCAGAGTTGATTGGTGGTGCTGCTACAACAACATTAACTGTAGTCCCACATGCCACTGCCTTTCCTTTAGAGTAACGAAACGAGCTCTAGGACGGGTCACTTTTCAGGTGCCTTATGTGAATATCTTCATCAATGCGTATTCCTACTTCCATGATGGCATTGAAGTCACCATATGGGAGGTATCTCATGTATAAAAGGTAGATCGGTTTGAGGTTCTTTGTAAATATCCTAGTTGATTCAGTTAGATCGGGTCTGTCTAAAGTTTGGGCAACTTTCTTTTTCCACCTAGCTGCAAAATTGGCGCAAGTTTCCTTTTCCTTTTGAGTGCAAGACTGAAGTTCCCTCTTATTTTCAGAGCTGCTGTTGTCTTTGTATCACTTTTGAAAATCCTTGGCAATCTAATCCCAAGTGCCCATGAAACTATTATTGGCCAGCATTAACCATTGTTTTGCTACTCCTACTAGAGTCAAATGAAAGTTAGAGGCCATAGCTTCAAATCTAGCTCCTCTTGATTTCATTACAGTGGAGTAGGACTTAATGTTAGAGATAGGGCAACTGGTCCCATCAAACTTTTCAATGTTTGGCATCTTGAATTTTAATGGTAGAATGGCCGACGGTTGAAGAGTCAATGATTGCATGGAGAAATCTCCTTTACTTAGGAATGAGTATTTTCTGGGGGAACAGCTGAGGTTGATGCTTCATGGGGTCCCACATAGGTAGGAATATTTTCTGGGTTTGGTTTCAAGTCTTGTATGAGGGTTGCAATCTGGTCCATTAGGAGATCGGCATGTGCATTTAAATTTTGTTCCATCCATTGCTGCATGCCAGGGGTAGGAGCATAACAGGGAGCCCCTGTGTCTGTATTTATGGGAGTCTGTTCATTTTTAGCGGCCATTCTACCCAAATATGTTTGTGTGTGAACTGATCTCAGTATTCAAACCCAAATCTAAATTGTCCTCTGTATTCAATCCCATATATGTACTATATGAACTATCTTCTGTCTTCAAGCTTAACTCTCTTATCAAACAACCGAACTATCTCTTCCCTCCCAGGTACGGGCCAGGTTTCTGGGAAAAACGGTAAAAAGAAGGTATGGCTCAAAGGCTTGAGGTTTGAAAGGCACAGTGTGCATTTTTATTAAATGGACATTTTTTGTTTGTCTTAGAGTTGGTCGGACAAGCATAGCTTTGTTTTGACTTTGTTTAATAGGTTCTGGAATAGTGGATTCTTTCACCAGAGTATAAGACCTTCGTTTTCCACCTACCTTCGACTTCCCAAGATCAGACAAATCATGGGCGAAGGGCCTATACTCTTTCTGGGATCCACCATTCGAATCGTTCTAATGAGATACCGTCAAATTTATTGATCAGCCCCAGTGTATTTAAATCAATAAGATATCTTCTTACCACTGAGATTGGTCATTAACTTTGAGGTATAAAAATCGATCGAGCAATGGAGTGTCCTAGAAGATATATATGTAATCTAGTGTGGCTGATGTAAGGGGTAGGCTGGCTTTTGTGTAGGGTAGCAGTTCGAAATATTCCTACAAGAGTGCACGTGTGTTAGTTAGCTAGGAAATCTGTAAACTTTTTACAATAATATAAAGCAGTAAAAATGTTTGTCTTTCTGTTTATGTAGATTTTCACGGCTGATTAGTTTGAATCCCATGAGGGACGGAGCGTTCTCGCAAGATAGCCATTCCAACAATAAATAGAAAAAAAAGCGGGGAAACTATATATTCCTATTATTACATTTTTGTCCTAATCCACAAAATAAAATTGACATAATAAAATAATATTTACATGTGGGGTATTTCACCAGCAGAAATGTAAATTACGAATATAGGTTGCAAACGTAAATAGTAATACCAACAGAGCATATACATTTGTATTGTATTGACAAAGCAATTAATATTTTCAACACATATATATACATGTATAAAATAAAAATCTAAACTATGTGTAAAAGCATGTTAAACATATAAAAATAATTCATTAACCCCAAAAAAGTTAAGTCTGGCCCTCATTTTTTTTTATTTTAAAAAAGCAATGTCTCCTGTAGAGTCGCCACTGTGAGAACCCCGTTTCGAAACTCCCGTCGTTCGGGATGAAAACGACATGTCTCAAGAAACATCTAAGCGCGTGGAATACACCAGGTCTCGTCGTGGGACCTAAAATATGTATATACAGAGTCGCCACCTCTACTTTAAGGTTAAATAGAGAAAAACCAATTATTCTAGAAATTATATATAGGTTCGAAGGCTAGGTTACGAGTTGGGAAAGGGTTAGGCACCCTACTCACCCTTTCGGTCTCATTTTACGGTTTTAAAATAAATCAACATGCTTTCAAATCATATAGTCTAGAAGGAATATTATATATATATATATATATATATCGAAAATAACATTACTTTGTTTAAAGATATTTGGGCAAAGTAACGGTTGCGCATGTTTATGCCTAAATATTATGTATATACACATATTTATACTAGTATATATATGCATACTTATATATTTATAACATGCATAATTACTTTATTTACATTCTATTATATTATATTTAACTAATTATACTATTATTATTATCTACATAGCATGCACGTATATATATATTTTACATTATACACATTTAAGTAATTATAACTTGCATGAGTATTTACATTATTGCTATATTATCTAACTATAGCATTACTATTTACATTATTGCTATATTATCTAACTATAGCATTACTATTTACATTATATGTATATATATTAATAGGGTAAGACAAATAAATTGGTACTTACCTCTTGTAGCGTGAATGTTTGACCAGGTATATACGCCTAGGCTTTAGCCCACTAGGCACTCGAAGATTTTGATTGTGCTTCCCCAGTCCTTCCGAGAAAGGAAGTATTTTTTTATGTATACATTGCCTAAATCCTGATATGTATATGCCTGAAGACTGATTATGATATGCCTGAAGACTAATTATGATATGGTATGGATATGGATATGATATGGATATGGATATTGTAACACCCCGCTCCTTGGTTAGCTCGGTTGGCATGCCATGCTCGCATTCCTTCATTTGTTGATTATATGTGTAACGACCCGACCCGGATTCCAACACGAAATCCCAAGGTCGTGCCGCTGGAACTAACTTAAAAAGAGGACAAGCACCTGATAAATAGTAGTGCTAGTCAAACAGTCGAGCAAACTCGCTCAAAACATGAACATAACACCGCACTAAAATACGATATTTCAAAAATCGAATCAGCGGAAGCAATAAAGGAAAGAAGTCCCAAGCTATGAGGCTCGAAATCAACGAAAATGAAACCAAGAGAGACATTATCTCTCAAAGGAGGAAAAACACAACTCGCGTGCCGCAACAATGCAGACGCTAAACAAACCATCGGCACTCCAGGTCGGCGTTTCAACAAAGAACCAACCTGATATAACAAATACCCAACGGCTAAAGCATACCGGGGTCAACCAACAACTATAAAAACTAGAATAAGGAAATTCCCCCAAAGCTACTGTGTGCCCGGGAGACAACTGAAATAAATACTAAACCCACAAACAAGGCACGACACAACACGTCGGCCCAAGAAAACCCAACACAAATACTCAAGTAATCTACCCAACTGTAAAGTCTAATTAACTTTACAAAATGTCGATCTCACAGGAATAGCAAAGTACATGAAATCAATGACAATGCTAAAAAGGAAAAAGACTCCACAAGCTGCTACTCAGGAAAGTCGGCTGCTACCAGCACGAACCACACGATCTAATCTCGTTCTATCGACCTGCACGCCACTACGATCACGATCTACTCGACCTCGGCTCTGCAACTAAACACACAAAGTGGAAATGAGTCATAATGACCCAAAGACGCTACTACAAGAAGATATGTAACATATAATTATGTAACATAAAAATAATCATCATGCCATTTTAATTACGAATGAAAAACCCACCCATGAAGAGGTGTCGTATCCTTTAGATACTCCACAAGATGTTTATTTCTTCTCACTTACTAAACCGTCCAAATGAACTAGGGTATAATTCCCTGTTCAAACACAAATCAAATGAATTAGAAGGTAGTTCCCACAAAACATCATATGCAAGTATATATATATCATCATATATACTAATCAAGCTTTTCATATAATTATCATGTGTAAGGGTGCATATTTATATATAAACACCTATATCAGTATGCATCTCTCTATATATACATATCAAATCTCTCAAAAATATCTCATATATAAGTATGTGTATTTCTACATATACATATCAAATCTCTCATACAATCATCATGTATAAGTGTGCATATCTATATATATACACATCAAATCTCTCATATAACATCAGCCCATACAAACATGGTCAATAAGATCTCATGTTCAACTAACACTTTGTTATCACATAAGTGCTCATAGTAAGCCACATAAAGGATAGAGAAGGTACCAAATCACTGTCGTTGCGAGAACCCAAACCCCATTTCATGTTTGTCATCATTATAACATGTTTATAATATGTCTTTACATATTTGAGACTTCATTTCATTCATATCGTGTTGGCATTGAATTGGTTAAGATCATAATAGAGTAATGGTCTTCCATGCGTTGCATGCCTTGTTGTTGTTGTTTCGGGTGTTCGTATTAACGTGTTAGCACCTTAATAAGTCTCATGAGACTCTTAATACCTTGCATACAAGATTTACAATGTTCATCTTAGTTGTTTCATGCTTGGTTGGGAGTTTAGAAGCTTCGTTGCTTCGGTTGTGTTTTGTGGTTTAACATCATTGCTTGTATTGCCTTCATTTCGTCCCGAGAGAAGTTCGGTTGAGTTCTAGGCCTTGAATACAAGCCATAACCATGTTTAAACAAGCCTTATACATGTTCATAGATTGGTTGCATTTGGAAATAAGATGATCAACTTATTACTTCACAGATTCAGTCCGGTTTTTGGGCGAACTTCGGGAAAATTCTGGTACCAATCTACTAAATAGAATTTTCTAAATATTTAGCATGTTCTACCTAGATATGTTAGGATACTCCCTGTAAAATGTGGTATTTTTCCAAGGTGTATAAGTACCTCATTTAGGTCTTGACTTACGGCTGTGCCAGAATTCTGTTTTCAGGAAATCAGCTTCTGTACTTGAACTTGTAGTAGCCATATTTTGATGAATATAAGTCCAAATTGAGTAATTTAAAAGGCTCAACTATATTTTAAAGAGTCTAGTTTCATAAAAATCAATAATCACCTCATTTGGAGGTGTGAGCTATTTATGGTCGATTTTACAAGATTGACTGTCTGTTGTCCAGTTTTCTGCATTTGTGAGTTTTGAGTGGATTTGGCTAATGACTCTTAACCCCTTGGCCCTTGGACGTCCTTGGTCACTCAAAGCCCTCTTTGTTGACTTGTTTTAAACCATTTTGAGCCTTTGATCATTTGCTTATCAATGGCTCACCTGCCATAGCCAATGAGAAGCCTCTTAAAGCCCTTCACTTGGATTGGGGAGTTTGAGGGGAAGTATATAAACACAAATTCAGCCCTTTCAGCCATTTTTGTCTAACATAACCAGAGAATCAGAAGCTTGAGCTCCAATTTTCGTCCATGGTGGTCACACAAACTTAGGGGACCATTTCCCGGAGATCCGGTGGTCCGATTGTCGAACCGAGACCGCCAAATCGAAGCTCTTGATCATCTCTACAAGAATCCTCTCTTTAATCAACCTTTCCTCCATTAATCATAGGACTAAGGTGAGTGACAATTCCCTGAGATTTTCATGTTAAACAAAATAGCATGACCCCTTCATTATAGTTGTTTTAATGTTGATTGTGAACATCTTTTGTGAAGACACAACCTTCAATTCAACATATAAAATGTGAGTATGATTTTATGAAATCTCTATGAAGTTATGATTTTGACATTTATTAAAGCATGAATGTTGTTTGTATTAAGCTTGGGAATAACTCTTGTGAAAGAATTCGGTTCAATTCAAGGTTTAACAAAATCACCGAAACTAGGGTTTGAAACTAGAGATTGTGTTTTAGGCTAGTTCGAGAACATGAACGGCTTAGTTATCAAGTTCTAAATGAACGGAGAACATAGGGAAGGGCAATGTGATACATATAGTATCAATACTCTACTTGGTTGAATTTTAGTAAAACTCACCGGAGTTGAAATTAGGGAGTTATGAACAATAACGACTCCACAATCAATCCCTACGACGAATATAGTTCGTTAGACTAATGAATTAGCTTACGATACTTTGAGATGGATTGATGTTTATGCCTTGATGTATGTGTGCTTATAAGACTCAATCGAGTTCTTACGATTGTTGTGTGATCGTGTGAAATAAATGCATGATCGAGAGCATGTTATAGAATGATATATCTATTTGACATGATGAATTTAGTGCGTTAGACTAATGAATTAGCTTACGTGACTTTGGGATGGATTGAAGGGCATATTTGATATGTGTGCTTATAAGACTCAATCGAGTTCTTATGTTGTTTGTGTGATCGTGTGAAATAAATGCATGATTGAGAGCATGTTGTAGAATAATGAATCTATTTGACATGTTGAATTCGCTCTTGTCGAATTCTTGTGTGATTCCTTAAGTGAGTAAACAACTACTTGTTGAATAAGTTCGCTCTTGTTGAACTTATTCCTTATTTGAGATTTCATGACCAGTAAACATCTACTTGGCATTGCATGAGTCCAGCTGGCATATTTGATTGAGTCATTGGTGTGACAATGCATCGCCGTCACGAGTTATGGGGCTCGTGATAGTGATGGGTTGTTATACCGGGTTTTATCACACACGCCTCCACCGTTGGCCACGGTGGGGAAGTAGCACCTTTCTTTGTAACCAAGAGAGCACATTGGAAGGTCTAAGTACCAAGGAGAGCTTGGTACCGGCGAGCGAAACTTCGGTACTCGAGTAGAGAACTCGATACTTTGATACACTAATCACGGGTATCATTGGCACGAATGTTAACGCCGTGTATTGCAGGGAGCTACGTAGCGGCATCGGTTTCATATCATATCCTCTCGTATATGTGGTTTACCTTTATAGCACTTATGTGAAACAATGTGCTACCATGGATATGTGTTTTAAGTGTTTATTAAATGAACGCTTTGATTGACTTGATATTAAAAATGATATCTTGATATGTATCTTTGCATGATGCCATGACATGCATAATTGTTAACTCACAAAGTCTTTATGACTTACCCCCTCCCTTTTACTGCTTTAGATCCGAGCCGTTCAGGTACCGCTCGTTGAGGTGTTGCAGGATTTGCGCTTGTCCGTGATCGCACGCGACGAGGTTGTGGTTTTTAGATGTCCTTATTTTGTTCTGTTTTGTAAGGACGTTGGGTATAGCAAGTCATTTAGACTTCGCTTGGGAATTTGGTTTTTGTTGTATTTGTGTCTATACTGGTATTCTATTTTGAGTGCCGGCGCATGTACGCCGAGCCTTGTATAGCTGTATTATGGTTCATCTGTTTAAAACTTCCGTTGGGCATTACTTTAGCTCTTATTTAAGTATGTTGTTCTCCGACATGTTATAGCCGTCGAGGTATATTTGCATGAACTGTGTAGTGTTGGGTTCCGGTAGTAAAGTCGCCGATGATTTGGTATAATTGTATTAATTGTTATATCAGGTGTAAAAAGTTTTAAAATATTCCGGCCTTTTGGTGCCGAGTCGCGCTTCATCTGAAATGTTGCGTCACGTCGTTTTCCAAAACTGAGTCTTTGATATTATTGTTGTCCTATTTGGACGACTTGACTTGTGATTCCATCTCGGGGTCCGGGTCGGGTCGTCACAGTCGTTGTGTCGCTCCTGCAATCACAACTGTTAATCATATCGTGCCAGTGATACCCGTGTTCAGGTATCAAAGTACCGAAGCCTTTCTCGTCTCGAGCTCTCAACTCAGAAAATAGCACTAGCCAATGTGCTCAATTGGTTACGACAAAGGGGCTACTTCCCCACTATAGCTAGCAGTGGAGGTGTGTGTGAAACCCGAATCCGGTGCGGCGATACATTACAATCACGAATCCCATAATTCGTGAAGGCAATGCATCGTCCCACCATCATCATGAAAACTCAAGTAATGTCAGCTGGACTTATATGCAATGCACAAGTAGATGTTTACTTGCTAAATCTCAAGTAGATATAATGACCTACTAAACTCATACGATTATGCACATTGTTACATAAATCACAAAACCATAATAGGAACTCATTTGAGTCTCTAAATTATAAGTGCCAAGTTTGTTCACTCTCTTCCATTCAAGTCCCAAAAGCTAGTAATCTAGTCAAATGGAATATAATTATCATAGGATCTCACCACGATCCTCTTAAGGTTCAATTGTTCCTTAATTCGACTCCGTTGAGTCTTTACTACAATTTTAACCAAATAGAGTTTGAACACTATATGTGTTCCAAGACTCTTTCCTATGTTCTCGTTTGAGGCATAGTAAGGTTCTCATTCCATTTAGGAATCTTAGTTCAAGTCCCAAGTCAATTATGTAAGGGAAGCCCAAGTTGATTATTGTGAAATCAAGCTTAGTTCAATTTGATTCATAATTCCACTTAATAGTAGAATCCAAGTTCATCCCAATTCATTAACTTTAGAACAGATCAGGCACGAAGGCAAATACATTCAATATGCTCATAAGTCATATCATAGAAACACGTAGAAGAATCAATTCTTGACAATGTAGGAAATCTTGTATTTAGTCCTAACATCGAATATACCCAGTATTCCATATTTACTTATGAAATTCATTATCTTAGGTTCCCCAAAACATTCACAAAGCGACTCTACCGAGTCGGTATTCCAACCACAACAATACCATTCCCTTAGGTTTCACACGGCGTGATTTCATTCTTACCTTTGGGACTTCATTTGAAGTCCGACAAGCATTAATTCTAAATTATAATCAACCCAATCCGAATGTCTTTCATTCGAGTCACGCATTGTGATCCAAATATAACCAATCCAAATGTCTTTCATTCGAATCACTCATTTGTGATCCAAACATAACCAATCCAAAGACTAGTGATAATCTAGTACTTTACCTCACACAAGGACCTCCAATAGTGTCCTAAGCCATAATTCAACCTTATCACAAATTCTGTCTCACCCGGACAAATCTCAAGATTTCATAACCGAGATTCAACGAATACAATTAGTCATAGGAAGTTGTCCTAAGGCTCAAACAACAACTTCTAAAATCAATTGACTCCAATTGGGTCAAATTAAAAAGTCTCAAATTCTAGGTTAAGGCCTAAATTCGGAATTCACAATATTATCCGAGTTTCTATAACCAACCATAATCAATCTTGTAACAACCAAGTAGAGCATAGATACCATAAGTATCTCAATGCTCAATTCTATGTTCTCCACTCATTTAGAACTTAATAATTAAGCCATTCATGACCTTAAACTAGCCATAAACCAAATCCTGAGATTCAAACCCTAGAATTGTCGATTTTGCTAAACCTACAATTGAAACATATTCTTTCACAAGAGTTGATCCTAGGCACATATGGAACAACATTCATGCTTTGCACAAAGTCAAAATCATAACTTCATATAGAAATCATAAAATCCTACACACATCTCCTAGGTTGAATTGGAGGATTCTACTTCACTAGAAATCATCCTAAGCATGATTAGAACAACATTAATAAAGGGGGCATGTCATAATATTTGACATGAATTTTTTTGGGAATCTCAAATGTACCTTAAGCCTATGAATAGTGGTTAGAAGGAAGAATAAACCAAGGTTTGTTGAAGAGGAGGGCAAGGCCTTCGATTCGGCTGTCTCGGATCGCCGATCGGTCACCGAACTCCGGTCAAATGGTCACACAAGTTGGGCTTCTTCCCATGGACGAAAATTGAGTTATGTTCAGCCAACAATGGAGCTTGAGGGTCAACAATGGCTGAACAAAAGCTTTTATACCTCAAACTAAACCAAAATCCAAGTGTAGAGGGTTAAATGGCTTGCTAGCCATTGATAGATCTCATCCAAGGGTTTAGGAGGCTTGAACTAAGTCAAAAATGAGGGCTTAAGTCTCCAAGGGCGGCCAAGGGGCAAGGGCTAGGTGGTCTTCAACCAAAACTTAAACAAAAATCCCGTAAGTGATGACCTTGACCTTGCGGTCGCAGGTCATCTCCACCTTGCGATAGCAAGGTCTCCGTAACTTTGGTTCTCAAGCCGCCTCCCATGCGAGGGCAAGACCCAAACCACCTTGCGATAGCAAGGTCTCCATGTTGAAAAGCCTTCAAATTAGGCCTAGAATGAACCCCAAACAACCCAAGCAAGTCAAGGGGTGTAAACCAACACTCAAAACACAATCGAACAGTATGAACATCACCCAAACAAGGGGGAACGAAGGGCTTAAACTCGCAACGAACATCAAACGGATCAATGACGAGTTAAACAAAGATACAACAAGTATAAATGCACAATCTTAAACATGTTTAAGACTAGGATACAAGGTCTAGGGTTCAAGTTAACATCCCACGAGTCTCAAAGACACGAAACGAGGCAAGGAAAGACAAACCGAGAGACCCTAAGAGTCAAATGAAGCAGGAAAGCTTCCGAACTCTCGACCAAGCATGAAACAACTAAGATGAACATTGTAAATCTTATATGCAAGGTATTAAGACTCTCATGAGACTTATTAAGGTGCTAACACGTTACGAAGAACACTCGAAATAACAACAACAAGGCATGCAACGCATGGAAGACCATTACTCTATTATGATCTCAACCAACTCAATGCCAACATGATATGAATGAGACAAAGCCTCTAGCACCTTAAGACAAACCATAAACATGCTATAATGATGTTATACATGTAAAGGGATTTGGGTTCTCACACTACGCGAGAAAACTCTCAACCGAGTCAAGTAACGAACAAAGTCGATATATTTACTTGTAACTTTAACCGCTTAAAGTCTATGGAACATATGGAATTAAGGTATTGGCTCCTAGATAGCCTACCTACACAAATCGAGCTTCTTTCCTCAAGTTTAGTAAGTGAGGTCACGGTTAAACAACAAGCAAAACGAAAAAGTCAAATACACGAAGGTTCGGGGTCTTACAATATGAATGGTTTGTGAGATTGTCTAGATGTGTATGAGAGATCACATTAAGACCAAAAGACTATTAAGAGATGTGTTGATTCTTATGTTAAATTTATATCTGATCAGTACATTACATTAGCTTTATACTTGCTGGCTAATCGGCCGCGTATCGATTAGCGTGGAAACCGTATAGAACTTTGCCTTGTATAGTTTTTATAGGACTTTTCGTGTTCACGGAAGACCCCTTCTCGCCTTTACCGAAGACCTCAAAGCTTAAGATCGGTAGACCTCGTGTCCGGTGATGCCGCTTCTACTCTCCAAGAAGCTAGTGGATTAATTCAAACTTATTTCCATATATTATTTGAATTAATCCAAGTCATTCCCCGACATGTCAAGCAGCCGAAAGCAACTTTCAGCGAGGAATACTTTTCGTCTGAGAAAGCGGAAAAGGCAGCTTGCATCCCCCCTACTTTCGCTTCATCTCTCGATCGACACCAAATCGCCCACCTTTTTGAAGATCTCGAAATGATTATCTCGCTCTAGATATCGTGAAGACGAAAATCCTTGACCCCTCCATGCATTTAATGCATTTATGAATAGAGCCGTTGAAGTCTTCGCCTTCCAACGGATTCTTTTGAAATGCACCGCTTTAATATCGCCATTGAAGATGGATCAGAGACAAGCATGTAATCAATCGAACACTTAAAGAATTGCTCAAATCTTCACAACTCCAAGTCTTTCGTTCGGTGCATTCAATAGATCCTTAACGATCTAGAAGTCCTCGTCCAACAACAAGAAGGCTGCTCATCAACATTTATTGCTTTATTCTTCTTGTTGTTAACTTCCATTAACTATACTTACGCATCGAATTAAATATCTTGTTTTTACAGATATTTAATTCCCTAGACCCAAACACAAGTCAATATTTTGTACACGATCCATTAGGGATATTCTTTGTAATTGATCTAAGTGGAAAACATAGTGCACAATTTAAATCCAAGGTTGGCCTTGGTGGTGGACGTAGCACTCATTATAGTGTGAACCATCCCAAAATACTTGTGTTATTTCCCCACGTTTTGTCTATTACTTGAAATGCTGCTTAGTTTCATTGTTTATATTATCCATTTGCCAGAACAGTAATACGTAAAAGGTCTACAGGTAGTCCTTATCGGCGGAACACAACTTCTTGAACAACTTCTTGATCTTGAGGTCTTCCGCTACTTGATTCTTTTCATAGATTGCAAGTAACTTTCAAGGAACTTACTTAAAAGTTTTTAAAGTGTTAATAAGCTATTCAACCCCCTTCTAGCTTATTATTGTGCTCATTGGGACCACAATTGGTATCGAGCCTTACTCTTGAAAACAAGTTTTTCCAAGATTAAACTCTTGAGAGATACGACATAATGGCACAAACACACTATATGCCTACATCTAATGCTAACCACGTCCCAATATTGGACGAAGGTCATTTTGATGTATGGAAGGATAAAGTAATGAGATTCATGAACTCTATTGACAACAGTTATGGAAATGTGTCACTGCAGTCAACATGTACCAATGAAGGCAAATCTTCTAGCCTCCATCGTTGGGAACCCCGAAGTTCCTAAAGAAGAATCGAATGGACGAGAGGGCGATAGAAAGCTAGTAGAACTTGACGACAAAGCAATCAATATAATCACCGACTCTCTGAACCAAGCACCTACCAAAGAAGTGATTCGATGTACAAGCTGCAAAAAGAGATGTGGGAAGCTCTTGGAAGCTAGAATACTTGAATACTTGAAGGAGACCAAGACACAAGAGACAACAGGAAAATATACATACATCCAAATAGCCGGTTTGATTCTTTCAAAAAGGATCCTAAGGAAACCTTGAGACAAGCATACGATCGATTCAAGGTGAGGTAATAAATAGTTGCTTTTCTCTTGGTAAAACGTATGACAAAAAGGAAATGAACATGAGGTTTCTAGGCTCTCTAGGTAGCTTATGGCATGTGAAGACCACGGCTATGAAAGAATCTAAGAACTTAAACGAGATGACTCTTCGTAGTCTCTATGCAAGTTTAAAGGTTTATGAACTTGAAGTTAATCAAGCTCTAGAGCAAGACAAACAGCTTCGAAGCGTGTCTTTGCCGACCATGGTCCAAGAAGAAATCATTGTTGAAAACAAACCTTCTACTTCTTCCGGTGAAAATGATTTTTTATCGATGAACAATTTGCTATGTTTGTTAAACGTTTTCAAAATTTGCAAAATATGGAAGGAAGAACACTCACCAACAACCTTTCAGGGAAGATGGTGAAAGCTCATCTAAGGAAGAGCTTGTGTGTTATAACCGTAGAAACCTGGTCATTTTGCCTCAAAATGTCCTAAGCCAAATTTGAAGCATACCGAAACCCACTTTTAGAAAATTTCAAAAACAAAAGGGTATGTTGGTGAAGACATAGAAGACAAACAACAGGTTGCTTCATGGTTTGAGGCCGATTCGAGAAGAGGAGGAAGAGGATTGTGAGCAAGCTAACATATGCTTAATGTATAGCTCATGATTCATGTCCTACCTATGACTCGAAAATGAAGTTGTAGTTTCACCAAGTCCTTGGACAAAAATGAAACCAACGGTGATAGCTTCGAAGAAGGAAGAACTTCTCAAGGATAATCAGGGATATGCTTGAAGAATTTAATTCCTTTAGAGTAGCCTATGTTAAGCGGCCAAGAAGCGTGAGAAACTTCATATGAGAAATCTTTGATGGCGGTGAGATTCAAACTCTCAATAGTCGTCAACAAGAGAGTATCAAGCTGAAGGAAGAAAACAAATTTCTTCATGACAAAATTATTTGTCGTGAGAAAGCACATCAAAGGACTAGACCTAGAGAAAATTGCCTTGCAAAAGACAATTGACTCCGGAATGCTCCAAGGATGCATTTGAAGAAATCCTTACAAGCCAAAAATCTAGCAATGATAAAACAAGCATAGGATATTCGATGTGTCTCTTCAGGCAATCTCTTTACGTCAAAGAGAAGGTGAATCCTCTGAAGCGCTAATGATATATCTTTCTCTAAGCAGACATTTGGAAACTTAGGGAAACAAGGCCTTGGTTATTCAAGTGTTCCTTACGTTTACCAAAGCTCGAGAAAGGAAAAGCCAAAATGACTTATTCAAATGAGAAACTTTGAGAAGGTAACGGTAGAGAAAGTGAAGTCTACCCGGACTGCGCTGACTATGCCAAGGCAAAGTCTGCGCTACGGTAGACCTACTAAACCTCTAGGTAACTATCAAGTTTGTCTATGAAGCGAGCAAAGCTCCTTTACTCGTTGAAGGTAAACTATAAAGGTATTCTACGAATCCTCTAAAAGGTTTTCAACGAGAAAAGCTAAAGCTAAGTCCGTTGATAACCTACCTAGGAAGATTCGAAAGAAACCAATTAAGTCTACCGTCAACAAACAAAATTTGCCGAACCAAAAATGGATGTCAAGAAAAGGAATAAACATAAGTACTCTTCGGTTGAAGACTCTAACGAGTTCTCGTGGACTTTCCATTTATGTCATTCTTGCCATTGCTTAGGCCATCGGCACCGAATGCTGCTAAGGTTCACCCAAGATCGAGAGACTAGTTCTCTCAAGGTCAAACAGGTATGGGTTGCAAAGTTGCTAATCCTTAGGACCCAAATAAAGGTACCTTGTTTTGCTTTAACTTTTTTACAGAGATGCTTCATGGCTATAGAATCGAGAAAACAAAGACATCTCGGTACCTAGGCGGTGGTTGTTCAAGACACATGGTACCTGGAACAGTCTTCTTCGTGGGAGCCTATAGGCGAAGCAAAAGAACCCACTTTATTTTTCGGAGACAATGCAAGAGGAAAGACAATTGGATATGGCTCAATTACTAGAGGAAGTCTCTCATCAACAAAGTTTCTCTAGTAAGTGGTTTAAAGCACAATCTTCTCGAGAGCATATCACAATTCTTCGACAAAGGACTTCTATGCCAATTCAATTCAAACCGGCCTCATCAAAGACCGTGAATCATGCTCCAATCTTGGCCAGGCAATAGACAAGGAAACGCCTATGTCGTGGACTTAAATCTTCTGGGAGATTCTCAAACCTTGTCTAGTAGCCAACAATGTTCGCGACAACAACTGCTATGGCACAAGCTGCCTCGCCACCTCAACTTCAATCACCTCCAAGCTCTCCAAAAATGGGCTTGTCAAAGGTCTACCTACTGTTCCGCCGATCATGAAGGTTGTAAAGCTTGTCAACTAGGAAAACTTTCCAAGTCTTCCTTCAAAAGAAAGTCCGCTATCAACAAACGACCTCTTCAACTTCTGATATGGATCTCTTTGGACCTATTACAACGCCCAAGATTTGAGACAAGTACACACTTGTAGTAGTTGATGACTACTCTAGATTCACTTGGATTGAAACTATGACATCTAAAGATGAAACGTATGATCTAGTCACACCACTTTTTAGAAGACTTCAAACTCAAAAGCTTGAAGACATTTGTGACATAAGATCGACAACGACACCGAATTCAAAAACAATGGTGTAGAAAAGCACTGCCATGACCATCGGATCGCATTACAACTTCTGCGCGGTATTCTCAACAAAATGGTGTAGCTGCCGAACGGAAGAACGTAACACCGATTGAAGCGGCTAGAACAATGCTTTGGCGGGTAAGCTAAACTTCCGAAGTATTTTCGGGCGGAAGCAGTCAATACGCTTGCTTCACCCGTAATAGATCCCCGTAAACAAGTTTCATAATAAAACTCCATATGAAATATGGAGAGGAAGATCCCCAAACATTGGATTTCTTAAAATCTTCGGCTGTAAATGTTTTATTCTTTATAATGGAAAAGAATATAGAGGAAAATTTGATGCAAAATGTGACAGCCCGACCCGGACTCCAATGCGAAATCCCAAGATCGTGCCGCCGAGACAAGCTAAAAGATCGGACAAGCACCCGCGTAGTGGTGCGAGTCAAGAGTTGAACCAACAAACTCTAAACGGAATGTAAAGCCATAACGGCAAAAACCGAATAACCAAAACTAAAATCATGAAATCATAAGTGGGACCAAAGCCTATAATTATAAACTAAGGAATACAAGGCTGAGACGACTATCTCTCGACAAATCTACGACTCGCATGACGCAACATTGCGCACGGACAACAAACCATCGGCAACCTAAGGCCATGGCAACAAGAACCCAACCTCGATAAACAACAACTCTACGGCTATAACATGCCGGAGGAATAAATCAACTAAAAGAGAAAGAGATAAAATACTAACCACTAAACCAATGTCTCTCGACTAAAGTTGTCGGGGACAGAAATAACAATAACATAATACTAGAACAAGCGAGCTAAAACCTTGCTCTGAAAGACAACGAGAATAACTTCTAATTAAATACAACGACTCGACAAGTCGGCTCCCAAAATAAAACAATAATAAGATACTAACATAACTACCCAAGTAAAGTTTACATAACTTCACGTCCGTATCTCACAAGATAACAAATACAATAATACTAATAACCCCAAGCTATCGCCCGGAAGACCACCTGTTATCGATCAAGCGCCCGAAGCTTCAACGCTGCACTAACGAGCTTATCGCAAAAACTAAGGAAAACAAACACACGAAATGAGTCATAATGACCCAGTAAGTTACTAAATGCAATGTATGGCATAGCATGGCGTGGCATGGTATAATGCACAAGCATATATAAAATCATGGCATCTTTATAGCATACCAATATTAAACTTGTATTAAGTCACCAAGTAACATAAACTTCATAAACCACTTAGCACATTATCTTTTCATATAAGTGCTTATAGTAAGCCACATAAGGGATAGAGAAGGTACCCAAATAGCTCCGTTGTGTTGCTCCTGCAATACACAATGTTACTGGTTCGTGCAACATCGATGCTTTGTGAGTGCATCGACTTTCATCGAGAATCATTCGATTTAGCTAGCAAGCCAATGCGGCACTTATTGATACGGCAGAGGGGCTACTTCCCCATTGCGGCCCACAGCGGAGGGGTGTGTGAGGTCCCAGGTACGGCGATCCATAGCGAATACGAATCTTACGATTCGTATAGGCGATGTATCGTCCTACCCTGACATAAAAACCAAATCCAAATAATGCCAGCTGGGCTTTTATGAAATGCACAAGTAGATAATTACTCTCATGCTCAAACAAGAACCAAGACCGATCATAGCGGACATATCAAATCAAGTAGGACATAAAGTTCTACACACCAATTTAACAATGCACATATTGTACACACTTAACAAAACCAACCAACCTATCCGTTTAGTCCAAGAACCACCTATTGAGGTATTCATAACCCTCAAGTCACAACCCAATCAAACGTAGCATATAAGCTCAAGAAATCACAATGTGAGGTCTACTATAGCCCTCTACTTGGGATTAAACCAAAGACTATTATTAGTCTAAAAACAATCATAAATCCAGACTTAGCATTTAACCTCACTTAAAGGTACACTGGACTCAACCATAGTCCCAACGGTCATATATGTTCGACTTCTTCAAAGCCAATCTCACGGGTATCAAAACTAAGCCGTAGTCATAACCTCGCAAGTGCTTTCATGTGCACGCGACCCAATTCCCTAAAGGAGAACTCATTCAAATAATCATTTCCTAAAGTAATACGAGATCATAGGTTGATCTCTAATGCTCCGTGCCCTAACGAGCATGCCCTAAATAAATTCCCAATAAGCCTCTATATCGTGGGTGTCACAAATGGGACACAATCAATTCAAGATGCTCGGTACTCATAATCAAAACCAACCAAACCCAACATCGTAGGATTTTAACCTAAGGCTCACCATCATGATATTGAACCTAAAACAACTCCATTGAGTCTTAAAATCACACATCATTGAATACATATTTCATAAATCCCCAAATTAACATATCATTCACATTTATAACAATTTTTCCAAAATCATTCGGACTAGATTCCCAAGATTTAAATCCATAGAACTCAACAAAATCTTATACCCAATTTACAAATCACATAATCTCAAATAAATGGTCATACTCCTATAATCTAGTGAGATCACACATCCAAATTCCCAAACTTATGCCTACTATCATAATAAACCCAAATAAATGGTAAACATGATTTCTAGCAAGCTCATAATCCTAGAACCACAAGATGAAGAGTAACAATATACTTCAATAATCATAGAAGTCATCCTACCCATGCTCTTAACAAGTTCACATGTTCAAATCACAAATTAAAATCATACAAGGCAAGTATGTGTACTCATTGACCTCAAATAGCATAGAGTTTGTTTTTCCTTAGGATAAATGAGTACAAAATCAAAGAGAGAAGAGGTAACTTACTTGTATACTACACCCAAGAAAGCAAGAAAGAAACTAATCGGTTGAAAGATCCTCTCTTGAGCTCTACACTTTTGATGAAGGAGTCTTGAGCAAATGGAGAATGGATGAGGGAAGACCAAGGGCAAAGCTTCAAGAAGCCATGGGAGAACTCTCAAGAACTCTCTCTCAAGTTTTTGGAAATGCTCTCAGCAAATGAGAAGTCAAATGGCTGATTTGTGGCTTATAAGAGGTGAAATGTTGAGTGGGACATGTGTCAAGCCAATGTGGTCTCTTTTCTAATCTGATTTGGTGGCTTAATGACTCACTAATGCACTCTTAATCCACTCTAAAAACAAGTTAGATATGTTAGGACACAAGTGAGGAGGTTAGGGAGGTTTAAGAAAGGTTTAGATAGGGGTTTGGGTGTATAAGTCGTTCAATATCAAACAGGGAAAAAATCGTAGTGAACCAGATGTTGAGGCGGGCGCCTCAAATTCTCCCAGGCGGGCGCCTCAACTGCAGAGGCTCTCTCCAAATTCTGCTCATTTTGTAATTGTTCCCAGAACTTGAGGCGGGCGCCTCACAAGGTGCCAGGCGGGCCGGCCTCGAACCTCCAAAACTTGGTCTAAACAAGTCTAAATGGTCCCAAACTTATGGGCAACCATTCTAAGGTCTAACCCAACTCAAAACAAGTTAGAAACACACCGAAGAACTCCCGAGACAACTCGGGTGAAGCGGGAAGAGGTCTGCAACAACGTGCAACCTGGAGCAGACGAATGAACTCTCGCAATCGAACGAGCAATGAAAGGAGACTTTTAAAGCAAGTCCAAGGGCTAATGAAGAAGCTTAAATACTTCTAGAAAGTTGAATAACAAATAGGGAAATAAGAATCCCAAAGGAGAGACGATTACGCGACTCGATTCCCGAACTACGCGATAGAGACGAACGCTATCTCCAAAGCTTCCAAAATCATCGATAGACTTAAGGAACACCTCCAACTTGAAGTCTAATGCATCTAAACATGTTAATAAACCATCTTAAAGAGGTCTAGGACCAAACCGAGGTCACGAACGCAAAACGCAAGCAAACCCTCAATCGCGTCGCATTCCGACTATCGTCGAGTCACGACTTGTGACTTTAGCAAGTCAACAACTATATGGAGTCTCTTAAAAGTGTTTTGGTCTTAATATGGTCTCTCATACACACCTAGCCCTCTCGCAAACCAAACATACAATCGACAAAGAAAGAAGTGCAAGTACAACACGCAAACCGAGCTAACGAAGGAGCGGGGTGTTACACAAAATCAGACGAAGGAATTTTTCTGGGGTATTCCAAACATTCAAAAGCATTTCGCATTTTCAGCAAATCTAACTTAAAAATCTTAGAATCTGTGCATGTTTCTTTTGATGAATATGACTTGTTAGAGCCTAGAATGGCTCCGAACGTTGCTAATGATTCTGATAATGATGAGACAGGTACAAATACAGCATCTACTTCCAATCCTTATCAGAAAATGGCAACTGCAGAACCCACCAATACCGGTAACCCTTCTCCGGTAGATGAGACCTCTACCGATACCGATAACAACTCATCTGTTGACCACGAACCCATCTCTTACTGTTTTACCCCAAGCACCTTTGAGATCTCTCATCCTTCTTGTTCACGAGAAAATGAAAGTTTTGAAGACTCTACTTCTTGAACCATATTTTGGTGAATCTCCTTCTCAACCAACTCAGATTTCTTAAGGGAAGAATCCACCGAAGTGATCTTCCTCCAAGCTATTGAAGCAAGAGATCATCCCATTTATCAAATCATTGGTGATCTCAACTCGGAGTTCGATGCGAGAAATAAGGTTCGAAGATACTTTGTTTGCTTATGCATTTGTATCGAACTCGAACCAAAGAAGATTGTTGAAGCCATCAAAGATCATAATCGGATTGAAGCTATGCAAGAAGAGCTGAATCGGTTTGAAAGATGTAAGGTGTGGAGCTTAGTTCAAAGACCGATGATCATCCAATCATCGGCACCAAGTAGGTATTCAGAAATAAAAGAGATGAAGATGGAAATGTCACGAGAAACAAAGCTAGATTGGTTGCTCGTGGCTACCGACGTGAAGAAGGAATTGACTTTGATGAAACTTTTGCTCCCGTTGCTAGACTAGAAGCAATCGAATCTTTCTAGCCTATGTCTCGCTCATGGACTTCAAAGTGTATCGATGGATGTAAAGAGTGCCTTTCTCGAATAGTGATCTTCAAGAAACGATACGTGGAACGCCTCCGTGATTTGTCATCTCGGACAAACGGACCACGCCTACCGACTCAAGAAAGCTCTCACGGCTGAACGGTGAAAGCGAAAAGCGGCATCGTCCCCTACTTTCGCTTCATCTCTCGATCGACACCAAATCGCCCATCTTTTTAAGATCTCGAAATGATTATCTGCTCTAGATATCTGTGAAGACGAAAATCCTTGATCGACCCCATGCATTTAATGCATTTATGAATAGAGTCATTGAAGTCTTCGCCCTCTCCAACGGATTCTTTTGAAATGCACCGCTTTAAATCGCTATTGAAGACTGGATCAAGAGACAACTGTACAGAATCGATCGAACACTTAAAGAATTGCTCTAAATCTTCACAACTCCAAGTCTTTCAGTTCAGTGCATTCAATAGATCCTTAACAGATCTAGAAGTCCTCGTCAACAACAAGAAGCTGCTCATCAACATTTATTGCTTTATTCTTCTTGTTGTTAACTTCCATTAACTATATTACATTGAATTAAATATCTTGTTTTTACGATATTTAATTCCTAGACCCAAACACAAGTCAATATTTTGTACACGATCCATTAGGGATATTCTTTGTAATTGATCTAAGTGGAAAACATAGTACACAATTTAAATCCAAGGTTGACTGCCTTGGTGGTGGACGTAGCACTCTTTATAGTGTGAACCATCCCAAAATACTTGTGTTATTTCCTACTGTCTGTCTATTACTTGAACTGCCCAGTTTCATTGTTTATATTATCCATTACAGCAGAACTTGAGTAATCTGTAAAAGGTCTACCGGTAGTCCTTATCGGCAGACCTGGAGCAACTTTCTTGAAAGTCTTCCGCTACTTGACTCTTTTCATAGATTGCAAGTAACCTTCAAGGAACTTACTTAAAAAGTTTTAAAGTGTTAATAAGCTATTCAACCCCCCCTTCTAGCTTATTATTGTGCTCATTGGGACCCACAGTTGATAAACAATAGACTCTCCAATTTCGTTCATTTTAAAACGGGAGAGAAATGCAATTGGTAGCAGTTATAATGCACAGTTTATCATGCTATCCAAACTCCATTACTTAGACAGTTTTAGTCGGTTATAAAAGGTTAAGGTAGTTTTTAAGCAGATATGAATTTAAAGTGCTCTGATGGTCGAACCTACTAGTGTAGGCTGCCTATGTATTCCTTATTAAAGGAAATCAGACCAAACGTAGTTCAGGCCAAAAACCTAAACTACAACCAAATGAGGATGTCATGTTCTTCGGGTCAAGACCCGACCAAGAACACAGCAGGAAAAAGATTTTTGTGTTTTTCGAAAAAGCCGTATTCAACAGTCGAGAACGGCCGTCAAATACGGTATGAAGATTTGAATGTTTTTCGGGAACCACATTTCAACCAGTCAATACCTTGTCATTGAAACATGTTAAGAAGAATTTTCAAAATTTTGTCTGGCTGGTCAATACCTTGTTTCCAAACATAACCAGAAAACTTTCAAATTTCCAAAAAACTGCACTCGACCGATAAAAATCCGTCGTCGAGCACGACAAAGAAAACTTTCTTCAAGTATTTTCGAAAATTGGTAAAGAAAACTTTCTTTTTCCTTTCCTTTTTCTCGCTCTCTCTGTTTTTTTTTCTTCAAATATTCCTCCTTTTTTGTGTTTTTGCAATATTTCTCTTTTTTTGCTTTTGAAATATTCCTTTTTTTTTTGTGTTTTTTCAATATTCCTCTTTTTTTTTCAATATTCCTCTTTTTTTTTTTTGAGAAATATTCCCCTTTTTTTGTTTTTTTTTTTTGAAATCAAAACTCATTTTGAAAAAGAGTTTTTCTTTTATTTGAAAAACAAAGCAAAACTTTTTTCTTCTTTTTTTTTAAAAAACAAACTTTCCTCAAAAGGAAATTATTCTAAAGTCAGGGTAAGAATACTGTACCTGACTTACCTTTTTGCGCCTGGGTGGCTGCCGCGGATTTGGCTGATTTTGGCCTTTCAGCCATTCTCGCCGAGGACTTTATTATTATTATCTTTTCTTTTCTTTTCTTTTTCTTCTTTTTTTCTTTCTTTTTGCCTTTTATTTTTTCTTTCTTTCTTTCTTTCTTTCTTTCTTTCTTTCTTTCTCTTTTTTTTCTTTTTTTTTCTTTTTTTTTTCTGCCACTTGAATTATTTTTTTTTACTTAATTTTTGTGGCCAACCTGCTGGGAATATTATTTTTCTTTGTCCTCTGATGGACGGTCGTTAATTTTTGGTTAACAAGATTAACTTCGTCAACCCTTTGTTAGGCTCAGGGACCATTTTGGAAATTTTGAAACTTGAGGACTAAAGTGTCGCAACTTCAAACTTTGGAGGGGGGAAAGGGAAAATTCCCTTTTCCTCCCTTTATCATGGACGGGAGTGAGGGGAAGGAGTCTACTGCTCCTTTCTTTCTTCTTCCTTCTTTCTTTTCTTTCCTTCGTCGCCATTGCTGTTACCTTCTGTTTTCTTTTTCTATTTTCTCTATTTTCGCTCATTTTCTCAATTTTCTTCCGCCAATTTCAGTGTTTTGTTTAGCAGATGACATCTTTTTCTCGATCCAGGAAGGGGAAGGCACCCATGCACCCAGAATCTAACGAGAGGAGGAGAGAGCCTCCTCGCGTGGTCCGGAATAAGCTCAACTACTGGTATTCTAATGATGACTGGGGCAATATCCTGCGAGATCGGGACACTTACGTGACCAATCTTCATCCCACCACTGTAAGTTTCTTTCTTTTTTGAGATTTTCCTGCCTATATTTCAGATCTGCTAAATTTCTGCACTGTTTGGAACTTTTGGAGCATTCCTGACTTTATTAGTAATGCATATGCATGTCCTATTTATGCCTAAATGATGTAATTAAGTAATGATGCATGAAATTTGTATGATTTATTTTTGCGATGCATGATTTGAACTAGTGGTCACTATTTGACCCTACTATGCATGATTTTTACTCTAAATGCAAATGAGGCTATATGATGCATGTTTTACACTAAAACATATTTTTGCATGCAATAGAATCACGAGATGGACTTTTCGGAATACAATTTAATTTTTTCCGAAATACATTTTCGCGCATATTTTCGGATAAAAATGGGACAAAACAGATATATTTCATGCCCTTAGATTCATTTTTCAAGCATACAACTGCTGCAGGGACATAGTAAATGCCACGAAAATATTTATTTTGATGATTGGTGACACTTTATCTTCTTTTTAGCGTACCCCTATGGCAGCTTATTGGACAGTGAAATGCACATAATGGATGTATGAATTACTCTATTTGATGAAGATGTAATGTGACGACCCGACCCGGATCTCAATACGAGATCCCAAGGTCGTGCCATCAGGACAAACTAAGAGACGGACAAGCACCTGCTAAGCATAATGGTGCGAGTCAAAAGACGAGCCAACCAGCTCACGACAGGAAGGTAAAGCCATAACGGCAATACGGAAAATAAAAACCAAAACCTGCGGAAGCAAAGCCATAATGGGACCCGAGCTAACAAGCTCCTAAATATAAACAACCAAAGAGATAGTAAATCTCTCGGCCCAAAAATTCGACGCGCGTGACGCAACATTAGACACGCACCACAAACCATCGGCAACCAAGGCCGGCAACAGACAAAATCCCAACCTGATAAACAACACTCAACGGCTATAACATGCCGGAGGAACAATTCACTATAACCATAAAAATTATGCTAAACCACCAACCAAACCTCACGACTAAAACTATCGGAGGTAGGAACAACAATATACCACAACTAGAATAAACGAGCCACACATGCTCGAAACGACAAAGGAAATAAATACTAAGGGTACAAATGCTCGGCAATACAACCGGCTCCCAAATACACAACCATAATATAATACTACAATCTACCCAAGTAAAGTCTACATAACTTTACATTCGAGCCTCACAAATAAATAACAACATAATATTAAATAACTCCAAGCTTTTGACTTGGAAGACCACTGCTAAAAGTCGTTATCCGGCATTTGCGGCACTAACGGGATCACTTTGCACACTAGGGAAAACAATCACACGGGTGAGTCATAATGACCCAGTAAGTTTCTAAATGCAACATGTGGCATATTATGACATGGCATGGCATAAATGCACAATCATATAAAATCATGGTATCATGCTAGTATACCATCATGAAACATGTACTTAATTTTTAAAGCACATAAACTCACATAAATCAAATAGCATTTTATCTTTCATATAAATGCTCATAAATAAACATGTGTAACGATAAAATCGAACGTTACAATTAGATCCGGGTTTCAAACCCAACCAACTTACCATGATATCAAATCTCAAACCATGATTCGGCTCAATTCCCAATCAATAATACCCCAGGGTTTCCTCCCAAATAATCTCAACTCATCAGTTTCCCTTAATGAGTACTCGTTACATTCATCCAGTCTCCGGATGAGAAATGAGAGCTCGATGTCAGGCTAGGTGGCATAACTCGAGATCACATCCCACTATTGGCCAAATAGTGAGGAGAAAAAGGACCCAATGCAACGATTCGTAGCGATTGTTCCCAAAGGCTATGAATCGTCCCATTGCCGACATAACAACCAAAACCCGCCAGCTGGACTTTAAACCAAACATTCAAGTAGATATTTACTTGTCTAAACCAATTAGACCAAATTCATTATTATCGGGCTCATTAAATCATGTAGGACATAATGCTCTACAACAACTCATAAACCATGCACATAATTGCACATAAACAAATAGGGCATACTGCTCCACAAAATCCCATAATCCATGCACATATTTGCATATAACCACGTAGGACATAATGCTCTACGAAATCTCATAAACCATGTATATAATTGCATATAAACAAGTAGGACATAATGCTCTACCAAACATCATGAACAATGCATATATTTGCATATAACCATTGTGTTCAACTAACTTACAAGTTTAGTTCAAGAACTACTTTATTGAGGTATTCATTATTGCTCAAGTCATTAACCCATTCAAGCATAGCTTACCAGCTTAATAAAATTATAATATGAGGTCTTCCTTAATCCTCAACTCAAATCAAACCAAGACTACTACGCTAGTCTCAAAATATCCACCAATCAAGACTTATTATTTTAGTCTTTATTTTAAGTACACTGGACTCAATCATAGTCCTAATCGTCATACATGATCGATAACCCAACACCATACTTAAAACTGCATGACTACTCCGTAGTCACTTCGCACAAGCGTTTTCATATGTACGCAACAAAAATCCTTGAGAAGAGGATCCTCTCTTAATCTTCTCTTAAATAATCTCGTGACCTTATGCGGGTCTCAATTATCCCATGCTCTAACAAGCATGCTTAAAACATATTTCTAATAAATCTTCATACCATGAATGTCTCCATTGGACACAAACCAAAGACCCGGTGTGCACAAACACAACCCAAGCAAACCCAAACATTGTAGGGTTTCAACCCAAGGCTCTTTATCATTTTATTGGCCTTATTACGACTCCGTTGAGTCTTACTAACACATTTCATTCTTTATGTGTTTAATAAATTCACACCGTAATAATTTCTTAAGGTTTACAACCAAATCTCAATAGTCATTCGGGCTTAATTCCCAAGACTAAAAACCCACAAAACACATCACAATCACCAACCATTTAAAGTTTGGAAGTTATGTTCTTCACTCCATTAACTAAACGAAATCCAATTATCGTAGCATTTCAACCCAAGTTCACTTAGCACATAATGAAACTTATAATGACTCCGTTGAGTCTAATCTACCCTTTCTAAAATTTTGGGGCATAGAAGCCATGGTTCTCAATTCTCCATATATTCATAACTATCAATAATAGCCATCATCCCGGGTTCGTTTAACTCACATAAACCCGACAAAACCTTCACTAATATAACATAGAATAAATTCATCATTTTGAGCACAATTTCATTTAGCTCATCTTACCAATCATAATTCCAAATTCATGATTAAATCATACAACCTGGTTTAATATACTCTATTAAGCATATAAAACATAGTAATCAAGCTCACTTCATTAATTTAGCAAGCTAAACCAAATTTGGGCAAAACACCCTCCAAGTATCTCAACCAAACCAACATCAAAACTCATGGATAATCAACATACCCAAGTTCAATAGACTAATTAGAACATGAGTTTCACATATTTCATGGTCTCACATAGGTCAATCCCATTCTAACATCAATTTGAAAACCTAGGGTCCATGCTTCTCTACAAACCCTAACAATGGCTTCCATTGACCTCACATAGCACAAATGATTGTTTCCCTAGGGTCAATGGAGCCCAAAAGCAGGAGAAAGAGGGTAGAAACTTACCAAAACGCAGCCCTTACAAACTGCCATACCCGAAATCAAAGAGGTGATGCTGATTTCCTCAACCTTCACTTCAATCTCTCGATGTAGCTTGGGGAAGGAAGAACCCTAGCCATGGCCTCCCAAGATCGCACTCTTCAAGCCCTAGAAGTCGCCCCTTTCTCAGCTCTCTCACGCCCTTGGTCTGTTCGCAGAAGACGCAGCTGAAGGAGTCGCTCTGTTGGCCGAATAAATGAAAGAATGCGGCAGATTTTTCTTTTATATGGGGGATTAGTTCCTCTTAATCACCCACTAATCAACCCCTAATCTCACTAATAATGATTAGGACTAGTTTTAAGTTAATAAGGTAGGTTTAGGCTTAATTTAAATGGGGTTTAATTGGCTGAATTTCGGACAGCGCACAAAACAGAACAAAATCCCGTAATGCTGGAATTAGGACCCTTGCGGTCGCATCATACAAGTGTGATGCGAGCGCATCACACTATTCCTCAGTAAAAACTCCTTTGTTGATTCTTGCTCGGTTTCGGTCGTTCCCGCATGCATTCTCGAGCCTTAAGGCTTCGAAATGGCTCACAATTGAACCCTTAAAGTCCTCAAACATTAAACTAATCCATCCAAGTCTCAAACCAATTTTAAATTAGGTCTAGACTCCCATAAACAACACCCGAAACAACCCGGGGCAAAACCAGCGCAAGACGTAACAACTTACTATCGAAACGTCGAATGAATCCATGGCCGACGGGTAATGACCCATGATTGTAAACACCTATTAGGGCTACAAAATAGGCCTGAATGACTCTCAAATGATAAACAATAGATAGGAGAAATAGGCTCCCGAAAGACGAGACGTTCGCCCGGCTCAATCTCAAACTACGCGATAAGGAGAATTGCTATTCTCGAGGCGTCAAAACTTCACGAGACTTAGGGAATACATCCAATTAGAAGTCTAACACATCTAAACATGTTGTTTAATCATCATGTAAAGATCTGGGACCAAATCGAGGTCAAGAACACGAAACCCGAATAAACTCTCAATCGAGTCGCATTTCGACTATCGTCGGGTTACGACTTTTGACTTTAACAAGTCAACCACTATATGACATTTCTTAAAAGTGTTTTGGTCTTAATGTGATCTCTCATACACATTTAGACTCTCTTACAAACCAAACGAGCAATCAACGAAAGAGGAAATGCGAGCTTTGCACGCAATTCAAGCTAACCGGGAATCGGGATCTTACATGTAATGCAGAACAATTATAGGATGATGCATACTTTGCTATGTACATGGTAAATGCAGTCTAACATGCACTTTTATGATGTTTAGGATGCAAAAATAACTATTTAAATGCAAAACAAATTACACATAAAAAATTTGTTTGTTTTTTTTTTATTTTTTTTTCAAATATATTTTCTTTATGTTTATGTTTTTTTTTTGTAAGAATGTAAAAGAATATGGTATGTATGTACATCATATAGACTCCTTTTTTTTCGCGTAAAAGAATGACGTTTAATGAAAATAAATGTTTATTCACATGTGAATTTATGTACAGGTATAAAAATGGTATGTGTTTACTTAAAGAATTATTTATATTTTTTTTTACTACATGAACAAGGTTTTTTATTTTTTAGCATGCTACAATTTTAAAACTTATGAAATACAATGCATGCAACATGTTCATTATTTATTTATACTTAATTATTAAAAGACTGTACAGAGAAGAAAATAAGGATAGGGGACTTACCTTTTCTCTTCTTTTTTTTTCTTGTATATATATTTTTTCAAGAGAAACATGTACAAACATTATGGTATAATGCAATATAATGTATATGATGCAATATATTACACATGCAAAAATAAGTTCACACAGAAAATAAAGCTATACCAGACATCTAAAGGGTAATGGCATGCTGTACTTTTAGAAAGGGAGTATATGAGAATACACCTTTGGATCGGAGTGGGCTTCTCAGGTGACATTGGAACGGAAAAATGGCCGCATCCCTTATTATTTCGGTGCCCTATGGCTATTGAGCCCGTGCTCGTAGCCACCTTTCATAGCTTCTCTTTTCTTTTTGCGATCAGACGCAGGAACAGTGGAGTGTCGGATCATCAAACCAGGATACCAGGCAGAAATTTCACAGCATAGTGGAGACATTCAGTGCGGCCATAAGGGGCCTATGGCGCGGCACCAAGGGGTCCTTTTGGTGGCGCCATAGATTCCTCTGTGCAGCCACTGTTCTCTTCACTATTCACGCACTATGCACTGAACTGTCCGTTTTCTCAATTCTCGGTATAAATTTAGACTGAAATCAGCTCGGTTCTTCGCCAATTCACTTCGTCCCTTTCTTTTAGAAACTCACCAGCTTCTGTCCTGCCATTGCTCTTCTCAGCCGCATAAGATTTCTCGCATCTCTCTTTATAAATGGTTGCCCGTATTCCTACGGCTCTGGAAATTGAGATTTACGAGAACGCCCTGGATTTTTGGATTCTTTCCATGCGATCTGACGAGAGGGACTGGTTTGAACATCTTTTCGGGTTCAGGTGCCTTCTGTCCTGGCGGAATGTCATTATTAATTGGGACATGTTGAGGGGAGCCGCCAGGTTTTGGTCTCCTCAGGACCACTTGTTTAATTTCGACATGAATGAGATGTGTCCTACTTTTGAGGAGATCTGCGCGATGCTGGGGGTGGCACCTACTCGTCAGATTGCGGTACCCGCCTACAGAAGGCGTCCATATATGGCTATCCAGGAGCTCTTTAATTCTACCCGCAGCGCTACTCCAAGATTTTTCAATGGAGAAACTTTTAATTTGATGGTTCTTCCTGGAGCCTTCACAGAATACAGGGAAGATGATGTGGTCTATCAGCGGCGTAGACTGACAGCGCTCTTTCTCTGCTTAGTAGGGAAATATTTGATAGTAGGTCTACCCGGGTTTGTCGATGAGCGGGTCGTGGACCTGGCACTACAGGCTCAAGATCGCCGGCTGAACATTGTCCCGGTGATTTTGGCGGAGACGTTCGCGGGCCTGAATGCTTTTGCTACTGGTGATGAATTGTTCCCTACCGATAGCCCCATTATGGTTCATATGTGGCTAGAAGAGCATTTCCTCTGGGTTCAGGCTCCCGTGCCACATGGAGCTCCTTATGACCCATCATTTTATGGCATGCGCGGGCATTTTCCCCAGACCAATTATTCTGAGATTGATTGGGCTGATCACTTCTATCGCCGGGGCTCGATGGACATAATCTGGGTCATTCGCCACTGGGAGATCCGGCTTTTTCTTCGTCATTCCGATGAGAACAGTCAAGTAGTCATGTTGGATCTTCATCGGACTTCTTTTTACCAACCGGACCGGATCTTGCGGTAATTTGGAAGAGAGCAAGTGATCCCGGACACCACTCGTCCTATATACATGGGAAGGGAGCTTACTGACGATCGTCTGGGTCCCACTATTCAGGGCATGTGGCTCAGAGATTCTGAAAGACTGGAGGTAGCATACCCATATTCTGACTATATGCTTCTGTCCCTTGGGTATTTGGCATGGATCATGGTAGCTGCTGAGGGCCCGTCTCGTACCATCCGGCATGGACTGAGACATTTCCTGGGTCTCCATATAACTAACGGAGTGGATACTCTCCTGATGGAAATAGGCGAGGACATTGATAGCTCAGGGTTAGTTGTTCCTCGGGCCGTGGAGGCAGAATTCAGACGGGTAAATGGCCTTAACACTCGGACGGCCACTGGACTGGACACTACAGGTCCCAGCAATACATCCCGCAGATTGAGCGATGTCGGGCGGCAGCATAACCCATGGGAACAAGAAGCAGCTGCTCCTCCTCCCCAGACTGGTTGGGGTACGGCTCTGAGAACTGGTGGTCACGAGCCTCCACGGCTGAGCTTGGAAACCAGGCAGGACAACCATGGGAACAAGAGATAGATGTTCCTCCTCCCCCACCTGTATGGGGTGCTGGTTTCAGAAATGATGGAGCTAGTCCGAGCAATACGGCTGCCCAGGAGAACGGAGATGCTGACGATGAAGAGGGAGACACATCTGCTGGCCCTCATGCTGATGAGTCTAGGGCTTCTTCTGCGCCTCGCAGAAGGAGTATATGGGCCCGGCTCGGTGGACACCGCAGGCATTGATAGACCGCTCTGGGGCTAAGGCTGCAAGAAAAGGAATTGTTTCTGGGACAACAAAGGGGGTACAAGCAGTATATATAGATATGTACAATACAATCAATGTATAACATAGATGTCTTAGTAAATATTCCTAAGTTGCACCTTAGGACCTGTAAAATTATATTTTAGTGTTTTAATATGAGCTTCCTGTCGTAGTTTTTCTCTTCTGTCAGTCGAGCCCTTGATGCACTGGAGACTTGAGGTGGTATGCTGAGGACTTCAAATAATGCCTTCCCTCTCCTTCTTATCTCCTTATTAATTTTATTATTATTATATATATATATATATATATATATATTTTTTTTTTTTTGTGCTCTAATTTTTGCCTAGGCCGCCCTTTCGAGTTTTCAACCTAGCGAGCCCTTATTTCTCCTTTTTTATTATTATATTATTTTTTTATTATATTTTTTTCAACATTGCTAGCTTTACAACTACTTCTACAACTTTTTCTACAACTAAGCTTTGAAGAAGGGTAAAGTTGTCTTTGTCCAAAATATTTTTTCCCAATTCAAGACTTAGTTGTAAGGAAAGTTGTAGGAATAGTGGTAAGGATAGCATTTTCCTATTTTTTTAGGCCCTAACTTTTGCCTAGGTCACCGTTTTGGGTTTTCAGCCTAGCGGGCTGGAGAGGGAAGCATTTGCTGGATATAATGACTCAGGCATAGTACCTTTTGAGTTTGTCGAGGTTGAAGGGCTGGACAAGATCTTCCCCATCCTGGTTCGTGAGAAGCACGACACCTCCTGATCGGATCTCCTTAACGATGTATGGTCCCATCCAGGGAGACTTCCATTTTCCCCTAGTATCAACATAACTAGGGGGTTTCTCTCGAAGCACGAGGTCTCCAACTTGGATATCACGGCCTTTGACTTTTTTATTGAAAGCTCGGGTGATGCGCCTTTGATATGCCCGGGTATGCTCCAAGGCTAACAGGCGTCGTTCATCAATTAGGGCCAATTCTTCGTATCGCCCTTTGATCCAGTCAACTTCTGCTATATCAGCTTCCATCATCACTCTTAATGATGGAATTTCAACTTCTACTGGTAGTACCGCTTCCATGCCATATGCCAGAGAGTAGGGGGTAGCCCCAGTGGGTGTGCGAACTGACGTACGGTAGCCCCAGAGGGCTAGTGGCAATTTTACGGCCGATCTCTTCCGCCTCTTCCCTGTCGGCCATTTTTCTGATGATGTTCTCGAGAGTTTTGTTGGCTGCTTCAACGGCACCATTAGCTTGTGGCCGGTAGGGGGAGGATTTGTGTCTTTGGATCTTGAACTCATCCAGCAGACGATTCACGTCCCCTTCAAAATGAGAGCCGTTGTCGGAGATTATCTCGAAAGGTACCCCATAGCGGTATATGATATTGGCCCGGATGAACTCGGATACCTTTCGGGCATTTAGGATCTTGTAGGAAGAGGCTTCCACCCACTTTGTGAAGTAATCGACGGCTACTAGGACGTATTCATGGCCATTGGATCCCTTCGGGTGAATTTGGCCTATGACGTCGATACCCCATGTTGAGAAGGGCCTGGGGGCTGTGGAGTTGTATAGGATGTGTGGGGGCACATGCTGTAGATTGGTAAAGCATTGACATTTGTCACAATGTCGCACCCACCGGATACAATCAGTTTCGAGCGTACTCCAATAGTACCCCTGTCGGATGACTTTCTTGGATAGCATATGGTCGTTCATGTGGGGCCCACAGGTACCACCGTGTAGTTGATCCATAATTTGCTCAGCTTTGGCCTGATTGACACATAGTAAGTTGAGGCCTTGATAATGCCTCTTATACAGGCTGCCACCGCTGAGTACGAATTGGGAGGCCCATCTTCACAGACTCTTCCCCTTTTGTCTAAGCCAGGAGGATAAAGACCTTTCTGGAGCAGATTTAAGATGTCAGTATACCAGGGCTCATGATCTGCTTCAGGGGCTGCGTTAATTTTGAAACAGTATGCCGGAGTGACCTTCTTCCCGACTATAAATGGCTGAACTTTAGTTTCAGCGGGAATCTGGACTAGTGACGCCAGAGTGGCCAGGGCATCAGCGAATTGATTCCTATCTCGTGGCAAATAATGGAATAAGATAGAACCAAATCGGGCGGCGACTGTTGTTAACTTGGCATGATAGAGCTGCAGCCGAGGATCCTGAGTCTTCCATCTTCCTTCGACTTGATTTATGATTAGGGCAGAGTCTCCGTAGACTTCGAGATCTTTAGCTCCCCTTTGGAGAGCTTCTTCTAGGCCAGTAATACAGGCTTTATATTCCGCTGTATTATTTGAACATTTGAACTCCAACCTTATAGCCAGCAAAGTATGAGAGTCAACCGGATCTATTAACAAGATTCCTATGCCAAAGCCTCTTTTGTTCGTGGCTCCGTCAAAGAACATCTGCCAACAGGTGTCATGGTCAGTGATTTCCAGGACACCTTCATCTGGGAAACCGGGCTCAATCGCATCTTCGGCCTTCAAAGGTAGATCGACTAAGTGGTCTCCAATGACGTTTCCTTTGATACACTTGAGAGTGACATAAGTTATGTCAAACTCATTAAGAAGAAAGGACCACTTGGCTAGTCTGCTGGACAGTGATGGTTTACCAAAGATGTACTTGATAGGGTCCATCCTGGATATGAACTTGATGGACCTTCCTTGGAGATAGGTTTTGAGCCTCTGAGTGGCCCAGACTAGGCCGGTGCAGCTTTTTTTCAGCGCTGAATAATTTAGCTCGCTTCCTTGTAGCTTCCTACTTATGAAGTATGTGACATTTTCAATGTAGGAATATTCTTTCTCTTAGGCGAGCATAGCCCCTACTGACGTGTCTGTGACGGTTAAGTATATGAAGAGAGGTTTATGTGTATGGGGTGGAGCTAGCACATGGGGATTGGTAAGGTAGGCTTTTATTTTCTCGAAGGCTAGCTGGCACTTTGCGTCCCAGACTTGGTCGGTATTCTTTTTTAGGAGTTTAAAGAGGGGCTCACATGTGGTGGTCAGTTGTCTGATGAAACGGCTGATGTACTGCAACCGGCCTAGGAAGTCTTTTGACTTCGGTGGGAGTTTTCGGCTGTGGCATTCCTAGGATGGCTCTGATCTTTGTTGGCTCGATCTCGATGCCTTGTTCAGTTACTAAGAATCCCAGGACTTTGCCTCTGGTAACCCCAAATGTGCATTTGGTGGGGTTAAGCTTCATCTGGTGCTTCCTTAATTTTTCGAAGAACTTCCGAACATTTTTGATGTGAGCACCATTGGCGTCGCTGGAATGCACGATCATATCATCAACATAGACCTCCATCTCTTTATGGATCATGTCGTGGAAGAGGGTGGTGGCAACCCTCTGGTAAGTGGCTCTGGCATTCTTTAATCCGAATGGCATGACAGTGTAACAATAAGTCCCCCAGGGAGTACTGAATGAAGTCTTCTCCTGGTCTTCTGCTGCCATTTTGATTTGGTTGTAGCCCAGCATGCCATCAACGAAGGATCGGACTTTGTGAGCTGTGACGGCATCTACCACAATATTAATGTTGGACATGGGGAAGTCATCTTTCGGCGACGCTTTGTTGAGGTCGCGGAAGTCTACACAGATTCTGACTTTCCCGTTGGGCTTGGGAACGGTCACTATATTTGACAGCCAGGTCGGGTATTCAACTACCCGAATGAAGTTGACGCGCAGCTGTTTCATGATTTCTTCTTTGACTTGTAGTTACCATTCTGGCTTAATGCGGCGGAGCTTCTGTTTGACTAGGCGAGCATCCGGATATGTGGGAATCCGGTGCTCGACTATAGCTGAATCCAGGCCGGGCATATCTTCGTAGGACCAGGCAAAAATGTCTACGAACTCTTTGAGGAGATCGATGAGTGCTATTCTTTCTGGACCTTGGAGGTAGCTGCCGATTCTGATCTCTTTGACTTCATTGTCCAGCCCCAGGTTGATAGTAGACAAATCTTCAGTAGCTGTTGATGAATGGCTCTGTTCCTGGTACTCAACTGAGTTTGCAAGCTCAAGTAGATAATTTTTATGTTTTGGGTCCATTTTATTAAATGACTCATTATCATAATCATTATTATTTAATGTGTCTTTTAAAGTAGGTGCAACTAAGGAATAAGCAAAGACATTTATATTATTATTAAAAACATACTGTACAGGGGTTATTACATTGCTGAGGACTTGGGGTTTGAGATCCTCAACTTTAGGTAGCGGTTGGTAGATGACCAATCTGTAAGGCTAGGGAAAGGAGTGGGGATAGTATATCCGAAGCGGTCTACCAAGTTTGTGGGCGTCAAGAACGGGCCGGTCGTGGTCTACCAATTCTGCAAAGGCTTACTGTAGACACTCCAATTTCGTACCCCTGGTATGTGACTGACATAAAATATCAAGAACTGTTAAAACTTAACAAATGTCAAGTTTCAAGAGTTAAAAATGCAAAAGGAAAAGCAGGATGCGCGAAACAGTGAACTGCAGGGGGGAAAGTGCAAAAACGAAACTTGAAAAGGCATGCTTGGTGCCGCACAAGGCTCCCGGTGCCGCACTGCGTCCCCTTGGTGGCACCAAGCCATTTACTGTAGCTTGTCTCAAATGGAAAATGTACAACTTTTGATACACAAGGTACAAGTCGTTGAAGCTGCTGAAGGAAATCAAGAAATTCCCAGCGTGTCCTACTCCTTCAGTATAAATAGGAGGCCTCGGCTCCAAGTTTCAGTTGCTCATTCTCCGCGATTAAAAATCGCAACGAAGTTCTGCTTCGTTCTTTCGATAAATATTAGTACGAGAGGTGCGAGATAGGTGAGTGGAAGCCCCTAAAATCTCCAAACCCCGTCCAAACTCCACCAAAATAAAAACTCATAGGTTATAAGTGATCCCTAGCCTAGTTGTAGGTATCCACCTCACTTCCCGACCAAAATCCCAGTAAGCTTACTTCCGCCCGAGTAACAGTGAAAAGTCAAAAAACTAAGCCTAGGTTCCGCCCAACCAAAAGGCCAAAACCTACCCCAATAAGCGGTCACTCTTCCCGAGTTGACAAGCCCAAACTCTCATAAATAGCACCACTCGCCCAAATCAAAACAACAACCACACAACAACAACAAAAGACTCCCTCTCCGGGCGACAGGACGCGAGCACACCGCCGCCTAAAAAGGTAAAACCTTTAAGGGCGCCGTTTATTTTATTTATTTACTTTTCTGTCTTTTATTTAATTTTAAAAGTTGTTATTTAAATCTGGCACAATGTAGTCAATATAAGCCGTTGTGCTGCCCGGATTAGAATAGGAAATATTTTGTAAAAGAGCCGTTACAATGGCCAAATATTCTTAAATATTTATGTAATTATTGTAAGAAATGGTCATGAGTCGTAAATAATGTAGCCATGGATGTATTTGTTTTACTTTCTGTCTTTTAATACTTTATTTATCCGCTAAATAAATATAACAATAAGCATACTTGACCAAAAACCATTTTGAGATCCGAAAGGGCGAGTTGGGTGCCTAGCACCTTCCCAACTCGTAACTTAGCCTCCAAACCCGTTTTTTTTCTCCGGTTTATATTTCTTTTCTTTGGTTTTGCTTTATTTGCCTTAAAATAAAGATGGCGACTCTAAAACTTTCAGATTCAGGGGGGCCTCGCAACACTCCTTCTTTGCACTTTTCTGTTCTCCCCTAAGAAAAGGATAAATGGGAATGGAAGGGTGATGTATTCCCATATCCTGGTATCCCCTAAACAAGGGATAACTTGATGCCTGGAAACCCAAAGCTCTCATAGTAATCAATAAGCCATAAGGCTATTTTTAATAAAATCCATAGTGGGCGTCCAATATCCTTTTTGCACTTTTCCGTTTTCCCTAAAAAAGGAAAATGGGAATGAAAGGGTAATGCATTCCCATATCCCGGTATCCCCTAAAAAGTGATAACTTGATGCGGAAACCATAAGTTCCCATATTGGATACAAAATCCACTCAAGGCAACCGAGGCACATTCCAACGTGCTAACATAGGCAAAGACTCCTCTCGCACTTTTGATTTCGTCTTCCCTAAACAAGGGAGGGTGGAACGAGAGCGGGTGGTGTCCCCGATCCGCACGCACGCACACCCCTATCCAAGGGCGAGTGCGGAGCACATCCCGAACCTCACAAAGAGCGACTGGCTGGGAGTTGTTTTATTTTAACTAAAATGGAGGGCTAGACTCATAAAATAAAACTTTTTGTTTTTATTTGTTTAAAGATGCTTGTTATATTAATTTACGCATTTGAATATAGTATTCCTATACATCCGTGTCTATATTTGTGGATATGATCCTCCATCTTGTAGCAGTTTCGTTCCGATAACTGTTACAGGTGTGTTTAAGAATATAAAAAAAAATCAAAAAAATATAATAAACAAAAAAAAAAATCGAAAAGTCAAAAAAAAAAAATATATATTATATATTTTATAATAAAATTGGCAAGACAACAAAAAGAGCCGGGGCTTTATTTTACTTCCGGCTCTATATTATTATTTCTTTCTGTTCATTTTTCTTTTTTTATTATTCTGTACATTTGTACATATTTACATTCATTCTGTCATTTTACTTTGGGGGCATAGGACCAAAATTTGTAATTAATAGGATAGATAGTTTCCCCACTTTTCTTTCTATTTCTTATGTGGTGCTTGCTTATGCTCAAACTAAAAAGCGAGAAAATCCACTTGACAAACAAAGACAGGCCATATATGTTTTATTTTTCTATTTATATATCTGTAAATAAAGATTTTACTGCTTTCTAGATACTACACACACGCACATGCATATAGCTATATTCCGAACTGTTACCCTACACTAGGGGTGGCAAAAAATTATCCAACCCAATGGGTTATCTATTATATCCATTATAAAAGACTTATTGGTTATTATCCATTAACACTCAATTAGGTTAATGGGTGTTAATGGATATTATCCATTAACACCCATTAACAAAATGGATAATTATGGATAATTAACCGGTTATCCATCGGATTTATCCACTAATATCACCACCGTGAACAGTCTCCACCCACCGCCGTCATTTCCAACCTCCGGCCACCGCCTACCACCGCCGGCAACCACCACGCCCACCACCGACCACCGTCGGCAACCACCGACCACCGCCACCAGCCGGCAACCACCACCGGCCGCCACCTCCAACTGCCACCGCCTCCACCCACCGCCGCTGCCACCACCGCCACCTCCAACCGCCACCGACCCTTTTACTTAAAAATAATAATAATTAAATGCATAGCTTACCATTAGCAAGATTCGAACCTGAATCAAATTGCCTTACAACAAAGCTTTTTACCACTAGACCAAACAACTTTTTGATATATATTTGAAAATTAATATAAATATAAACAAGTAATCATAAAAATTATTGATTATTATGAACGTATTTGTTATTTGTTTTGGATTAAGAATATTTGTTTGTTTTTTATAATTTATAATTTATAATTATAATGAATATAAATTTTTAATTTTTTAATAAGGTATTTGACTTTTTTATTTTTTCTTACTTTTACATAATCATTTATTAGTGTCAAATCAATAAACACGTATATTTTCTATCTCACAACTATGAAGACTATTATAAAATTTTGACAACTTTATATATATAAGGTGATAAAAATAGTGTCGCATTGCAAATATAACTTTTTATTTGAGGTATAAAAAAAGGAAAGAAAAGATAAATTTCAAAATTAAGAAAATATCTTGGTTATTGTTGAACATGGGGCCCGTTAATTTTTTATTAAATGTGAAAAGTTGGTGAAAATATTATGATTTATGAATATTAAGTTATTAACTTATCATTGTGTGTATGTGTGTGTTTTTGTCATGTGTGTGTTTTTTTTGGCATGTGTGTGTGTTTGAGTGAGTTTGTGTGTGTATGTTATGCTTAGTGAATCATAATATAAGTAGGCAAGTAATACTCAAAATAATAAATGATATTCCTTATTGGATATTATCCGATAATACCCATTTACTTAATGGATAATATTGATATTATCCAATAACACCCATTAAGGTTAATGGGTGTTATTGGATAATATCCAAAACTACCCATTAACCTTAATGGGTGTTATTGGATAATATCCAAATTAACCGGTAACACCCAATTGCCACCCCTACCCTACACCATGGCCAGCCTACCCCCTGGATGAGCCAACGTTAGAATGCATATAGATTCTCAGGACACTTCATTGACCGACCGGTTTTTGCATCTCTGAATTGTGAGTCGCCCGCAAAAAAAATGATATATGAAAATAAAATAAAATAAAAGCAAAATAAAAATAAATATATATATATATATATATATCTAAAAAAAAGGCGCAAGTTTAGAAAAAAGAATGATAAAAATAATCAGCAAGAACAAAAAAAAAGATAATAAGTTGTGGGCCGATTTATTATTCTCTCGATGCTCGACCTAGACCATTTCGAATGATGGATCCCTGGAAAGAGTATAGGCCCTTCGCCTCCCGATCAAGATCTGAGGAGTCGAAGGTAGGAAAGTCCTGAGACTGCTGTCAAAAATAAAGGTGTGCTTATCCTATTCAACCGTAGGGAACAAACAAATAATAATAAAATATACTAATAAAGGCACGCTACTCCAAACCCGAAAGCCTCGCCTCCCTCGATACCTCCATAACCCATTTTCCTCAAACCGGCCCGAACTTGGAAAGGCGTAGATAGTATGCCGGTTGATACGAAAGTAGGTAAATCGTGTAAGGTATCGTATCGACGACAAGGCGTAATCAATACGTAAAATACGATCCAAGCAAGATAAAAGAAAAATGAATGGGCCCCCCGGTAGCCCCCAAAGAAGCATCAACATCTCATGTGCCTCCAAACCCAACTCCTCAGCCAAACACTAACCCACCAAATACGGCCGCTACCCCAAATCCCAATCCTCCACCAAGTCCCTACTACCCAAATATCAGCCTCTACTGTCATATCCTTCCTATCCTGCCTCCAAGCACCAAAATTACCCAAAGCCCAAATGACCTCCCTATTCCCATAACCAACCCACCAAATACCTATTATTACCAAAATCTTAACCCCTTTTCATTATACCCTCCTTATCCTACCCAATATCCATATCCAGTCCAATATCCCTATCCTACCCATGCAAAATCCATATTCTATCCAGAATCCTTATCCTGCCCAATATCCATATCCAGCCCAATATCCATATCCTGTCCAATATCCATATCCAGCCCAATATTCATATCCAGCCCAAAATCCTTATCCAGCCCAAAATCCTTGTGCCTTCCCTAACCCTGCCAGCATCTACCAAAACCCAACTCTCCCGCCCGCAAAAATGGAGGCTGACATCGAAAATTTGAAAACCATGCTTAGAATCCTAAACCAAGAAGTTTCTAATGAAAATTTGGGTGACAGCTTCCTGGGTATGATGGATAAAGGCACTTCTTTATTAAAAAAAAAAAAAAAAGCTCCCTGCTGAGTTTGAGCCTATTTATAATAAGCCACTGCAGAACTAGTATATTACGACCGGCCCACTTTTGACGCCCGCACATCTGGTGGACTATTTCGGATATATTACCCCTATTCCTTTCCCTAGCCTTACGGATTGGTCATCTACCGATCCGCTCCATAAAATTGAGGATCTCAAACCCAAGGTCCTCAATCTTGTAATAAACCATGTACGGTGTGCTTTTAATAATAATCTAAACGTCTTTACTTATTTCTTAGTTGCACCTACATTAAAAGACGCATTAAAAAAATTATAATAATGAGTCATTTAAAAGGACCCAAAAGATAAAAAAAATTATTTGCTTGAGCTTGTAAAGTCAGCAGAGCACCAGGGACAACATCATTCACCAACAGCAACTGAAGACTGATCCACTATCAAGCTGGGGCTGGACAAAGAAATCAAAAGAAGTCAAAACCGGCAACTCCCTGCAAGGTTCTTAAAAGGATAACACCCACTGATATCCTCAAAGAATTCGTGGACATGCTTACCTGGTCCTATAAAGATGTGTCGGGGGTAGACCCAGCCATAGCCAAACACCGGACCCTCATATGTCCGGATGTTCAGCGAATCAGACAAAAGCTCCACTGCATCAAACCAGAATGGTCACTAGAAGTTGAAAAAAAAAAGCATGAAACAACCGCACGTCAACTTCATTCGGGTAAAAAAAAAAAGATGAGTAAAAAAAACACACAAGAAAAAAAAAGAGAAAAATTCCTGATCTGGCTGTCCAATGTAGTGACCATTCCCAAGCCCAACAAGTTTTCTTATCAACGGCATGCTGGGCTATAGTCAAATCAAAGGCAACAGGAGACCAAGAAAAGACCCCATTCACCACCCCTTGGGGGACCTACTGCTATCATGTCATGCCGTCTGGGCTAAAAAATGCTGGGGGCTACTTATCAAAGGCTGATACCCCTCTCTTCCACGATATGCCGTATATTGTCAAAAGGATCCGGTCAAGAGATGTCCTACTCCCCACAAGCCAGGAAAGAAGACCTTGTTCATCCCTTCAATGTCAATGAGCTTAAAAGGTATTGTGCCTGAACCATCCTATCCGGCAAGTGCTTCCCTCTCCAGCCCGCTAGGCTGAAAACCCGAAAGGGCGGCCTAGGCAAAAGTTAGGGCATATAAAAAAATGATGAATAAAAAAAATAGAAAGGAGAAATAAGGGCTCGCTAGGCTGACAACACGAAAGGGCGGCCTAGGCAAAACTTAGAGCAAGCAAAATAAAAAAAAGAATAAAAAAATAAAAGCTCGCTAGGTTGAAAACCCGAAAGGGCGGCCTAGGCAAAAGTTAGAGCCAAATAAAATATATATATATCAGGAGAATAAGGAGAGGGAAAGCACTCTTTGAAACCTGGCACTTACCTCCGCCTTCAGATGCAAGGGGCTCGCCTCGAAAAGAAAAAGAAAAACCACGACAGGAAGCTCACAATAAAACACTAAAATATAATATTACAGGTCCTAAGGTGCAACTTAGGAATAATTGCTAAAGAAATTTAGGTTATAGATTAATTGCATGTACATATCTATTACTGCCTCTACCCCCTTTGTTTCCCCCAAAACTATCCCTCATTTGCAGCTTAAGCCCCGAAGCAGTCCATCAATGTTTGCGACGTCCGCCCGGCCGGTCCCATATACTTCTTCTGCAAGGCACAGAAAAGGCTCAGTCTCATCAAAATGAGAAGCACCAGAAGTATCCTCGCCCTATTCATCATCGGCGTTGCCATTGTCCTGAAACAGCCAGACGACTTGGATTCCGACGATCATTCACGCGCCTGCTCTGATTAAGGAAAATGCAGGGATTATGAAAATAGCCTTATGCCAAGTATAGCCCTGCAACAATTATTTGGCCAAGAACAGGAAGTGACTGCCTTTTCCTTTCCCCGCATATACTCATAAAAAAATAAGGAAAGCCTGTTCGAGCCCGAATGTGTATTCCTTTAAAATCCATTTTGGGGATACAGCGTGCCATTACCCGTTAGGTCGGTATAGCTTTGCTTTGTGCGTGCGTTTTGAGTCTGCATGTGTTTTTTATTTATTTTGCATCATATAAAATTAGATTGCATTGTAAATGTTTGTACATTTTTTTTTAAAAAAAAAACAAAGAACAAAAACAAAAACAAAACAACAAAAACAAAAAACAAAAAAAAAACAAAACAAAACAATTTTTTATGTATTATTTTACATCTAGATAAATGTTTTTGCATTATAGGCATTATAAAAATGCATTTTGCATTTTAAAGATATATACTACATTTTGCATTACTGCATGCATGATAGAATAAAAAATATCCATGCATCATATTAATAAGCATCCTATAATTTTTAGGCATCACATTTGCATTAAACAAAGTAGTACATACATTCATCATGTGTATTTATTATCCAATAAGCTGCTTTAGGGGTGCGTTAAAAAGAAAATAAAATGCCACCAATCAGAAAAATAAATATTCTTATGGCATTCACTATATCCCTGCAGCATAAGCATGCATCATTTAGCCCCATTTGCATTTATAGTATAAATCATGTATAATAAGGTCAAATAGTGACCACTAGTTTAATCATGCATCGTAAAAATAAATTGCATGCATTATTACTTAATTGCATCATTTAGGCATAAATAGGACATGCATCATTAATAAAGTCAGGAATGCTTCAAAAGGCCAAACAGTGCCAAAATCTAGCAGATTAGAAGTATTTCCAGGCGGACCAAAAAAAAATCAAACAAACAAACAAACAAAAAAAAGAGAAAAAAAAAGAGGTAATAAGCATGCAAATAAAGAAAGTAGCAGGCATGCAGAAAAAAAAAGAGAAAAAACAAAAAAAATCGGGAGAGGGAAAATGCATGTACAAGAAAAAAAAAGGAAAAAATTTCAGGTACATGCAACAAGAACAAATGCGGCGGCAGAAGAAGAAATTTTCGGCTGAAGCTAGAGAATGGAGCTAAAAGAAAACAGCAGCAAAGAAAAGATGATTCCAGCTGATACCAAGAGATGTTGTAGCAAGAAAAAGAAGCTTCTGACCAAGGTTAGAAGGAGCAGTAAAGAACAAATGCGGCAGCATCAAGAAAAATTTTCCAGCTAAAGCCGAAACAAAGCGATTGGGAAAAGATTTTCCAAGGCGGAACGGATAAAAAGAAAAATCCCCAAAGAAAGTGCAACAACGAGCAGTAAAGCGACAAGCGGCGACAAAGCAACATCGGCGACAATTTCTTTGCATGGACACGACAAAGGTAAAGGAAAGGAAGTTATTTTCCTTTTCAACAGTGCATTTGTTTGATGTTTGGAAACTTTCCTTTAAGGGGTACACAGCCCCGGATTGATAGGGAAAGGTTTTGTTCTCCGTTGAAGGCTGAGTTCCTGAGGAGGCAATACAGTCCATGCATTTTGGCTATGTGGGAAACTTTCCTTTCAGGGGTACACAGCCCCGGATTTATAGAGAAAGGTCTTGTTCTCCAGTAGAGGCTGAGTTCCTAGGAAACAATTCACTCCGCATAGCCACAAGACGAACTACGTTTGGTCTGATTCCTTGTTTAAGGATACATAGGCAGTCTATCACGGTAGACGCGACCATCACAACACATATTTACCCTTGTCGTACTCATTTGATAAAGCTTTGCCGCACTTGCTCATTTAGTATTGTCGCACTTGCACCACAACACTTGCACCGCCACATTTAGTCCCCAGCTGAGTGAACTATGTCTCGGTCTGATTCCTTGTTTAAAGGATACGTAGGCAGCCTATCACGGTAGGCACGACCGTTGTACGAGTGATAGTTTAGGTTTTGGCCTGAACTACGTTTGGTCTGATTTCCTTTAATAGGGAATACGTAGGCAGCCTACATTAGTAGGTCCGACCATCAGAGCACATTAAATTCATATTTGCTTAAAACTACGATAACTCTTTATAACCGACTAAAAATGTCTAGGTTATGGAGTTTGGATAGAATGTTAACTGTGCATTATAACTGCTACCAATTGCATTCTCCTGTTCTTAAATGAACGAAATTGGAGAGTCTCTTGTTTATCAACGATGTTCGTCTACTCGGTAAGCCTTGGGTTACAGTAGACTCCATCGTTGAGGGGCTCTATAGACACCCCAATTTCGTACCCCTGGTATGTGACTGACATAAAATATCAAGAACTGTTAAAACTTAACAAATGTCAAGTTGCAGGAGTTAAAAATGCAAAAGGAAAAGCAAGATGCGCGAAACAGTGAACTGCAGGGGGGAAAGTGCAAAAACGAAACTTGAAAAGGCATGCTTGGTGCCGCACCAAGGGTCCCCTTGGTGGCACCAAGCCATTTACTGTAGCTTGTCTCATCTGGAAAATGTACAACTTTTGATGCACAAGGTACAAGTCGTTGAAGCTGCTGAAGGAAATCAAGAAATTCCCAGCGTGTCCTACTCCTTCAGTATAAATAGGAGGCCTCGGCTCCCAGTTTCAGTTGCTCATTCTCCGCGATTAAAAACCGCAACGAAGTTCTGCTTCGTTCTTTCGATAAATATTAGTACGAGAGGTGCGAGATAGGTGAGTGGAAGCCCCTAAAATCTCCAAACTCCGTCCAAACTCCGCCAAAATAAAAACCCATACGTTATAACTGATCCCTAGCTTAGTTGTTAGGTATCCACCTCACTTCCCCGACCCAAAAATCCCAAAGTAAGGCGTTACTCTGCCCGAGTAACAAGCTGAAAAGTCAAAAAACTAAGCCTAGGTTCCGCCCAACCAAAAAGGCCAAAACCGACCCCAATAAGCTGTCACTCTGCCCGAGTTGACAAGCCCAAACTCTCAGAAATAAGCAGTCACTCTGCCCAAATCAAAACAACAACCACACAACAACAACAAAAGACTCCCTCTCCCTGAAGGACAGATCGAGCACACCGCCGCTCTAAAAGGTAAAACCTTTAAGGCGCCGTTTATTTTATTTACTTTTACGTCTTTTATTTAATTTTAAAAGTTGTTATTTAAATCTGGCGCAATGTAGTCAATATAAGCCGTTGTGCTGCCCGGATTAGAATAGGAAATATTTTGTAAAAGAGCCGTTATAATGGTCAAATATTCTTAAATATTTCTGTAATTGTTGTAAGGAAATGGCTGCGAGTCCGTAAATAATGTAGCCATGGATGTATTTGTTTTACTTTCCTGTCTTTTAATACTTTATTTATCTGCTAAATAAATATAACAATAAGCATACTTCAGCCAAAAACCATTTTGAGACCGAAAGGGCGAGTTGGGTGCCTAGCACCTTCCCAACTCGTAACTTAGCCTCCGAACCTGTTTTCTTTTTCTCTGGTTTATTTTTCTTTTCTTTGTTTTTGCTTTATTTGCCTTAAAATAAAGAAGGCGACTCTAAAACTTTCAGATTCAGTGGGGCCTCGCAACACTCCTTCTTTGCACTTTCCTGTTTTCCCCTAAAAAAGGGAGAAATGGGAATGGAAAGGTGATATATTCCCATATCCTGGTATCCCCTAAACAAGGGATAGCTTGATGCGGGAAACCCAAAGCTCCCTTAGTAATCTGAATGGGCCATAAGGCTATTTTTAATAAAAATTCATAGTGGGGGCGTCGCAATATCTTTTTTTGCACTTTTCTGTTTTCCCCTAAAAAAGGGAAAATGGGAATGAAAGGGTAATGCATTCCCATATCCTGGTATCCCCTAAAAAAGGGATAACTTGATGTGGGAAACCATAAGTTCCCATATTGGATACAAAATCCACTCAAGGCAACCGAGGCACATTCCAACGTGATAACATAGACAGCACTCCTCTCGCACTTTTGATTTCGTCTTCCCCTAAACAAGGGAGGGTGGAACGAGAGCAGTGGTGTCCCGCATCCGCACGTACGCACACCCCTATCCAAGGGCGTGCGGGGCGCGGGAGCACATCCCGGGAACCTCACACTTACTAGAAATAGACTCAAACTCAGCAGGGAGCTTTTCATGATCAGTGCCTCTGTCTATCATGCCAAGAAAACCGTCCCCTAGGTTTTTACTAGAAACCCCTTGATTTAGAATTTTGAGCATCATGTTTTTCAAATTTTCAATGTCAGCCTCCATTTTGGTGGGCGGGGGAGTTGGGTTTTGGTATATGCTAGTAGGATTAGGGAAGGCTGGGTTGTTTCCTGGCTGTGGTGTCTGGTAAGGATTTTGGACAGGATAAGGATTTTGGGTTGGATAGGGATATTGGATTGGATAAGGATATCAGATAGGATAAGGATTTTGGATAGGACAAGGATTTTGGGTAGGATAGGGATATTGGATTGGATAAGGATACCGGATGGGATAAGGATTTTGGATAGGACAAGGATTTTGGGTTGGATAGGGATATTGGTTTGTATAAGGTTATTGGGTTGGATAAAGGTCCTGAGTTGGTGGATTTTGGACAGTATAGGGATTCTGGGTTGGTGGGTTTTGGGTAGTATATGGATTCTAGGTCGGTGGGTTATTGACGGTCTCGGCGGGGCGACCAGGATCATTGAAAGGTAAATATGTGGTAACTTGGCCTGGTGGGTTGAAGCTTTTCGGGTCCATATGTGGGCTATTTAGGAGTGGGTTGATCATAGAAAAAGGAAGGTCATTTGCGTTCTGGGTATTTGAGAGAGGATATGGTGGATAGGACGGGTAAGGATGGATATTTGGGTAGTAGGGACTTGGTGGAGGATTGGGATTTGGGGTAGTGGTAGTAGTTGGTGGGTTAGTGTTTGGCTGAGGAGTTGGGTTTGGAGGCACCTGAGATGTGGATGCTTCTTGGGGGATTGTAGGAGAAGAGTTCACCTCACCACTAGATTTTAAGCTTTGTACCAGATTAGCCATTTGATTCATCGCTACACCCAACTTTTGGTCAAACCATTCCTGCATTGCCGAAGTCGGAACATACCCTGGAGCCCCTGAATCTGTACCCATAGCTGACTGCTCACTTTCTGCTGCCATACCGCTCGGATCTATATCCTCTGAACTGATTCTGCCCCTGCCCCTACCTGATCTGAAACTGATACCCTCTGATCTGAGTTCTGCACTACTTTCCCGTATCAACCGGCCAGTATTATCTCTGTCTTTTCGAATTCGGGCCAGGTTTCTGAGGAAAATGGGGTTTGGAGGTATCAGAAGGCTGGCTGGAGGCTTTCTAGGCTTGGAGTACAGCGTGCCTTTTATTAGTATATTTTATTATTATTTATTTTGTTCCCTACAATTGACCGGATAAGCACCCGCTTTATTTTGACAGTCTCAGGACTTTCCCTGGAACAGTGGATTCTTTCTCCAGAGTATAGGACCAACGTATTTCACCTGTCTTTCGACTCCCCAGGACTGGACTGGTCCCAAGCGAAGGGCTTATACTCTTTCCAGGATCCACCATCCGAAATGGTCTAGGTCGAGCATCTGAGAATTATAAATCAGCCCCTGTTTGTTATTTATATTTATATTTTTTTTGTGCGCACTTATTTTTTTTTTTTTTGAACTTGCTTATTTTTTGATATATATATATATATATATATATATATATATATATATATATATATATTTTTTTTTTTTTATTTATTTTTTTTTTTGACAGGGGCTGAATCACGATCCAGAGATTCAAAAACCGGTCGGTCTGTGAAGTGTCCTAAAAAATTATATGCACTCTAGCATTGGCTTATGCAGGAGGTAGGCTGGCCAAGGTGTAGGGTAACAGTTCGGAATATTCCTACATGCGTACACGTGTGTGCGGTATCTAGAAAGCAGTAAAGTCTTTATTTTATTTACAGATATATAAACAGAAAATAAAATAGATATGGCCTGTCTTGCTGTTATGTGTGGATTTTCTCGGCTTTTTAGTTTGAGCGTAAGCAAGGAAGCACACCCTATTAAGAAATAGAAAGAAAAGTGGGAAAACTATCTATCCGTATTAATTACAAATTTTGGTCCTATGTCCCCGAAATAAAATAACAGAATGAATGCAGATATGTACAAATGCACAGAGTAAAATGAAGAAGAACAAAAAGGAATAATAATACAGAGCCAGAAATAAAGCAATAATTAAGCCCCGGCTCTTTTATTGTGCTGCCCGGAATTTATTTGTAACATATATGTAATATATATATATATATATATATATATATATATGTATTTTTTTTTGATATATATATATATATATATATATATATGTATTATTTTTTTTTTGATTTTTGATTTTTTTGCTTTTTGTTTTTTTTAAATATTCTTAAACACACATGCTTATCGAACAGGCTGTTGCAAGATGGAGGATCATATCAACAAATATAAACACGGATGTATAGGAACACTATATTCAAATGCGTAAATTAATATAACAAGCATACTGCAGCCAGAAACAAATAAAAATAAAAAAAGTTTTATTTTATGAGTCTAGCCCTCCATTTTATTTAAAATAAAATAACTCCCCAGCAGAGTCGCAACTGTGAGCACCCGGGGTGCGACCCGCGCCTCGCGCGCCCTTGGATAGGGCTGCGCGTACGTGCGGATTTGGGACGCCACTGCTCTCGTTGCACCCTCCCTTGTTTAGGGGAAGACAAAATCAAAAGTGCGAGAGGAGTGCTGTCTATGTTAGCACGTTGGAATGTGCCTCGGTTGCCTTTAGTGGATTTAATTATGAAAATAGCCTTATGGCTCGTTTCAGATCACTATGGGAGCTTTGGGTTTCCCGCATCAAGTTATCCCTTTTTTAGGGGATACCAGGATATGTGAATACATCACTCTTGCATTCTCATTCTCCCTTTTTTAGGGGAGAACAGAAAAGTGCAAAGAAGGAGTGTTGCGAGGCCCCACTGGATCTGAAAAGTTTTAGAGTCGCCATCTTTATTTTAAGGCAAAATAAGGCAAAACCAAAAAAAGAAAAAGAAAAAATAAACCAGAGAAAAAGAAACGGGTTCGGAGGCTAAGTTACGAGTTGGGAAGGTGCTAGGCACCCAACTCGCCATTTCGGTCTCAAAAGTAGTTTTTGGCTGAAGTATGCTTATTGTTATATTTATTTAGCAGATAAATAAAATATTAAAAGACTTGAAATTAAAACAGATACATCCGTGGCTACATTATTTACGTACTTGCAGCCATTTCCTTACAATAATTACAAATGTACTTAAAAATATTTGGCCATTATAACGGCTCTTTTACATAATATTTCCTATTCTAATCCGGGCAGCACAACGGCTTATATTGACTACATTGTGCCGGATTTAAATAACAACTTTAAAATTATAAATGGACAGAAAAGTAAATAAATAAATAAAATAACGCCCTTAAAGGCTTCACCTTTTAGAGCGGTAGTGTGCTCGCTTTGTCCTTCAGGGAGAGGGAGTCTTTTTTGTTGTTTGTTGTTGTTGTTGTTTTGATTTGGGCAGAGTGACTGCTTAGTATTTTATCGTCGTTATTTTGGGAGCCGACTTGTTGGTCGAGCTGTTGTATTTATTTAGAAGTTATTTTGTCATCTTCCCGAGCAAAGTTTTAGCTCGCTTATTCTAGTATCGTGTTATGGTTATTTCTATCTCCGACAATTTTAGTCGTGAGTCCTTGGTTTAGTTATTAGTATTTAAATCCCTTATTCTTTTAGTTGAACTGTTCCTCCGGCATGTTTTAGCCGTAGAGTTGTTGTTTATCAGGTTGGGTTCTTGTTGCTTCGCCGGCCTTAGGTTGCCGATGGTTTGTTGTCCGTGCGCAATGTTGCGTCACGCGAGTCGTAGATTTGTCGAGATATAGTCGTCTCTCAGCCTTGTATTCCTTAGTTTATAATTATAGGCTTTGGTCCCACTTATGATTCGCTTCCGCAGATTTTAGTTTTTGGTTATTTGGTTTTACCGTTATGACTTTTCATTCCTGTTTAGAGTTTGTGGGTTCAACTCTCGACTCGCACCACTACGCTTAGCGGGTGCTTGTCCGTCTTTTATCTTGTCTTGGCGGCACGACCTTGGGATTCCGCATTGGAGTCCGGGTCGGGTCGTGACAGTTGGTATCAGAGCTATAGGTTAGCTATTTTGCCAGGATAGGTTCCTTGGCCTTGTTTGGGTTGGGTTTATTGTTGAGTTATTAACGCTGAGTGTTCTTTGTAGGCGTATTATGTCGGGAACTTGGCGTGGAGCTAGTTCTATTGTACCCTGTTCGAGTACAGCTCGCGGTGACGAGAGGGGAGAGAATGTTAGCGATCCGCGTGTGACTCCTCAACGAATGTGTGGACTGGAAGATGATTCTTCTGTTCTTGAGAAATTCCTGAAGTTTAAACCGGAAAGTTTCGATGGAGAGCCAGATACTATTAAGGCGAAACATTGGCTAGAAAGCATGGAGAGGATCTTTGCAGTTTTGGGTAGTACGTCAGAAGAAATGGTTACCTTAGCGGTGTTTGGATTGGATGGTGCGGCCGAGCATTGGTGGCTTGAAGTGCCAGATGAGGCTAAGAAGACCGAGAGGTTTGTGAAAGGCCTGAAGACGAATTATCGTAGGCAACTTATCCCGTTACTACTTACGGATTACCAAGGGGCTGTGGATCGTGCATGTGCGATAGAGTTAGACATCGAGGAGTACGCTCAAAAGAAATTATCAAAGACTAATAGGGGCCCTGAGGATAAGAGAAGGCAGTCAGCACCTCAAACTGATAGTCAAGGAAAGGTGCGTTCGGGTGGCCGGAGTGGTGTTACTACTTCTACTCGGAGTAGACGAGGTGGCGAGTTGACATGCAACTTTTGTAAGAGGACAGGACACACCGAGAATAGGTGCTGGGGTACAACAGGAAAATGCTTTGTTTGTGGCGGCGATCATGTTCGTAAAGATTGCCCGAAGAGGAGAGTTAGTCAGTCTGGGAGCACTAGTCAACAATTCAGTGGCTCCAAGAGAGATGGTGATGGTCAGCCTAGAGTTTGAAGCAGTGCACGCGTGGCGGTTAGCCATCGCGGAGTTTTGAGACCTATCCGAAATAGGAAGGTATATTCTTATATATATATATATATGTAAACTATATCGTTGCTGCTATTACCGTTATTATGAGTACGCATTTTAATCGTTAGCTCATGTGCATTCATACATACATTATATGGTGTATTGTGTATTATTGGTTATTAGTTTGATTGGGAGTAATATCCCAATGTGAGATCGATATATGATGTGGTTCGTTTGTGAATTACCGGTAAGTAATCGTACGTTGTGTATGGATTCTTGTTTAGTATATATATATAAGACTATGCTATATATAGAGTTGTGGTTTGTGGGGTTATATAGAAAGGTCATAGTATGTATATTTATGAAGCATGAATTGTTTATTGATACCTATTGGTTTGGTATGATGTTTGTATATTCTATGAGGATATGTTTTATGTAATGAGTAATATTATACTATATTGTGGTTAAGGGTTATTATGCGAATAAGATATACATTCGACTTGTGAGAAGGTTGAAGATTGCGATTTAGAAGATAATCATGGTTACAGGAGAGATAGGCGCCACCGTGAGTATTGAGACGTTAACGTTGCGATAGGATGCTTAGTGCATTGGTTGTAGACTTGGTCTAGAGCTTAAGAAAGAATAGTTTTGCGGAGTATGGACGTTACGGGCATTAGTAGCCTTGTCGATTCATTGCGATTACCAGGAAATTATATTGGTTGGGTGTACTAGGTACACGAGTGTTGTGATAGCTATAATTGTTGGTTGCCAAGGTAATAGACCTTGTTACTTGGTCTGAATTTTTATTCAGTTACGTGCATTAGTTGTAGGAAACACCTACTTGATGCATTTACATCATAGTATATTAAAATCTCATGTTCATTCATTTCATTAGTATAGGAGACTGTTTGAGGGATGCTTAAAATTTTTATTCATGAACCTTCGCATCCTTACGACGGAAACTTTTGAAGCTAATTCAGCAGGTACCCTGAATTGGTGAGCAAAGGGTATTCGTCGTTGGACTAGGATTGATAAGAATTAAGTTAGAAATTGACTATACCCGTTACCAAATGGAATGGACTGAAGTGGAATGAATTTTCAAAACATTTCATTAATGTGCTCTTATGTGTTCTCACCCGCGATGGGAAATCGCGAGCGTGATTTACATGGTTTGAAATGCCAATTTGATTATCTTTGATTTGTTTGTAAATTGCTCCATAGGCAATTATTAATTCTTGTAACTTAGAATCTCTTGCGCTTGAATTTCTTTATGTGCCCCGAGACAATTAGTTTCGGTAATTGGATGTTGAAGTGTCCTTAAATGTGTTTTTCATGTTGAAATTTGGGATTTTGGGCTTACATGATTGGCATAGTGTTGTTCGTGTTTGTATTCGCGACTCAAGTATGAGTCATGTCATTTTCAATCGTAAGTGTTAATGTCGTTGAGTCTATTAAGATTTCGTAGACTTTTGAATTTGGATTATTATAGTTCGACCCTCGGGTATTGTGGTGGTAGACTCGGAGATTCGAGTCAAGGTTGGTTTGTATCATGATTTAGAATTCGGGACGAATTCTTTTTAAGGTGGAGAGGGTGTGACACCCCGCTCCTTCGTTATCTCGGTTTGCGTGCTATACTTGCACTTCTTCCTTTGTCGACTGTATGTTTGGCTTGCGAGAGGGTCTAGATGTGTTTGAGAGACCATATTAAGACCAAAACATTATTAAGAGACTTCATATAGTTGTTGACTTGCTAAAGTCACAAGTCGTGACTCGACGATAGTCGGAACGCGACGCGATTTAGGGTTTGCTTGCGTTTTGTGTTCGTGACCTCGGTTTGGGTCCTAGACCTTTTTAAGATGGTTTATTAACATGTTTAGATGCATTAGACTTTCAAGTTGGAGGTGTTCCTTAAGTCTATCGATGATTTGGAAGTTTTGGAGATAGCGTTCATCTCTATCGCGTAGTTTGGGAATCGGGTCGCGTAATCGTCTCTCGTTTGGGACTCTTATTTCCCTAGTTGTTATTCAACTTTCTAGAAGTATTTAAGCTTCTTCATTAGCCCTTAGACTTGCCTTAAAAGTCTCCTTTCATTGCTCGTACGATTGCGAGTTCATTCGTCATTCCGGTTGCACGTTGTTGCACCCCTTCCCGGTTTCGCTCCGAGTTGTTTCGGGAGTTGTTCGGGTGTGTTTTAGACTTGTTTTGTGTAGGGTTAGACCTTAGAATGGTTGCCCATAAGTTTGGGATCATTTAGGACAAGTTTAGACCAAGTTTTGGAGGTTCTGGAGCCGAGGCGCCCGCCTGGCACCTTGCGAGGCGCCCGCCTCAAATGCAGGGAGCTATTTCAAATGAGCTGAACATGGAGACAGCCTCAGTACATGAGGCGCCCGCCTGGGCATGCATGAGGCGCCCGCCTCAACATGCTGGTGTGCCATTACGGGATTTTCCCCTGTTTTGAGTTTTGACGTGAAATACCTATCCTACCCTCATTAAACCCCCTCTAAACCCTTCCTAACCACCCATACTTAGTCCTAATCATGTCCTAACACTAATTAGAAGTTAATCTAGGTTGGATTAGTGTTTGTTAACTCCCTAATCTCTACTAATTGCACTTGAGAAATACCTCTTGTACCCTTCACATTTGGGAAGTATAAATACCCAAGCCTTGGCAAATTTTCAGTAAATCTCTCATTTGTTCATCCTCTTCTTACACTTTAGAGAGAGAGTGAGTTGGGGGCTTGAGTTTTGAGCCCTAGTTCATCTTCTTCCTCCGATCTACAAGGATTCCACCGTTCGATTGCCGCCAAACCTTGGATTCTTGACGTGTGCGACGAAAGGATCGACTTCACCGTTTAGATTTTGATTCTCTTGAGTTTTCACTCAAGCTAGGTAAGTTACCTTCTTTTTATTTTGGTTCATTGGCCCTAAGGAAAACAATATATGTGCTATTTGTGGGCAATGAACACCTTGTATGCCTTGTATGCCCATTTTGTGAATTTTTGGAAATATGAACTTGTTAATAACATGACTAGCATGATTTGAATGTTATGATGTGTTGTGGAATATGGGTTGTGATTTATGTAGAGTTTTATGAATGTTAGGGCTTGAGAATCAAGCCCGAATTATTGGAGGATTTGTTGTTACTTAAAATGGGCATTGACGTGTAGGTTGATTTGGATGATGTTGTGTGTTGGGAGAAATGTATTATCTCCTTGTTAAGGTTTTTATGATTTTAGGGCTTGAGAATTTAAGCCGAATTATCGGATATATTGTTGTTAAATAAAGTGGGTATTAATGTTGACATGGATGAAAGGTTTAAGAATGAAACTTAGTGTTTAGACTCTACGGAGTCGTAATGGGTTCAATATTGTGTTAACGAACTCGGGTTGAAGTCCTACGTCATTTGGGTTTCGTTGACTATGTCTATGGTGAATTCTTGGATTTTAGGCTTGGGAAATAAGCCCGGATTAATTTTGGGATAATTTCTATAAACTTGAATGATGTGCTAAGTTTGGGTTGTATGAAATGTGTATTTAATGAAATGCGATATTAAGACTCAATAGAGTTGTTATAGGTTCAATATTATGTTGGTGAGCCTTAGGTTTAAATCCTTGATGTTCGGGTTTGGTTGGTTTTGATTGTGAGTACTCGAGCATCTTGAATTGTGTCCCATTTGTGATACCCACGATATAGAGGTTTATTGGAGATTTGTTTAGGGCGTGCTCGTTAGGGCACGGAGCATTGGAGATCAACCTATGATCTCGTATTACTTTAAGAAATGATTATTTGAATGAGTTCTCTCTTAGGGAATTTGGTCGCGTGCTCGTGAAAGCACTTGCGAGGATATGACTACGGCTTAGTTTTGGTACCCTTGAGATTGGGTTGATAATGTCGAGTATGTAAGACAATTGGGACTATGGTTGAGTCCGGTGTACCTTTGAGCAAAGCTTAAATGCTAAGTCTTGGTTTATAGTTGTTCTTAGACTAAATAATAGCCTTTGGTTTAATCCTGAGTAGAGGGCTATAGTAGACCTCACATTGTGATTTCTTGAGCTTATATGCTACGTTTGATTGGGTTGTGACTGAGGGTTATGAATACCTCAATAGGTGGTTCTTGGACTAACGGATAGGTTGGTTGGTTTTGTTAAGTGTGTACAATATGTGCATTGTTAAAATTGGTGTGTAGAACTTTATGTCCTACTTGATTTGATATGTCCGCTATGATCGGTCTTGGTTCTTGTTTGTGCATGAGAGTAATTATCTACTTGTGCATTTCATAAAAGCCCAGCTGGCATTATTTGGATTTGGTTTTTATGTCAGGGTAGGACGATACATCGTCTATACGAATCGTAAGATTCGTATTCGCTATGGATCGCCGTACCTGGGACCTCACACACCCCTCCATTGTGGGCCGCAATGGGGAAGTAGCCCCTCTGCCGTATCAATAAGTGCCGCATTGGCTTGCTAGCTAAATCGAATGATTCTCGATGAAAGTCGATGCACTCACAGAGCATCGATGTTGCACGAACCAGTAACATTGTGTATTGCAGGAGCAACACAACGGAGCTATTTGGGTATCTTCTCTATCCCTTATGTGGCTTACTATGAGCACTTATATGAAAGATAATGTGCTATGTGATTTATGAAGTTTATGTTACGCGATGACTTAGTACAGGTTTATTGTTGGTATACGATTAAGATGCCATGATTTTATATATGCTTGTGCATTATACCATGCCACGCCATGCTATGCCATACATTGCATTTAGTAACTTACTGGGTCATTATGACTCATTTCGTGTGTTTGTTTTCCTTAGTTTTTGCAGTAAGCTCGATAGTACGCGTTGAAGCTTCGGGCGCTTGATCGATAACAGGTGGTCTTCCGGGCGATAGCTTGGGTTTATTAGTATTATTGTATTTATTATCTTGTGAGACACGGATGTGAAGTTATGTAAACTTTACTTGGGTAGTTATGTTAGTATTTTATCGTCGTTATTTTGGGAGCCGACTTGTTGGTCGAGCTGTTGTATTTATTTAGAAGTTATTTTGTCATCTTCCCGAGCAAAGTTTTAGCTCGCTTATTCTAGTATCGTGTTATGGTTATTTCTATCTCCGACAATTTTAGTCGTGAGTCCTTGGTTTAGTTATTAGTATTTAAATCCCTTATTCTTTTAGTTGAACTGTTCCTCCGGCATGTTTTAGCCGTAGAGTTGTTGTTTATCAGGTTGGGTTCTTGTTGCTTCGCCGGCCTTAGGTTGCCGATGGTTTGTTGTCCGTGCGCAATGTTGCGTCACGCGAGTCGTAGATTTGTCGAGATATAGTCGTCTCTCAGCCTTGTATTCCTTAGTTTATAATTATAGGCTTTGGTCCCACTTATGATTCGCTTCCGCAGATTTTAGTTTTTGGTTATTTGGTTTTGCCGTTATGACTTTTCATTCCTGTTTAGAGTTTGTGGGTTCAACTCTCGACTCGCACCACTACGCTTAGCGGGTGCTTGTCCGTCTTTTATCTTGTCTTGGCGGCACGACCTTGGGATTCCGCATTGGAGTCCGGGTCGGGTCGTGACAGTTGGTATCAGAGCTATAGGTTAGCTATTTTGCCAGGATAGGTTCCTTGGCCTTGTTTGGGTTGGGTTTATTGTTGAGTTATTAACGCTGAGTGTTCTTTGTAGGCGTATTATGTCGGGAACTTGGCGTGGAGCTAGTTCTATTGTACCCTGTTCGAGTACAGCTCGCGGTGACGAGAGGGGAGAGAATGTTAGCGATCCGCGTGTGACTCCTCAACGAATGTGTGGACTGGAAGATGATTCTTCTGTTCTTGAGAAATTCCTGAAGTTTAAACCGGAAAGTTTCGATGGAGAGCCGAGGATACTATTAAGGCGAAACATTGGCTAGAAAGCATGGAGAGGATCTTTGCGGGGTTTGGGTAGTACGAGAAGAAATGGTTACCTTAGCGGTGTTTGGATTGGATGGTGCGGCCGAGCATTGGTGGCTTGAAGTCCCAGATGAGGCTAAGATGACCGAGAGGTTTGTGAAAGGCCTGAAGACGAATTATCGTAGGCAACTTATCCCGTTACTACTTACGGATTACCAAGGGGCTGTGGATCGTGCATGTGTGATAGAGTTAGACATCGAGGAATGCGCCAAAAGAAATTATCAAAGAAATTATCAAAGACTAATAGGGGCCCTGAGGATAAGAGAAGGCAGTCAGCACCTCAAACTGATAGTCAAGGAAAGGTGCGTTCGGGTGGCCGGAGTGGTGTTACTACTTCTACTCGGAGTAGACGAGGTGGCGAGTTGACATGCAACTTTTGTAAGAGGACACACACACCGAGAATAGGTCTGGGTACAACAGGAAAATGCTTTGTTTGTGGCGGCGATCATGTTCGTAAGATTGCCCGAAGAGGAGAGTTAGTCGATGGGAGCACTAGTCAACAATTCGGTGGCTCCAAGAGAGATGGTGATGGTCGGCTAGAGTTTGAAGCAGTGCACGCGTGGCGGTTAGCCATCGCGGAGTTTTGAGACCTATCCGAAATAGGAAGGTATATTCTTATATATATATATATATATATGTAAACTATATCGTTGCTGCTATTACCGTTATTATGAGTACGCATTTTAATCGTTAGCTCATGTGCATTCATACATACATTATATGGTGTATTGTGTATTATTGGTTATTAGTTTGATTGGGAGTAATATCCCAATGTGAGATCGATATATGATGTGGTTCGTTTGTGAATTACCGGTAAGTAATCGTACGTTGTGTATGGATTCTTGTTTAGTATATATATATAAGACTATGCTATATATAGAGTTGTGGTTTGTGGGGTTATATAGAAAGGTCATAGTATGTATATTTATGAAGCATGAATTGTTTATTGATACCTATTGGTTTGGTATGATGTTTGTATATTCTATGAGGATATGTTTTATGTAATGAGTAATATTATACTATATTGTGGTTAAGGGTTATTATGCGAATAAGATATACATTCGACTTGTGAGAAGGTTGAAGATTGCGATTTAGAAGATAATCATGGTTACACGGGAGAGATAGACGCTTCGCCGTGAGTATTGAGACGTTAACGTTGCGATAGGATGCTTAGTGCATTGGTTGTAGACTTGGTCTAGAGCTTAAGAAAGAATAGTTTTGCGGAGTATGGACGTTACGGGCATTAGTAGCCTTGTCGATTCATTGCGATTACCAGGAAATTATATTGGTTGGGTGTACTAGGTACACGAGTGTTGTGATAGCTATAATTGTTGGTTGCCAAGGTAATAGACCTTGTTACTTGGTCTGAATTTTTATTCAGTTACGTGCATTAGTTGTAGGAAACACCTACTTGATGCATTTACATCATAGTATATTAAAATCTCATGTTCATTCATTTCATTAGTATAGGAGACTGTTTGAGGGATGCTTAAAATTTTTATTCATGAACCTTCGCATCCTTACGACGGAAACTTTTGAAGCTAATTCAGGCGAATTGGTACCAAAGGGTATTCGTCGTTGGACTAGGATTGATAAGAATTAAGTTAGAAATTGACTATACCCGTTACCAAATGGAATGGACTGAAGTGGAATGAATTTTCAAAACATTTCATTAATGTGCTCTTATGTGTTCTCACCCGCGATGGGAAATCGCGAGCGTGATTTACATGGTTTGAAATGCCAATTTGATTATCTTTGATTTGTTTGTAAATTGCTCCATAGGCAATTATTAATTCTTGTAACTTAGAATCTCTTGCGCTTGAATTTCTTTATGTGCCCCGAGACAATTAGTTTCGGTAATTGGATGTTGAAGTGTCCTTAAATGTGTTTTTCATGTTGAAATTTGGGATTTTGGGCTTACATGATTGGCATAGTGTTGTTCGTGTTTGTATTCGCGACTCAAGTATGAGTCATGTCATTTTCAATCGTAAGTGTTAATGTCGTTGAGTCTATTAAGATTTCGTAGACTTTTGAATTTGGATTATTATAGTTTGACCCTCGGGTATTGTGGTGGTAGACTCCTGAGATTCGAGTCAAGGTTGGTTTGTATCATGATTTAGAATTCGGGATGAATTCTTTTTAAGGTGGAGAGGGTGTGACACCGGCTCCTTCGTTATCTCTGGTTTGCGTGCTTATACTTGCACTTCTTCCTTTTGTCTGATTATGTTTGCCAAGCTTGCGAGAGGGTCTAGATGTGTTTGAGAGACCATATTAAGACCAAAACATTATTAAGAGACTTCATATAGTTGTTGACTTGCTAAAGTCACAAGTAAATGTTCGACTAGTCGACGAGCCTAACGCGACGCAGATTTATTTAGGGTTTGCTTATGCGTTTGTGTTCGTGTGACCTCGGTGCCTTGGGTCCTAGACCTTTTTAAGATGGTTTATTAACATGTTTAGATGCATTAGACTTCAAGTTGGAGGTGTTCCTTAAGTCTATCGATGATTTGGAAGTTTTGGAGATAGCGTTCATCTATCGCGTAAGTTTGGGAATCGGGTCGCGTAATGCGTCTTCGGGACTCTTATTTCCCTAGTTGTTATTCAACTTTCTAGAAGTATTTAAGCTTCTTCATTAGTGTGAGGTTCAGGAAATGTGCCCCAGCGCTTGTAGCCCTGAGACTGGAGGGCGCTGCGTGCGGATGCGGACACCACTTGCTCTGTTCCACCCTCCCTTGTTTAGGGGGAAGAGAATCCAAAGTGCGAGGAGTCTCTATATTAGCACGTTGGAATGTGCCTCGGTTGCCACGAGTGAATTTTGTATCCAATATGGGAACTTATGGTTTTCCATATTTATTTCGTGGATAACGAGGATATGGCAATGCATACTATTTCCATTCTCATTCTCCACTTTATCTTTCAGGGAAAATAGAGAAGTGCAAAGAATGACCGCCCCACTATGAATTTTAATGAAAATAGCCTTATGGCCTATTTTTGGATATATGAGTGCC
>CM028383.1:90954079-91040650 GCA_013146195.2 Codonopsis lanceolata
ACGAATACACATGTCCTTACTTATGAGGAGATTACCTTCAGCCCGATCTTTCTTACGTTTGAGAAACCGGTGAGGATTCTGATACCAAGGAGCAGTCTTGAGGACCAAGCTGATTCCTTTTAGTGAAGGTCTCTGTGAAGAATCGTGATATCGAGGAAGCCACGTGAGACTCCGAGTCAGATGAGGGAGAAATACCCTTACTGCTCGGGAGATTTTTGGGTATGAATTTAAAATTCAAATTCCTTTAAGTGGGGGAGGATGTGAGAACCCAAACCCCGTTGCATGTTTGTCATCATTATAACATGTTTATAATATGTCTTTACATATTTGAGACTTCATTTCATTCATATCGTGTTGGCATTGAATTGGTTAAGATCATAATAGAGTAATGGTCTTCCATGCGTTGCATGCCTTGTTGTTGTTGTTTCGGGTGTTCGTATTAACGTGTTAGCACCTTAATAAGTCTCATGAGAGTCTTAATACCTTGCATACAAGATTTACAATGTTCATCTTAGTTGTTTCATGCTTGGTTGGGAGTTTAGAAGCTTCGTTGCTTCGGTTTGTGTTTGTGGTTTAACATCATTGCTTGTATTGCCTTCATTCGTCTCGAGAAGTTCGGTTGAGTTCTAGGCCTTGAATACAAGCCATAACCATGTTTAAACAAGTCTTATACATGTTCATAGATTGGTTGCATTTGGAAATAAGATGATCAACTTATTACTTCACAGATTCAGTCGGTTTTGGGCGAACTGGAAAATTCTGGTACCAATCTACAAAGAGAATTTTCTAAAATTTAGTATGTTCTACTACATATGTTAGTATACTCCCTGTAAAATATGGTATTTTTCCAAGGTGTATAAGTACCTCATTTAGGTCTTGACTTACGGCTGTACCAGAATTGTGTTTTCAGGAAATCAGCTTCTGTACTTGAACTTGTAGTAGCCATATTTTGATGAATATAAGTCAAAATTGAGTAATTTAAAAGGCTAAACTATAGTTTAAAGAGTCTAGTTTCATAAAAATCAATAATCAACTCATTTGGAGGTGTGAGCTATTTATGATAGATTTTACAAGATTGACTGTCTGTTGTCCAGTTTTCTGCATTTGTGAGTTTTGAGTGGATTTGGCTAATGACTCTTGAACCCTTGCCCCTTGGCCGACCTTGATGACTTCAGGCCACCTTTGTTGACTTGTCTAGGACCCTTATTGACCCTTAGATCATGGCTTATCAAAGGCTAGCATGCCTTGGCCAATTAGAAGTCTCTTAACCCATTCACTTGGATTGGGGAGTTTGAGGGGAGGTATATAAACACAAGTTCAGCCCTTCCAGCCATTTTAGCTCATCTAAAACCAGAGAACTTCAGAGACTTAAGCTAATTTCGTCCATGGAGGAGACCCTAGGTTGAAGGACCATTTCCCGGAGATCCGGTGGTCCGATTGTCGAACCGAGACCGCCAAATCGAAGCTCTTGATCATCTCTACAAGAATCCTTGCTCTAATCAACCTTTCCTCCATTAATCATAGGACTAAGGTGAGTGACAATTCCCTGAGATTTTCATGTTAAACAAAATAGCATGACCCCTTCATTATAGTTGTTTTAATGTTGATTGTGAACATCTTTTGTGAAGACACAACCTTCAATTCAACATATAAAATGTGAGTATGATTTTATGAAATCTCTATGAAGTTATGATTTTGACATTTATTAAAGCATGAATGTTGTTTGTATTAAGCTTGGGAATAACTCTTGTGAAAGAATTCGGTTCAATTCAAGGTTTAACAAAATCGCCGAAACTAGGGTTTGAAACTCGAGATTGTGTTTTAGGCTAGTTCGAGAACATGAACGGCTTAGTTATCAAGTTCTAAATGAATGGAGAACTTAGGAGAAGGCAATGTGATACATATAGTATCAATACTCTTCTTGGTTTAATTGTAGTAAAACTCACCGGAGTTGAATTTAGGGAGTTATGAACAATAACGACTCCACAATCAATCCCTACGGACGAATGTAGTTCGTTAGACTAATGAATTAGCTACGATACTTTGAGATGGATTGATGAGTATGCCTTGATGTATGTGTGCTTGTAAGACTCAATCGAGTTCTTATGTGGTTTGTGTGATTATGTTAAGTAAATGCATGATCGAGAGCATGTTATAGAATGATATATCTATTTGACATGATGAATTTAGTGCGTTAGACTAATGAATTAGCTTACGTGACTTTGGGATGGATTGAAGGGCATATTTGATATGTGTGCTTATAAGACTCAATCGAGTTCTTATGTGATTTATGTGATCGTGTGAAGTAAATGCATGATTGAGAGCATGTTGTAGAATAATGAATCTATTTGACATGTTGAATTCGCTCTTGTCGAATTCTTGTGTGATTCCTTAAGTGAGTAAACAACTACTTGTTCCTTATTTGAGATCTCATGACGAGTAAACATCTACTTGGCATTGCATTAGTCAGTGGCATATTTGATTGAGTCGTTGGTGTGACAATGCATCGCGTCACGAGTTATGGGACTCGTGATAGTGATGGATTGTTATACCTAGGGTTTTTTATCACACACGCCTCCTTGTTGGCCACGGTGGGGAAGTAGCCTTTGTTTGTAACCAATAGAGCACATTGGCAATCTAATTACCAAGTAGAGAGCTTGGTAACCGAGTAGAGCCCGAGTAGAGAGCTCGGTACTTTGATACACTCATCACGGGTATCATTGGCACGAATGTTAACGCTGTATTGCGGGGAGCTACGTAGCGGCATCGGTTTCATATCATATCCTCCTTGTATGTGGTTTACCTTCATAGCACTTATGTGAAACAATGTGCTACCATGGATATGTGTTTTAAGTGTTTGTTAAATGAACGCTTTGATTGACTAAATATTAAAAATGATATCTTGATATGTATGCTGCATGATGCCATGACATGCATAATTGTTAACTCACAAAGTCTTTATGACTTACCCCTCCCTTTTCGCTTTAGATCCGAGCCGTTCGGTACCGCTCGTTGAGCGTAGCAGGGTCGTACTTGTCCGTGATCACTTGCGACAAGGTTGTGGTATATAGATGTCCTTATTTTGTTCCGTTTTGTAAGGACGTTGGGTTTAGCAAGTCATTTAGACTTTGCTTGGGAATTTGGTTTTGTTGTATTTATGTCTATACTTGTATTCTATTTTGAGTGCCGGCGCATGTACGCCGAGCCTTGTATAGCTGTATTATGGTTCATCTGTTTAAAACTTCCGCTGGGCATTACTTTAGCTCTTATTATATTATGTTGTTCTCCGGCGTATTGTAGCCGTCGAGGTATATCTGCATAAACTGTGTAGTGATGGGTTCCGGTAGTAAAGTCGCCGATGATTTGGTATAATTGTCTTAATTGTTATATCAGGTGTAAAAAGTTTTAAATTGTTCCGGCCTTTTGGTGTCGAGTCGCGCTTCAACTAAAATGTTGCGTCACGTCGTTTTCTAAAACTGAGTCTTTGCATGTATTGTTGTCCTATTTGGACGACTTGACTTGTGATTCCACCTCGGGGTCCGGGTCGGGTCGTCACATTAATAGCTCATAATTCAGGTCCTACCTATGACTCTGAAAATGAAGTCGAAATCTCACCTAGTCCCTTGGATAAAAGTGAGACCAACAGTGACAGCTTCAGTAAGGAAGAACTTCTCGAGGATAATCATGATATGCTTGAAGAGTTCAACTCCTTTAGAGTGGCTTATGTTAAACTTGCCAAGAACTGTGAGAAACTTACTTCTTAAAAATCTCTGATGGCAGCTGAGATTCAAACTCTCAATAGCTGTCAACAAGAAAGTATCAAGCTAAAAGGAGAAAACAAATTCCTTTGTGATAAAATTGAATGTTTAATTGAGCACATCAAAGGATTTGACCTAGAGAAAATTGTCTTGCAAAAGACAATTGACTCCTTGAACAGCTCCAAAGATGCCTTCGAAGAAATCCTTTCAAGCCAAAAATCTAGTAATGATAAATCTTGCATAGGATATTCTGATGAGCCTAGTATGATATTCCCATCAGTCATAGAGAAAGGTGAATCCTCCGAGACTGCTAATGATATCTCTTTCTCTAAACAGACATTCGAAAATAAAGGGAAACAAGGTCTTGGCTATTCAAGTGTTCCTTATGTTTACCCCAAAGTTCAGAAAGGAAAAGCCAAGATGACTGATTCAAATGAGAAACCTGAGAAAGCAACGGTAGAGAAACTAAAGTCTGCCGGCAACAACTCTGCTGGCGGTAGACCTACTAAATCTCTACCAGTAACTATCAAGTTTGTCTATGAAACAAGAAAGGCTCCTGTACCTGTTGAAAGTAAACTTAAAGGTATCCTATCTAATCCTCCTAAAAGGGAAATCAACAGACAAGGTAAAGCTAAGTCTGGTGGTAACCTACATAGGAAGATTCAAAAGAAATCAATTAAGTCTACCGTCAACAAGCAAGCTGAACCAAGAATGAATGTCAAGAAAAAGGATAATCATAATCACTCTTAAGCTAAAGCCACTGACAGTTCTCTATGGAATTTCCACTTATGTCCTTCTTGCAATTGCCTAGGCCATCTGGCCCCAGAATGCCTACTAAGGTTCACTCCAAGATCTGAGAGACCTAGTTCTCTCAAGGTTAGGCAGGTATGGGTTCCAAAAGGTTTCTAATCCTTAGGACCCAAAAGAAAATAAAGGGGCCCTTGTTTCTTTAAATTCTTTTCAGGAATGCTTCATGGCTATAGATTCAGAAAACAAAGACATCGGTACAGACGTGGTCGCTCAAGACACATGACGGAAAGCAAGTCTACTTATAGATATAGCTGAAGCCAAAGGACCCACTGTTATTTTCGGAGACAATGCAAGAGGAAAGACAATTGGATATGGCTCAATCACTAGAGGAAGTCTCTCCATCAACAAAGTCTCTCTAGTGAGTGGCCTAAAGCACAATCTTACGAGCATATCCCAGTGCAACGCAAAGGATTACTATGCCAATTCAACTCCAACCAGTGCCTCATCAAAGACAGTGTATCCTGCTCTACAATACTGACTGGCAATAGACAAGGGAATGTCTATGTCGTGGACTTAAATCTTCTAGGGAGATTCTCAAGCCTTTGCCTAGTAGCTAACAACGTTCGTGACAGATTGGTTATGGCACAAGCGTCTCGGTCACCTCAACTTCAAGCACCTCTCCAAGCTCTCCAAAGATGGGCTTGTCAAAGGTCTACCTACGGTGTCTGCCGACCATGACAGAAGTTGTAAAGCTTGCCTACTAGGAAAACTTTCCAAGTCTTCCTTCAAAAGAAAGTATGTCTTGTCTACAAACATACCTCTTCAACTTCTGCATATGGATCTCTTTGGACCAATCACAACAGTCAATATTTCTGGAGACAAGTACACACTTGTAGTAGTTGACGACTACTCTAGATTCACCTGGATTAAAACAATGACATCAAAAGATGAGACGTATGATCTAGTCACTGCTCTTTTCAGAAGACTTAAAACTCAAAAGCTTGAAGACATCAGTGACATAAGATCAGACAATGGCACTGAATTCAAGAACAATGGTGTAGAAAGATACTGCAATGACCGTGGGATCGGCCACAACTTCTCTGCCGGTACTCCTCAACAAAATGGTGTAGGCTGAGCGGAAGAACAGAACAACGATTGAGCGGCAAGAACAATCTTTGAAGCTAAACTTCCAAAGTACTTGGGCGGCGAGTCAACTCTACATGTTTTACGAGCAGATCACAGTAAGCAGAGAGAATGTAGCAGATATATTGGAAAAAAGAGTGGTCCTGATAGAAAATTCTCTCTCTAGGTAAATCCTCTCTCCTTCGTCTCCTAGGGTTTTCCCTCTTGCGCTATGGTTGCGGCCATGGCCAAGGATCCGGCCATGGATGAGCCGCCTCCTTCCCCATCCTTACGTAAATCTTTTGCATATGTTCTTGTTCAAAATCACCCTTCTAGCATTCCTCTAATCCCACCATCTTCTTACAAAGGTGAGCCCGCGCTTCGTTTAACTCCGGAAATTATCTCAGCACTCTCTCAACCGTTCCACCTAACATTAGTTGGTAAGTTTTCACATGGTCGCCCCTCAATGGAAACTATGAGAAAGAAGTTTCTCACATTTGGCCTTAAAGCCGATGTCACCCTAGGGCATCTTGATACCAAGCATGTTCTCATCCAAGCCCATCACGAAGCTGACTTTCAACGCTTGTGGATCAAGGATCAATGGTTTGTTGTTCAATACCCTATACGGGTCTTCAAGTGGACTCATGATTTTCGACCGGACATTGAAAGTCCTATTGTTCCAGTTTGATTCTCATTGCCAAATCTCCCTATCTACTTTTTTAATAAGCAAACCCTATTCTTCATGGCTAGCATGATTGGTAAGCCGTTAACCATTGACAATCCCACAGCCAACTTGCTTCGTCCCAGTGTTTCTCGTGTTTGTATTGAAGTGGATCTCACTAAGCATATTCCTTCCAGAATCTGGATCGATAGTGGTATGCCTTCATCGGAAGGTTTTTGGCAGACGATTGTGGCTGAGAGACTCCCTTCCTATTGTACCTTCTGTCATCATCTTGGGCATGATGGTGATTATTGCAAAATTTATTTGAAACAGATTAATAAAGGGAAAGACATCAATCTAAGCGGTCCAGATTTGGAAAAACCTAAGCCTACTTTAAAACCTAATGTTAAATGGCTGCCAAAATAAAACCTTACTATCCCGAGCACTTCTGTTAATGTTGGAGAAGAAGATCCTGGTGTTGCCTCTCAGGAAACTGAGCCTATACATGTTAGTTCTTCCCCTACCACGGCTGATGATCCTCCTGATGTCTCTAAGAACCCGACTGTTAGTCCTGTCGTGGACAAGGATCCTCAATTTCCCAACCCTAATGGTGCTGCCCATAACACTTTGGAGGGTTTGGTTCATTCTGACAGCCCTTCGGTGTCAAGTCCAGACACGGGTCCAAATGAGGCGGCTAATTCTGTTGATCCCAAGCAGCATGTTCCTATCACTTCCCCCAATAAATTTGCAGTTCTTGAAGTTATTGATGAAGAAGGTGAATTTGTTCAATCCGGCCTTGACGCTTTAAATCTAGAAACGGGGGTGACCACTAATGCTAAAGCTTCAGTTCCTCATTCTGATCGAGTCACCAGATCAAAAGCCAAAAATACAAACTCTACCCCCTCAGTTTCCCATGGATAGCAAGGCCATTTTTTGGAATGCTCGGGGTATTGGAAACGATGCTACTATTGCTCGTATCAAGCATCTAGTTAGTTCCCATAAAGTTTCTATTATTGCTGTTTTTGAGCGGATGATTAGCATGGACCGTATTGAACTCGTTGTGCATCGTCTTCGATTTCGGTATTATTTTTCAAATTCTTCTAGTTCTATTTGGATTTTCATTAAATCTTCTTTTTCTTGTTCTTTAGTTCATGATTCAGTCCAACAGCTTTCGGTCCAGCTTAAGCACTGCTCTTGGTCTTCTCCAGTCTTCTTTACCGGGGTTTATGCTTAGTGCACCTCCAATGAACGTCAAATTCTTTGGAATGACTTAATTGATCTAAGCTCTCAGTTTGCTGGTTCTCCTTGGATTGTCGGAGGGGATTTCAATGTTATTCTTCATCCTGATGAAAAATCTGGTGGTAGAGCTTGGGACCAAACTAACTCCTTGGAATTTCATGCCTGCCTCTCTTCTGCTGGTCTCATTGACCTTGGTTATTCAGGTTCTCCGTTTACATGGTGGAATAAGAGAGAGGGTAATGCAATTATTCATGAATAGATAGACAGGGTTCTCTGTAATTCTTGGTGGCTGGATTCTTTTATCTCTCCTACGGTCGAGCACCTTAACCGTACTTATTCAGACCACAGTCCTCTATTACTTCGGCTTTCTTTCTTATTCAAGCTTCTTCATGTATAAGTAAAAAACACACTAATACACACAGTAGTGGTGCAAATTATTTTTTTCCTATTCTAGGGTTTTGTGGCTAGGGCGTTTATGCCGCCTGATCAAGTCAGCAGAGCGCCCTCGGTGGTGGAACCTAAGGACACGGGTACCACATGCACGTCGGATCCTTCTTCTACTAAATCCTTCGCGGAAGCTGTGAAGAGTAAGGGAGATGTCCACTGTCAACATCCTTCAAAAACGGCTGTCTTGAAAGATCTTCCTCTTCCGCCTAGACAATCCGTTCTCGTTGAGAATGAACCGGGGGTTCTCTTTTCGCCGATTGAGATGGAGGCTGCTCATGCACAGTTTGCGAATACTCTCATTCTGAAATTCTCAATGGGCCGACCCTCTTTACATGTTATACATGAACATATTACTCAATCCTGGCGGCTAAATGGCGAGTTTGTTCTTGGGCTGTTAGATCCGCGACATGTGATGGTGCACCTTGCATCGGCTGAGGATATGATAAAGGCGTTATCGAAGGAGTCTAATATGATCCAAAGGTGTATGTTTAGGTCCTTCCGGTGGACTCCAGATTTTGCGTATCGAAAGGATAGCACAAGGGTGGCAGTGTGGATTCGTTTACATCATTTACCTCTATCTTTCTTTAATATTTCGTATCTTCAAAGGATCGGCAATGGTTTAGGGAATTTTCTCCGTGCAGATGATCATACTCTAGCTTTAACCCACCCCATGTACGCCCGGATTTGTGTGGAGGTTGACGTCTCTCAAAGGCTGCCGACTCGCATGTGGCTGGGTACTTCTAAAGAAGATGGGTTTTCGCAAGGGCTTGAATTTGAAGGTAATATTGCGTACTGTACTGGATGTGGCTTGTTAGGGCATTTGGCCATGGAGTGTCGTAAAAGGCTGAAAGGTTCGTCTAATAAACCCGCGGCACAAGAAGAAAAGGTCTCACCGAATTTCGGCAAGGAGCATCGTAACCACAAACAAGCTAATCAGGGTGGGTCGTCTACTGGGCATACTCAAACTCATCCTATTGGTGTTTCGCCAGGCGGTGCTAAACCCCAGCAGTGGCAACCAGTAAAGATTCTACAAAGGAATGTTAATAGGTCTACTTCCCATTCAAAAGATCATAATGGGCAACCAATTGAGACTGAAGTTATCGATGTGGTACACTCTCCTAACGTGACGCATACTGAAGTTGAGGCTCCATCATGCCAGGCTGATGGTAAGGCGGGGGATGACCCTGTGGTGCAACCTGCTGCTAATCCTATACATGTGGCCCAACAAGCGGATGATGCTAGTGTTCCCAGTGGCCAGCCATCGGTCAATTTAGCACCAGCAGAGGGGAATGGACCTGAGCCAAAAGAAGATGATACATCTTTAGACAATCCTTTTGATATTTTGGCTGATCTTGATGACAATGGGGTTTAACTTCAGACGTTATCGCGGGGTTCCAAATCTCTTGATCGCAATCCTTCATCGAAGTCTATTAAGATAAACCGCACGGCCTCTTTAGATAATATTAAGGATTTAGAGCATACGGAGGAAACGATTAAGGAGTTCAAGGATTATTGTCACAAACTGGAGAAGAAAGCAAAAGAAAACAAGTATGCTCAAACTAATGTACGCCTGACGAGGGCGAAGAGCGGTAAGGCTAAGGCCTCGAAGTCCCACCCTTTGCATTGATTTATGACGATTCTTTTATGGAATGTGAGGGGTCTTGGCAATAAGGAGACGATTGACTACGTTAAGGTGTTACTTCGGCAGCATAACCCGGCATTGTGCGTATTTCTGGAGCCAAAAATTCCTGGGGATCGGATTCCAAAAATTGTGAGGCGTTTGAAGTATGGTAATTGGTTGCAACAAAATCCAATGAACACTCATATATGGCTTATGTGGGATGATCGGGTTACAGTTGATTTGGTGAATGTTTCTAAGCAACAGATGACAGTTTCATTGAAATTAGATAACGGTAATAGTCTTCTTGCTTCGTTTGTTTATGCAGCTTGTACAAGTAATGAGAGACAAATTTTATGGAAGGATTTGTCTGATATTGCCTCTAATTTCATTGATCCTTGGTTAGTAGGGGGGGACTTTAACATCATTGCTAGTACGGATGAAAAACTGGGAGGGGTTGGCTACGATTACAAAGGTATGACAGAATTTAACGATTTTATGCTTGCTGCGGGTCTGGGAGATGCGGGTTTTGCAGGTAGCACCTTTACATGGTGCAATAATCATGAGGACGGATCCCGAATTTGGCAACGACTAGATCGCGTTCTAATTAATGGTTTCTATGCAGCCAAGTATACGGGTATTACAGTTGAACATTTGGGTCGTGTTATGTCAGATCATTCTCCGCTTCTGGTGACTTTTCCTTTTGTGAAAAAGCCAAAAGCTCAATTTCGTTTTCAAAGGATGTGGGTTGATCACCCGGGATTTCTTGGTTTTGTTCGGGAGCAGTGGAATAGGCCGATTTATGGGACTGCTATGGAAATTTTCCATAGAAAATTACATTTTTTAAGAAAGGAGCTCAAACGATGGAATTGGGAAATATTTGGTAACGTGCACCGAAAGTTAGCGCAACAACAAGAGAAAGTTCAATATTTGGAGGATGTTTGTGTCCGAAAAGGTGGAGATACTGCTATTAATGAGCTGAATGCAGCGAAGTCAGATTTAGCTCAATTAGTTAAATGGGAAACTGAATTGCATCAACAGAAATCTCGGCAATTATGGCTGCAAGATGGTGATAGAAATACGAGTTTCTTCCATGCTAGCCTCAAAGATAGACAACGTCGAAATACTATCAAACTTCAAAATGTTGATGGCTCGTGGTGTACAGACAACAAAGTTATTGGGGATCGAGCAGCTCAATTTTTCGGCAACCTTTTCATGAGTTCGGATCATATAGTGGATGAAGGGCTTTTCCAAAATTTCCAGCCTCTGGTGGATGCGCAGGAGAATGCGAAGCTGGAACTTATGCCTATAAAGGATGAAATATGGGCGGCTGTGCAAGACTTAAATCCTAATAGTGCTCCCGGAATTGATGGATTCACAGGCTGGTTCTTTCGCTCTTGTTGGGACATAATTAAGAGGGATTTCATAGCTGCTATTGAGGCTTTTTTCATGGGTCATGAGATTCATAAGGGCCTTGCAACTACATCTATTATTTTGCTTCCGAAAATAGATAATCCTAAGGGTTTCAGTGATTTCCGCCCGATTAGTTTATGTCCTTTTGCTGGAAAAGTGATCTCAAAGATTGTTGCAACTCGGTTAGCCAAAATTCTTCCTCAAGTAATCTCGATAGAGAAAACGGGTTTTGTTAAAGGTCGAAGTATTCAGGAGAATGTCGCCTTGGCTCATGAGATGGTTCATCGGATTAATATGCGCACTAGAGGGGGTAATGCTGTTTTTAAGTTCGACATGTCCAAAGCCTACGATAGACTGGAATGGGATTTTCTCATTAGAGCGCTAAGGGGATGTGGTTTTAGCGATATATTCTGCGATATGATCCTTCGTTTGATTAACAATGTGTGGTATTCAATTAAAGTTAATGGAGAAAGCTATGGTTTTTTCAAGTCCTCTAGAGGGGTGAGACAAGGGATCCCTTATCTCCTTTATTGTTCATTATCGCCCAGGAAGTCCTTACACACAGCATTCACAACAAAATTGCAAATGGTCAGATTCTGCCTTATGTGCATGGTCGAGGGGGTTTGGTAATCTCTCATTTGTTGTACGCAGATGATTTGCTAATTTTTGTAATGCTAGTAAAGGATCCATCCTTGCCTTGCGTGAGACTTTGCGAGCATATGAAGGCGCCTCTGGCGCCTCATAAACATGGATAAAAGTGGATTCTTTGTTTCCAAACATTGTTCGGGGAGAAAGATTAGACATATTATCGATTGGTCGGGATGCCCTTTCAAGACTTTTCCGATGACTTATTTGGGTATTCCCTTTTCTACACGAGTTAAGATTGAATATTTTGATGGTTTACTTCAAAAAATTTTACGAAGGATCGAAGGTTGGAAATCAAAACTTTTATCATTTGGGGAAAGTCGACTTCTTCTTCGCTCGTCTTAGTAGTATACCAATTTATATTCTATCTCGTGCTTCGGTTCCCAAAAAAGTTTTAACTCGTATTGAATCGGCGATGGCTGCATTTTTATGGAATAATAATGGTGAATCCCGTCTTCATTGGATAGCTTGGGATACGGTTTGTCGTCCTATTGATGAAGGGGGACTGGGTCTTCGATCTTTACGGGATGTGATGAGTGCTCTACAGGCTAAACTTGCATGGGCATTATTGCAAGGGAGGAGTCTTTGGGCGAAATTTGTTATTTCAAAATATGGAGTGGATAGTCTCGATTCACCAACGTGTGATGTCTCCGTATACCGTACCATTTATACCCATTTGGAGGATGTTAAGCGATGCGCCAATGGTTAATCGGGCAAGGGTGAGGTGTCCTTTGGGGAAGCAACCGTGCGGCACATTCTCGAAGGGCCTTATCCGGTGGATATGAACCTTCAAGTCAAAGATGCTTTGCCTTGTTTGGAGAGTTTCCGCCATTTATTATCGAAGGAGAATATGGACAGGGCTCGTCGGGTTCGGCTAAATAATCTTAAGGAGGATGTCTTGGTTTATCAACACTCGAACCTCAGTTGTTTTCGGTCTCGGATCGGGCAAAGATGTGCGCACTCACGCGTGTTGGCATGGGCGGGAAAATATGGCGCAATGATCCCTACTAAACTTAGTGGCTTTGTTTGGAAGTTGTGTTATGAAGCTCTTCCGGTGGACCTCCAGATTCAAAGAAAAAATGTTTCTCTTGCTTCAAAATGCGTTTCCTGCAATCAATTCCATAAGCAGGAAAGTCTGTTGCACTTATTCTTGCTCTCCGAGACTGCAAATTTGGTTTGGTCGAGCCTAGCCCACTGCTTTAATTTGATTGATTCCTATGACTCGCGCGACATCTTTTCTTCATCCGATGAATAGGGTGTCTATAAAACATCAAATCGGTGCATGCAAGATAGGGGTTGTTATGTTTGGGTGTTGGGAGATTTGGAAAGCAAGGTGTCGGGCGGTTTACGACAATATACCTATGAGGGGGGATGTGATTATTCGACAAGTTTGGTCAGGGGTTCGTGACATGATGATTACTTACAGGCCGAAATTGGAGTCCAGACAACTTGGCATGCTGGGTCTTCATTCTCAGTGGATTCCAACCAAAACAGTTTCATTCTCTAAAGGTAAATGGGTTCGATGGGAGCCTCCGATAATTAATGGTTTTAAATTGAATACTGACGGGTCTTCTCGGGGAGGTCATTGCACTGGTGGTGGTATTATTAGAGACCACCGGGGTAGTTTAATATATGATTTTTCCACATCTTATGGCCATGGGACAAATACTTTTGCGGAAATTTCGGCCTTGCGTGATGGTTTGTTAGCGCTCAAAACTTGGGTTTACAAATTGTTTCGTTGAGTCCGACTCTTTAGTGGTCGCTTTCGAGGGCTATCGGCACTCAAAGTTTTCCTTGGCAGATTCTTATGAGCTTAGCGATCGTAAGGAGCTTTTGGGCATGCATTCTATTCGTCATGTGTTTCGAGAGGTGAATGGTGTTGCTGACAAACTTGCGGAGTTTGCTCATTCGCATCCTTCATACAAGACTTTGATCATATCTCTCGCCTCAGCCAGCCTTCGGTCGCTCAAGCTTTTAGATTCGATAACTGGGTCCATTTAGTTATCGTAGTTGATTTGCGCCTCGTTGATAGTCTTTCTAGAGGTTAGGCTCCTTGCCTTTCCGGTTTGTGGGTTTGGCGGGTTGTCCCCCTCCGTTTTATATTCTTGTTGTTTTTAATAAAATTTTGTAGGGTGCCGTCCCTGTTTCTCCAAAAAAATAATAATAAATACTTCGGCTTTCTTCTGCTGGATATTCCAAACCATCTGTTTTCAGGTTCCTCAACATATGGACTAGTCATTCCACTTTTCTTGATGTAGTCAAAACAACTTGGACTTATGATATTTCTGCTCGCCCCATGGTTTCGTTCTCTTCTAAACTGAAACGTACTAAGCAAGCTTTACGTATATGGAACAAAGACGTATTCGGGAATATTTTTTCTGCAGTTAAAGAGGCTGAAGATACTGCTCTTGAACATGAGCTTTATTATGAGCTTAATAATTCTAGTGAAAATCGCTCCAATATGATTCGGGCTCAGGCTAATCTTAAGTTGGCTCTTTCTCGGGAAGAAGGGTTTTGGCGCCAAAAATCTAAAATTAAATGGTTCAAAGAGGGCGATGGAAATTCAAAATTATTCCACTCTTCTGTTCGTCAAGCTTAGCGGAAGCTTCACATTCACTAGATTTCCACTTTATATGGTATTCTCCTTGACAATGAAGCGGCTATTAAAGACGGTGTTGTTCAATATTTTAGTTCTCTTCTTCAATCAGTTTCCCCAGCTATGCCGAGAACTCTTGATATGATCCCTCGACTGGTCACAGATGAATGGAATTTGTCTCTTATTTCTCCTCCTTCTATTGACGAACTTTGGTCTACAATTTCTAGTTTTAATGGTGATAGTGCTGCCGGTCCGGACGGATTTACCGGACATTTTTTCACTGCTTCTTGGGACATCATCAAGTTGGATCTCCATGCAGCCATTCAGGAATTCTTCGCTGGTTTTCCTCTCCCTCGATCTTGGACTAGCACTCTCATTGCTACTATTCCAAAGGTTGATGCTCCTACTTCTTTTAAAGATCTTCGGCCCATCAGTCTTTGCAACTTTAGTAACAAAATTATCTCTAAAATCCTGGCGACCCGTCTTGCTAAGATTATGCCCTCCATTATCAGTCCTAATCAAGGAGCTTTCACTAAAGGCCGAGTCATACAAGACAATGTGTTACTTGCGCAAGAACTGATGTCTTTTATGGGGAAAAAAGTTGTTGGTTCCAATGTGATTATGAAATTGGATATGGCCAAGGCCTTTGACAATGTTTCTTTGGGATTCCTAATTCAAGTCCTTCGCCAATTTGGTTTTAGTGAGATTTTCATTGATCTTGTTTGGAGATTGATTTCAGCTAATTGATTCTCGGTTCTCATTAATGGTGAGGCAACAGGGTTTTTTCCTTCCAAATGTGGTCTTAGGCAGGGAGACCCACTTTCCCCAAGCCTCTTTATTATTGCTTCGGAAGTGCTTAGTCGAGGCCTCAATCAGTTGCATGCTGCTAATCCAGGTATCAGATTTTCTTCTTTGAGCGGCTGCCCCATTGTTTCTCATCTCTCTTTTGCGGACGACTTTATCATTTTCTGTAATGGGAGTCATAGATCTATTCGGAAGCACATGGAACTTTTGGCGAATTACACAGATCTCTCTGGCCAGCGTATTAATTGTGATAAGAGCAAAATTTTTGCGCACCCGTCTCTCTCTAACTCCCGTCGATCTAGACTTGCGGCCCTCTCAGGTTTTAACTTGGGATCGCTTCCTCTTACTTATTTGGGTTGCCCGCTATACATTGGCTGTCGTAACAAGAATCTTTTCGATTCTATAGCCATCAAGATGCAGCGTAAAGTTGACTCCTGGATTGGTTCATTTCTTAACCAAGCTGGTAAGATTACTCTCATCAACCATATGCTTCAATCGATTACAGCTTTCCTTTTTGCCTCTCTCGAGCCTCCGGTGTCTGTTATTAGAAGAATTGAACAGTTTTTTGCTAATTTCTTCTGGGGAAGTGTAGATAGTCACTCTAAATCCCATTGGATTTCCTGGAAAACTTGTTGTCTGCCTAAGCATTCGGGAGGAGCTGGTATCAATTCTTTGTTCTCCATGGTTAAGGCTTTCTCAGTGAAGCTTTGGTGGAGGTTTCAGACTGTTAAAAACCTATGGACATATTTCCTTCGTGCTCGTTACTGTTCTCATAGCTCTTCCAATTCTCATCGTTGTTCTCATATATGGCAACGAATTCAACGGATTAAACCTTTGGCTGATCCTTGCATCGGTTGGGTTGTGGGTAATGGTTCGATTTCTATTTGGCAAGACCATAGGCTTCCGGATATAAACCTTTCCAAACCTCCAGATTGTTCTCTCGAATTTGTCAAGGATCTTTTTGATTCTGAAGGTTGTTTACTCCCCATTGCTAGTTCAATCCTTCCTCATTCTGCTCTTCAGATCATTACCAACCAATCTATTTCTACTTCGAACCAGCCGGATCTTCCCTTCTGGAGCTTTACATCTTCGGGCAAGTTTACTCTCAGCTCGGCGAAGAACCTTATCTCTCCTTCTAGTGCCTCTCTTATGTCTTCCAAATTTGTTTGGCACAAATATCTCCCAGCCCGTATCAGCCTGTTCTTATGGCGTTTATTTATGGGCCGGCTACCTATTGATGAAGGGCTTCTAAAAAAAGGCTTTCACTTAGCCTCTCGGTGTGTTCGCTGTGCACACAGTTGTGTTGAGACTTTCAAGCACCTTTTTCTTCACAGTGAAGTTGCTAGCTTTGTTTGGAAAGCTTTTACTCTGCATGGTATCTCCATTGGTGGTAATACAGTCCAAGAAAGATGTATGATAAATTGGTGTAAGGCAAAATCTGCATTCCTCATTCTTCTCCCATCCATTAGCTTATGGAATCTTTGGAAATTCCGGAATGGTGTGATCTTTGAGGGGTCTCACAAACATTATTCTGTGGTTGTTCAAACAGTAAATTCAGATCTCAATCTCATCCTTTATGCTTGGAACTTCTTTGGTTTTCGGCAAAGTCAAGGTCTCACTTATTCTTTTGCTTCCCGGAAAAAGGTGACTATTCGTGCTGTTTCCTGGTCTAAACCTCCGCCAGGTGTTCTCAAACTTAATTCAGATGGTGCTTGTTGTGGCAACCCGGGACTAAGTGGAGGTGGGGGTGTTATCAGAGATTCAGAAGGTGCTGTTGTTTATGCCTATTCTTCCTTTTATGGGGAGTCCACTAATACTGTGGCTGAAATGAAAGCTCTTTTCCAAGGTCTTCGTTGGCTTCAAAGCAAGGGTCATCGTGATGCTATTGTTGATATTGATTCCATGATTATCTGTGATTTTCTTAATAAGGATTATAATGTTCCGTGGAACTTGGCCTACTTTGTCCGAGCTATTGGTTTGATGAGGGATGAACTTTCTTTCTCAGTTCGTCATTGTTTCAGGGAGGCTAATTTTGTGGTTGATGGTTTGGCCAATCTGGCTGTGGACCAGGGTTGTGATCATTGCTTTTCCTCGGTTTCTTCTTTACCCCGTTGTATTAGAAGTAACGTTTCTCTTGATGTTAGTGGCACAGCTAGAATTCGTATGTCTTAGTTTTGTGCCTTTGTTGGGTTTTCCTTTTTTTGAGGTAAGGCTCCTTTGTCCCCCCGTTCAAAGGGTAAGGCTAGTTGTCTCCCTTATGTTTGTATCTTTCTCATTTTAAATAAAATCTCGCAGGTGCCGCCCTGCTTCCATCAAAAAAAAAAAAAAAGATCCCTGGTAAACTAGTTTCATAACAACATTCCATATGAAATATGGAGAGGAAGAACCCTCAACATAGGATTTCTTAAAATCTTCAGTTGTAAATGTTTTATTCTTCATAATGGAAAAGAATATAGAGGAAAATTTGATGCAAAATCAGACGAAGGAATTTTTCTGTGGTATTCCAAACATTCAAAAGCATTTCGCATTTTCAGTAAAACTCATTTGAAAATTTTAGAATCTGTGCATGTTTCTTTTGATGAATATGACTTGTTAGAGCCTAGAAAGGCTCTGAATGTTGCTAATGATTCTGATAATGATGAGACAGGTACAAATACAGCATCCACTTCTACTCCTCATCAGAAAACGGCAACTGCAGACCCTTCCAGTACTGTTAACCCTTCACCGGCAGACTTGAACCCTGCCGCTACCGGTTCCAACTCTTCTGTTTTACCCCAAGCACCTTTGCAGATCACTCATCCTTCTTGTTCACCAGAAAATGAAGGTTTCGAAGATCCTATCTATTCTAAACCAGATTTTGGTGAATCTCTTTCTCAACCTACTCCGGAATTCTTAAGGGAAGAACCCACCAGAAGTGATCTTCCTCCAACCAAATCATTGGTGATCTCAACACAGGAGTTCACACGAGAAATAAAGTTCGAGAAGAGACTATGTTTGCATATGCATTCGTATCTGAACTCAAACCAAAGAAGATTGATTAAGCTATCGAAGATCATAACTGGATTGAAGCTATGCAAGAAGAGCTGAACCAGTTTGAAAGATGCAAGGTGTGGAGCTTAGTTCAAAGGCCAACTGATCATTCAGTTATCGGCACCAAATGGGTTTTCAGAAACAAAAAAGATGAAGATGGAAATGTCACCAGAAACAAAGCTAGACTGGTTGCTCAAGGCTACCGACAGGAAGAAGGAATTGACTTCGATGAAACATTTGCTCATGTTGCTAGATTAGAGGCAATCAGACTCTTTCTAGCCTATGCCTCGTTCATGGACTTCAAAGTGTATCAGATGGATGTAAAGAGTGCCTTTCTTAATGGTGATCTTCAAGAAACGGTATACGTGGAACAGCCTCCAAGATTTGTTATTCAATACAAACTGGATCATGTCTAGCGACTCAAGAAAGCTCTCTATGGCCTAAAGCAAGCTCCCAGATCTTGGTATGAAACTCTATCCAAGTTCTTAATACAACAAGGATTCGTGAGAGGAAGGATAGACATCACCTTATTCATCCTCAAGCACAAAGGTCATTCTCTTCTGGTACAAATCTATGTGGACGATATCATCTTTGGATCAACTAATCAAAGCCTGTGCAAAAGATTCGAGAAGCTAATGAAAAGCAAGTTCGAGATGAGCATGATGGGTAAACTTACCTACTTTCTAGGACTGCAGATTCAACAGACTTCTGATGGAATCTTCATCAGCCAAACCAAATATGCAAATGATCTAATCAAGAAATTTGGTCTTGATTCAGCTAAAAGATTTGAGACTCCAATGTCTACCGACTGCCATCTTGACAAAGATGAAAAGGGAAAGCAAGAGAACATAACCAAGTACCGAGGAATCATAGGTTCACTTATTTACCTTCTTGCCGATAGACTTGACATTATGTTTGTTGTTTGTGTTTGTGCAAGATTTCGAGGCGGATCCAAAGGAATCACACTTGCTTGCTTGCTTGCCAAACGTATCATCGGATATGTTTCAACAACAACAAATCTAGGCATACGGTATTCCAAACACAACAATTTCGATTTAGTTGGATACTCGGATGCAGATTATCAACTGCAAAGTGTGAGCGTAAGAAGCACCGGTGGGACTTGTCAATTCCTTAGAAATAGACTTGTCTCATGGTCTTGCAAGAAACAAGGTTCAGTTGAAAACTCAACCACAGAAGCAGAATACATTGTTGCCAGCAGCTGTTGCTCTCAACTCCTATGGATGAAGCAACAACTAGTGGACTACAACATCAAGACCGCAAATTGTCTAATTATGTGTGACAACACATCAGCAATTTCAGTCTCCAAAAATCCAGTGATGCACTCGAAGACAAAGCATATTGATATCCGTTATCACTTCCTCAAAGATCATGTGGAGAAAGGTAACATCGATGCGGAATATGTTCCAAGCGAGCATCAATTGGTGACATTCTCACAAAGCCACTTGGATGCCACCGGGTTTGCTTATTTAAGGAGAAATCTTGGTATGATTGATCCTACTGCTTAATTTCAAAGTTTTATTACTTTTCTTTCATACCGGTAGACTTAGTTTTAGTATCATTACTTAGTCTATTTTTATTAAAGAGGTTTCTAAAGCAATAATGGGGCTCAAGGATAAAATTTGGTACTTAGAAAATATCTTAAGTTCCCGCTTTTGCGCAAAAAATTTTCTTTAAATAGACCTTGAACCGCCTTTTCCAAAACTTTACGAAACCCCTTTGTCTAAAATATTTCTCTCTCTATTCAAACCCACTCTCTGTGCAACTGCTCGCCTTGTTCCCAAAATCTTCTTGTTTCTTCTTCTCATCAACATCAATGGTACGTTCTTCTCTACTCTACTACTTGAAATTTATCGTTTACTGTTTCGCATTTCATTTTATAACCTAAATTGTTTTGGAATACAAACGGTCACTTTCGAGTTTCTAACTGTTTCCGTCATTGTTGTTCTTAAAAACCTAGAATCTAACAGTCCTTTATATGCTTTCAATGTTTACTCTCTTGAAAAACTTATGTTATACATTTCTATGGATTGATTTCACTAAACATTCTAGGGTTTCAAGTTTTCATTCCGAATATTTTCATTTATCTCAGAAAAACTTGAAATCTCTGCTTGTTTAGTTCTTGAGGTGAAAAGACCTAATTTTTTATTTAATTTCTTTCAGGCAAAAACATCAAAATCAAAGTGTGACAGCAGGAAGAAGCTAGACCCAGAAACTGACATTCCTCCAAGTTTGGATGTCAACCTTCCGGGATACCCTACCTTTCATTGCTCATGGCGTCATCGTGGACGCGTATATTCAGGGATATGCATTGACCTCGATCGATGCGCACTATAGCCGCCGGAGTCAAGGCATGCGAGGATATGAATGCCTCTGGAATTCTTCCACTCTTCTGCCTCAACGACAAAGACTACAACATTTTCTTGGCAGAAGAATTCTATCAAAGGATTGAGCTTATGAACAAAAATGCATTGCGTGGATGGATTAGAGGCCGTCTGATCTCTATCACCGCCAAGACCATCTCCACCATCATTGGTGTGCACTTCGGTGGTGCTCTTGAGTCAACCATTGCTGAGGCTATTCATGCCTGGGAAGCAATCAGGGGAATTGATACCCCTAGAGAACCACAAGGGAAGATGTTGAGGAATCTTTTCCCGCTGGATGTCTACTACACAAGCCACCTTATGGACAAGGGACTGCTGTTCAAAAGTGGTGCACATGACATGTTTACGGCACAACAGCTCAACCTTACATCCGCCGTATATCTTCAGACCCGTCTCAATTACGGCGCCATCATCTTCAACGAGCTGAAGCAGTGGGTAGAAAAAGTGAAGAACAACCCCACCTGCAAATGCCCATTTGTCAGGCTGATAAATGCTCTCCTACGAGACAATGAGGAAGTCAATTCTTCCTTGAAAGAGGATGAGCTAATAGCGGTGGCCAAGGAGAAGCAGCTAACCGCCTCGTTCTTCAACAAATACTCTGAGTATGAGAACAAGCGAAGGCTGCAGAAAGGTCTTCCACCGGTCTCCATCGACAAAGTCTGTGACGACCCGACCCGGATTCCAACACGAAATCCCAAGGTCGTGCCGCTGGAACTAACTTAAAAAGAGGACAAGTACGATAAATAGTAGTCTTTGGTCAAGCGGTCGAGCAAACTCGCTCTAAACAAGAACATAACACCGCACTAAAATACGGTATTTCAAAAATCGAATCAGCGGAAGCAATAAAGGAAAGAAGTCCCAAGCTATGAGGCTCGAAACCAACGACAATGAAACCAAGAGAGACATTATCTCTCAAAGGAGGAAAAACACAACTCGCGTGCGCAACAATGCAGGAGCTAAACAAACCATCGGCACTCGGGTAGGCGTTTCAACAGAGAACCAACCTGATATAACAAATACCCAACAGCTAAAGCATACCGGGGTCAACCAACAACTATAAAAACTAAAATAAGGAAATTCCCCCAAAGCAACTATGCGCCCGGGAGACAACTGAAATAAATACTAAATCCACAAACAAGGCACGACACAACACGTCGGCCCAAGAAAACCCAACACAAATACTCAAGTATTCTACCCAACTGTAAAGTCTAATTAACTTTACAAAATGTCGATCTCACAGGAATAGCAAAGTACATGAAATCAATGACAATGCTAAAAAGGAAAAAGACTCCACAAGCTGCTACTCAGGAAAGTCGGCTGCTACCAGCACGAACCACACGATCTAATCTCGATCTATCGAATGCGCCCTGCTGATCCACGATCTACTGGACCTCGGTGCGGCAATCGACTCTCACGCAACTAAACACAAAGTGCGGAATGAGTCATAATGACCCGATGCGCTACTACAAGATATGTAACATATAATTATGTAACATAAAAATAATCATCATGCCATTTAACGAATGACAGAAAACCCGTGAAGAGGTGTCGTATCCTTTATATACTCCACAAGATGTTTATTTCTTCTCACTGACTAAACCGTCCAAATGAACTAGGGTATAAATCCCTGTTCAAACACAAATCAAATGAATTAGAAGGTAGTTCCCACAAAACATCATATGCAAGTATATATATATCATCATATATACTAATCAAGCTTTTCATATAATCATCATGTGTAAGGGTGCATATTTATATATAAACACATATATCAGTATGCATCTCTCTATATATACATATCAAATCTCTCAAAAATATCTCATATATAAGTATGTATATTTCTACATATACATATCAAATCTCTCATACAATCATCATGTATAAGTGTGCATATCTATATATATACACATCAAATCTCTCATATAACATCAGCCCATATAAACATGGTCAATAAGATCTCATGTTCAACTAACACTTTGTTATCACATAAGTGCTCATAGTAAGCCACATAAAGGATAGAGAAGGTACCAAATAACTGTCGTTGTGTCACTCCTGCAATCACATTAATCATATCGTGCGGTGATACGTGTTCGGGTATCAAAGTACTTAGAGGCTCTCTTCTCGAATTGAGGCTCTACTCGGGAAAATAGCACTAGCCAATGTGCTCAATTAGTTACGACAAAGGGCTACTTCCCAGCATAGCTAGCAGTGGAGGTGTGTGTGAAACCCGAATCCGGTGCGGCGATACATTACAATCACGAATCCCATAATTCGTGAAGGCAATGCATCGTCCCACCATCATCATGAAAACTCAAGTAATGCCAGCTGGACTTATATGCAATGCACAAGTAGATGTTTACTTGCTAAATCTCAAGTAGATATAATGACCTACTAAACTCATACGATTATGCACATTGTTACATAAATCACAAAACCATAATAGGAACTCATTTGAGTCTCTAAATCATAAGTGCCAAGTTTGTTCACTCTCTTCGATTCAAGTCCCAAAAGCTAGTAATCTAGTCAAATGGAATATAATTATCATAGGATCTCACCACGATCCTCTTAAGGTTCAATTGTTCCTTAATTCGACTCCGTTGAGTCTTTACTACAATTTTAACCAAATAGAGTTTGAACACTATATGTGTTCCAAGACTCTTTCCTATGTTCTCGTTTGAGGCATAGTAAGGTTCTCATTCCATTTAGGAATCTTAGTTCAAGTCCCAAGTCAATTATGTAAGGGAAGCCCAAGTTGATTATTGTGAAATCAAGCTTAGTTCAATTTGATTCATAATTCCACTTAATAGTAGAATCCAAGTTCATCCCAATTCATTAACTTTAGAACAGATCAGGCACGAAGGCACATACATTCAATATGCTCATAAGTCATATCATAGAAACACGTAGAAGAATCAATTCTTGACAATGTAGGAAATCTTGTATTTAGTCCTAACATCGAATATACCCAGTATTCCATATTTACTTATGAAATTCATTATCTTAGGTTCCCCAAAACATTCACAGCGACTCTAAGAAGTCGGTATTCCAACCACAACAATACCAGGTTTCACACGTAGATTTCTTAGGTTCATACGCCTTGAGACTTCATTTGAAGTCCGACATTTGCATCCGACAAGCATTAACAGGTTCTAAATTATAATCAACCCAATCCGAATGTCTTTCATTCGAGTCACGCATTGTGATCCAAATATAACCAATCCAAATGTCTTTCATTCGAATCACGCATTTGTGATCCAAACATAACCAATCCAAATACTAGTGATAATCTAGTACTTTACCTCACACAAGGACCTCCAATAGAGTCCTAAGCCATAATTCAACCTTATCACAAATTCGGTCTCACCCGACAAATCTCAAGATTTCATAACCGAGATTCAACGAATACAATTAGTCATAGGAAGTTGTCCTAAGGCTCAAACAACAACTTCTAAAATCAATTGACTCCATTTGGGTCAAATTAAAAAGTCTCAAATTCTAGGTTAAGGCCTAAATTCGGAATTCACAATATGATCCGAGTTTCTATAACCAACCATAATCAATCTTGTAACAACCAAGCAGAGCATAGATACCATAAGTATCTCAATGCTCAATTCTATGTTCTCCATTCATTTAGAACTTAATAATTAATAGAACTTAATAATTCATGACCTTAAACTAGCCATAAACCAAATCCAGAGATTCAAACCCTAGAATTGTCGATTTTGCTAAACCTACAATTGAAACATATTCTTTCACAAGAGTTGATCCTAGGCACATATGGAACAACATTCATGCTTTGCACAAAGTCAAAATCATAACTTCATATATAAATCATAAAAGCCTACACATCTCCTAGGTTGAATTGGAGGATTCTACTTACTAGAAATCATCCTAAGCATGATTAGAACAACATTAATAAAGGGGGCATGTCATAATATTTGACATGAATTTTCTGGGAATCTCAAATGTACCTTAAGCCTATGAATAGTTGTTAGAAAGAAGAATAAACCAAGGTTTGTTGAAGAGGAGGGCAAGGCCTTCGATTCGCTCTCGGATCGCCGATCGGGTCACCTGAACTCCCAAAATGATCACACAAGTTGGGCTTTCTTCCCATGGACGAAAATTGAGTTATGTTCAGCCAACAATGGAGCTTGAGGGTCAACAATGGCTGAACAAAAGCTTTTATACCTCAAAATAAACCACAATCCAAGTGTAGAGGGTTAAATGGCTTGCTAGCCATTGATAGATCTCATCCAAGGGTTTAGGAGGCTTGGACTAAGTCAAAAATGAGGGCTTAAGTCTCCAAGGGCGGCCAAGGGGCAAGGGCTAGGTGGTCTTCAACCAAAACTTAAACAAAAATCCCGTAAGTGAAGTGCGATGACCTTAAGGTCGCAAGTCATCTCCACCACCTTGCGATAGCAAGGTCTCCGTAACTTTGGTTCTCAAGCCGCCGCCTCCCATGCGAGGGCAAGACCCAAACCACCTTGCGATAGCAAGGTCTCCAGGTTGAAAAGCCTTCAAATTAGGCCTAGAATGAACCCCAAACAACCCAAGCAAGTCAAGGGATGTAAACCAACACTCAAAACACAATCAGAACAGGTCTGAACATCACCCGAAACAAGGGGGAACGAAGGGCGAAACTCGCAACGAACATCAAACGGATCAATGACGAGTTAAACAAAGATACAACAAGTATAAATGCACAATCTTAAACATGTTTAAGACTGGGATACAAGGTCTAGGGTTCAAGTTAACATCCCACGAGTCTCAAAGACACGAAACGAGGCAAGGAAAGACAAACTGAGAGACCCTAAGAGTCAAATGAAGCAGGAAAGCTTCCGAACTCTCGACCAAGCATGAAACAACTAAGATGAACATTGTAAATCTTATATGCAAGATATTAAGACTCTCATGAGACTTATTAAGGTGCTAACACGTTACGAAGAACACTCGAAATAACAACAACAAGGCATGCAACGCATGGAAGACCATTTCTCTATTATGATCTCAACCAACTCAATGCCAACATGATATGAATGAGACGAAGCCTCTAGCACCTTAAGACAAACCATAAACATGCTATAATGATGTTATACATGTAAAGGGATTTGGGTTCTCAGACTACGCGAGAAAACTCTCAACCGAGTCATGTAACGAAGCAAGGTACGACTTGTAACTTTAACCGCTAAAGTCTATGGAACATATGGAATTAAGGTATTGGCTCCTAGATAGCCTACCTACACAAATCGAGCTTCTTTCCTCAAGTTTAGTAAGTGAGGTCACGGTTAAACAACAAGCAAAACGAGAAAGTCAAATACACGAAGGTTCGGGGTCTTACAAAGTCACTAAGCCTCTACCGATCATAGTGACTCGCTTCAACATGGAAGCTTATGACGCGTCCAGCAGGACCTTCAAGAAGGCTTCTGCAAAGTTTGATGAACAAGTTGCTACGACCCTCCATCAAAAAGCCAAAGATCTGGCTGATGAGGCAGAGCAGCTACTGCGGGCCAGACATAAAGCAAAAGGGAAAAAGACCAGGCCGAAAGAAGAAGTAACTCCAACAGAAGAGGAGCAGGCCAAGTGGATTCGGAAGGAGATGAAGGAAGACCAAAAGGACAAGACTCCAGCCAGACCAACTCCATCACCTTCCCCAGTCCAACCTTCACCAGCCCAGTCATCCTCTCAAACTCATCCAACCTCTTCTTCACAGCCCTCTTCTAAAACCAAACGACCACCCTCACCCTCACCTGTACCCTCACCTCAACCAAAACGAAGGAGACTTCGAAAAACCTATGTCGACCAACCACCAGCAGACCCTCCTGCCTCTACCAATGAAGCAGCTGAACCTCCAGTTCAGTTGCTAAGGAAGAAAAAGAGGTCTGCCGGCACCAAGCCATCTACCGCCAACCAAGCCTCTACCGACGCCCAACCTTCTACCGACAGACAACCTACTACCGTTAGCCAACCATCTACCGCCACACCTAGCCAACCTATTCCCCCTGAGTCATCTACTCAGAGGAATTCACCACCTCCGGAGGAGTCTATCCCTCAGGAGGAGCCTCATACACAGGAGGAGCCTACCCGGACTCCCACTCCTCCTCCTCCTTCACCATTTAACTACTCTCCTAACGCATCTACACCTGCCTCACCCCGCCAAACCCAAACCTCCTCTCCAACACCATCAAAACCATCCAAACCAATAGACTCTGCTGCTGCCAAGTTCCTCTTTGAACTTTCTTCAGTAGCAGAGCTCTTCTCCCCTAACCAACAACCGCCTCAACCAACCCTACGCAAACCCAAAAGCCTTTTCTATCCTGCCCCTTCTTTCTGGTTCTCCACTGAACCCTTACCCAAATCTTCAATTGTTAGTGAAAATTCTGACACTGACATTGAGCTCGATTCCCCACCAACCCCTCCTCCCCCTCCACCTCAAACCATCTCCTCCTCTACCGACACCATGCCAACCCAGGACTCTTCCTCTTCCGACTCCATCTCTCCTCCACTCCAACAGCCCTTTCGGCCAGTGTCTCCTGAAGCCACTACCTCTACCGGTACAACTCCTATTCACATTGGCCAGGCAACAACTTCTTCTCAGCCGGCCAATGCTGAAATTTTGTCAAGACTGGACGCCATTTATGAACGACTAGGTGCGCTCACTAGCATAACTACCGCTACCGCTGAGATCGCCACTGCCGCATCCAAGGCAAATAATCGCACTGCTGCCCTTCTACGACAATTTCAAGACGATGTATGGACTCGTTTTGGACAGATGTGACACGATTTCACAGACGTCAAAATCAATATCGAAGCTCAACGTGATGAATGTGTCTGTATCTGCTCCTCCCTCTTCTACGAGCTATTCCATGCCATCACTCTACATCTCGGTAATGGCCGCCCTCCTGTCCTTGAACTCAACAACCTAGCTCGTGACTCTGCTCACAACATTATGAACGCCCATCGTGATCGTGATCTGGCCATCACGGAGGAGAAGCAAATGAGATCTATCAACCGTATGCTGATGGAAGAGAGCAGTCGTCTTCGTGAAGAACTCGACTACCGCTCTCGTTCCACTAGACCTCCCACTGATGCCAATGACGAGTATGTACGAAGAATGGAAGAGCTAGAGCGACAGCGTAGGGAGAAGGAAGCAGCAGACAAAGGCAAATGGAAAAGACCTTGGTAGATTTGTATCTTTTCTTCCCTTTACCTTTGTATCTATGTTATTTTTTGAAAACTCTGTAATATATAAACATCTTGTTTATAATACAAAAGATTATTTGCTTTTCAAAAATTGTCTTATGTTTAAATTCTTGTTATTTCATTTTCTATATCTGCTTAGAATTTAAACACTCAGTTTAAATTTATATTTGAACTGTTTTTACTACTGATTTGTGTGCTATTCTATGATTTCGTTATCCATGTATGCACTTAGATTAGTCTTTACACTTGAGGTGCTCTTCTGTTTGATAGAGGCATGTCTTCCGTTATTAAATTAATAAAATTCTTAGACATGCTATTATCTATCACATAGTCGGTTATAGCCCTCATTTTTAGTAATGATGACCAGATATAAATAGGAGGAGATTGTTGATTCTTATTTGTATTAGAATTATATCTGTTCATACATTACACTAGTTTTATACTTCAGTGGCTAATCGGGCTGCGTATCGGTTAACGTGGCAACTGTGTATAGAACTTTGCCCTAGTATAGCTTTTATAGGACTTTACAGGTTCAGCGGAAGACCTCTTCAAAGCTTCACCTGAAGACTGCTCCGGCCCAGCAGACCTTGTCTACACTCTGGCCAAGATCATGACGTGTCTAGTCAAGCATTCCATTATGAATCAATTTAAATTTATCCTTATCAGTTCGAATTTAAATTGAGACATTCCCTGACACCTCAATCCCGCCGAAAGAAGCTTTCCGAAAAGCAGGAAGACTTTTCACAAACTGAACAGTGAAAGCAGGAAACGCACTGTCACCTACTGTCTGCAACAACTCTCAGATCTGACACCCAGATTGCCCCACTTTTAGAAGATCTCAGAAATCATTCCCTGCTCTAGATATCTGTAAAGACGAATTTCTTGACTGACAGCCCCATGCATTTAATGCATTCAACCTAATAGAGATGTTAAAGTCTTCGTCTTCTCCAATGGCTCTCATGATTGCACCTGCTATAAATGCTACCATTAAAGACTGTAGATACATCCAAGAATCGAACACTTGAAGGATTGCTCTGAAACTCTACAACGACTCAGTCTTAATACTCAGTGCATTCAAGAGATCCTCAGCAGATCTAGAAGTCCTCGTCAACAACAAGAAGATGTTCATCAACACTTATTGTTTTAACTTCTTGTTGTTTTCATTCTTAAGCTATTCTTCTGCACGAATTAAATATCTTGTTTACACAGATATTTAATTCCTTAGACCCCAAACACAAGTCAATATTTGGTACATGATCCATTAGGAATATTCTTTGTAATAGATCTAGTGGAAAACATAGTGCACCATTTAAATCCAAGGTTGACTGCCTTGGTGGTGGACGTAGCACTCTTTATAGTGTGAACCATCCCAAAAAACTTGTGTTATTCCTTTTACTGTTTGTCTACTGTTTGAACTGTTTATTACTTTAGTCATCTTTATCCTTTAAACATCAGAACTTTAGTAACCTGTTAAGGTCTACCAGTAGTCCTTGTCGGCAGACTTGAAACAGCTACTTCGAAAGTCTTCCACTACTTCAATCTCTTTGATAGATTGTAAGTAACTTTCAAAGAACTTGCTCAAAAGTTTTTAAGTGTTTAATAAGCTATTCAACCCCCCCCCCTTCTAGCTTATTATTGTGCCCGTTGGGACCCACAATTGTATAATTCCACCTAAAACCTTGAAACTCATAAAATCATGGAAAAACATACATCAGTAGCCAAAAGCCTCGTTTAATCGCTTAATTTAAGTCATAAAAGTATCCGAAATCGACGTATAAAATACATTGATCAGTAATCAATTCCCCACATATCCCGGATGAGAGGACCCACATCTCCCTCAATCTGCAGCATGTCCATCAGGGGACGGTGCATAAAATAAAATAAATAAAGCAATTTTAAAACAACTAACTACTAAAATAAATAAAATCTTTTTGTATTATCACTATTTTTTTATTTTATAAAAACTGAAATCTGAAATTAAATTAAAATTTATGCTACCAACAAACTAACTATGCAAACTAGCTTGTCCCCGGCAATGACGCCAAAAACTTGATCGATGTCTTATTTTAATTATTTCCTTGCAAGTGGACAAGACTATTGTAGAATAGTTTTCGTAAGAAAGGGTCGAACCACAGAAACAAGAAGATCACAGATAGCACGATTATCGATAGAAAATTATTAACCTAAGGGGGGTTTTTATATTGATGTTATTCTAAACTAATTATTATTCTAATGTTTAACTAATTAGCAGCAATTACAGGTTATGAAGATCTTATGGTGGAATGAAATCTAGGATTAGAGTTTCACTTGTATCTCCTCTATGGCTTACTTTAATAAAATATCATTCAATCTCTTGGGTTCGTTCACAAAATATAGATATAGCCTGTTGAATTACCGTTCAGTCTCCATCTTCAAATAATTCATCCATTCTATATCCTAAGCACAAGAACATATGATCTAACTATCACTTAGGTCATATATGGAACATGACCCTAACTTATCACTCTCGTGTATCGATAGGTTCAATTTATTGCGATGGTGAGCCAGTGTACGATATATGCGCACTGATCATGCAGTTATCCGCACGTCTAGGCCTTTATTATTCACGATTACATTCATTTGTTCAAAGTGAAATAATATAGGGATTAATAAACACCACAATCAACAAGAATTGAATAAATAAAAATATAATTAAAGCATAGATTCGATACAAGTTACCTCCCAACTCCTAGATTAAGGGGTGATTAGTTCATCCTTGAAGATGAACAACACATGGAGATGACAGGATACATGAATTGATCTTCAATCATTGTAATTACAACAACTACCTATGTCATACACACTAAATCCTATTCTAAAGCTATAGAAAACTAACTTCTTAGCCGTCTTAAAGCCTTGGCTACCGGCCTCTACTTATACCATGGAGTTGTAGGGGGATAAGATCTTCCAGCCTGGGGTGAAAACCAAAAATTCTGCATTCTGACCACCTTGCGGCCGCAAGGTATGAGGCACCTTGTGTCCGCAAGGTCCTTCAATAAACGGGGCTTCATCTTCTGAGTTTCTGCCTACCTTGTAGAGGCAAGGTAGAAAACACCTTGCGGCCGCAAGGTGTCCAGCCGTGTCTTCTTTTCTTTAATCTTCAATTTACACTCTAGCCCCTTTTTGGAATTTTCACCAAAAAGCCATACAAGTTGTATAATTCCACCTAAAACCCTGAAACTCATAAAATCACTGAAAAACATACATCAGTAGCCAAAAGGCTTGTGGAATCGCTTAATTTAAGTCATAAAAGTATCCGAAATCGACGTATAAAATACATCGATCAGTAATCAATTCCCCACATATCCCGGATGAGAGGACCCACATCTCCCTCAATCTGCAGCATGTCCATCAGGGGACGGTTCTCGTCCAGAATGACCTGTTCTCTACCGAATTGACGGAGAATTCGGCAAGGCAGATAAAAAGTGGTCTGACTAAGAACAGCCAAGATAACTAGAGTGTAGGCCCTGGTAAACAGAAAAAAGTTCTGGATCCGCCAATGGCTTACAACCCGGACTATGTCAAGAGAGCAAATGTGTCGAAAGTGCTCTATCCAGTGGTGCTAAGTTATCAGATTATTGCGATAATGGCTGCGGGACCCATAGTTCGCAGGTGCATACATCCTTCCTACAAGCTCAGGGGTCATGACCTGATTAAAATGCTATGCCAGCCACATGTGAATCATAATGGGGCTACCAGAAGGAAAGGTCGCATCGTCGGTTGCGAAAGCATCTAGGCCAAGCAAAGTCTCAGCCAAGATAATGGGAATAATATTTACCCGGTGCTCCTGACCTTGCAACACTAAGTCAACAACTAGAACATCAATAACTCTGGGTTGACCCATCAGGAGGTATCTCCCGAGCAGGCACAGAAAAAGAACAGCCAGCCTGCGCCGAAAATATACCGATTCGTCCCTATAGTCAGAATATATGGGGGGAAGAACAGACAAATCAAAGTTAACTCTGTTATAAAAAATTTGAACTGTCATCACGGTATGAGCCAAATAGCTCCCTTGTCGCCATAAAGGGACGCCTCCGCACAGACGGCACAGCAATCGGTCCAATGGTCGGCATACCCACCATGGCACTTAATTCTTCAAAGGTGGGATATATCTCATTCAAAGAACAATTGAAAAGATGGCATGGAACCGATCAGAATCTTGACGCTGCCCTCAGCATCTCCCAGTTTATGTGGAGTCCCCGCCATGAAAGGACGTAGCGAAAGCTGTATACATGGTCAAACCACTCCCTCTCTTCCTCTTGTAATGAACGAACCCAGTAATGGAGGGAAGCCTCATATATTTCAATATCCAGGGATATGTGAATTCGCTCAGCCATTTCGGACATAAAAGGATTTATATCTGACTTGGTAAGAAAAGTAGAAGGAAAAGATAACTCAGATCGATCTGTTAAGAGAAGAGATGAGAGAAAGACATCGGTGAGAGAAATAACGCTGTCACAGCCTCCCTTTTATACTACGAAAATTGCAGTAACGGTCGAAACAAAAACAGTGCAGAAACAGCGCATGAACAGGACCAAATAGGATGGCACAGGAAAAAGTCCTGGGTGCCCCCTACCATCCATTTGGGTGCCGCTCCCAGAACCCCTTAGGGCAGCGCCCATATCAGTTGTGGGCTGTGCAATTTTTCATCCCCAAACTGCCTGGTATTCTGGTTTTGCCCTAGCTGTTCCTTTGTTCACGTAGTGTAGCCACTGTTCGCCCATGAGAAGCGTAGAGTGAGGCTATGCAATAGCCTTTACCACCTGAAAAAAAATCAAGCACAAAAGGAGGCGGCTTTCTCTCATTCCCCGTAGAGCATCGGTAACCCCGATAAAATCTAAAACTATATCCCTCAAATCCACCATCCCTGAGTGCAGTGTGTCTCCACATTAGGTAATGGTACCTTTCCTTTATTTTAGGCATCGCTAGAATAATCGAGACAAAAATGATGCATCGTAGAATAAAATACATTGCATTGCATTAAAATATAAAGTTTAGTACAAACAAGAAGAAAAAAAAAATCAAAATACATATACATATATTAAAGGTTACTGAGCTCGTGATGATCTGCTCCGTTCCAAGCATCCGCCCATAACCCGAGGGCCAATCCCACCAACCATATACTATCGTCCTCTTGCTCAAGTACGGCCCGATTCTCCGGCTTCATCATCATCATCTCGGCGACTGGCTTGGTTCACGACATCATTTACCCCACAAGTAAACTCGTCATCATCCGTTGGTACAGCTTGGCAAGGCCGAAGAAGCCTTTCACCACCTTGCGGTATGATGAGACGTCCACCTGAGAAAGAGAGATATAAGTCTGGGAATAGAAAAAATAAAAGACACAGCAAGTCTGGAAAAAAAGGGGCAGAAAAGAAGAAAAAAAAGGAAAGTGTATATCGCGTGGGCCCGCTCAGGAATCTGATACTGCTCCGGGACTTCAGCATCAGGCAAAGCCTCCTCCACAAGTCTTTCGTCGCGAGAATACTGGAAGGTGGAGAAATCTTCAGCAGGCACAAAATAGTCAGCCTGGACACCAGGAACCAGACATGAAGGCCTCGGCCTATCTGAGACATCTGAAGCACGTCTAGCTGCTGTCAGAACATAGTGGAGTACCGTCCTCAGAAACTCCTCATATGGCATGACGTATCTCGTCAGGCACTGATATCTGTTCGGCAAGAAATCTGAGACAATCACCCAGGATGGTGGTGCTGGTGGTGTAACTGGGCCTACAGGATAAAGAAAATGGTGACGGTTGACCCGCTCGCCCATATATAAAGAGTCGACCATGATCGACACCATCAGAATACGTTGACTACTCATCTCTATAGAAGTCAAATAAGACCCAGTCAAACCCCTTCAGGGAATGAGATGCACCATGTCTATACGAGAGCTCGCAATCATGTCTCGTACCATCACTATGGACAGCTTGGAGCCATCCCGATCCTCTTCCACCCTATTCACATTCATGAACTCAGCAAGAAAATGTGGCTTGTGAATATGCCTCTTTAGTGGGCCAGGAGCAAAACTGAAGACTGAGTAGGCCCAGACCTACACAGAAAAGAAAAAAAAATCAGTCAGTGAATGATGCATGAATTGAAACATGCATCAAATAAAAAAAGAGGGATACCTCCCAGGCCATAGCAAAACCATTAAGGACTGGAGAGTCGTTGCGGCTGGCACGATCCATAGAAGAATTATGCTCAGCTAAGCCTGTCTGTCCCCAGTCAAAATCAGAAACCCGGTACAATTCTTGGAGGCATCCCAAGATGGACACCCGCAGAGTGGTGGACGAATTGGCAAATATCGTCATCCCCAGAAAAAAGAACAGGAATGCCCTGGCCACACAAGCGACAGCCTCGTAATTATCATCGTCGACCGGCTTGGCATTCTGTTCCAACCACCTCTTCACACTAAGGATACACACCTCATATACACTCTTATAATCAGGTTCAAAGCCTAATAGATCCTCAACCACATCGTGCTGAAGGTGGAGGGTAAAATCTGGCTCTAGATTCCTACCCATGCCGGTAGGGATACATGTGATCACAACGAAGTTGTAAAGAGTCATGGTGGCCTCTCCTCAGCTAAAATGAAAAGTATGGGTGGTATCCCACCAATACTCCCTCAATACCTCAAAAATGGACAGGTAGCTGTGAAAGTGGCTGAATGCTCGCAAGAATGTTGTGATGACCACGGGATCGGCCATAACTTCTCTATTGCCGGAACTCCTCAACAAAATGGTGTAGCTGAACGGAAGAACAGAACACTGATTGAAGCAAAGAAGAACTATCTTTGTGAAGCAAATCTTCCAAAGTATTTCTGGGTAGAAGCCGGTCAACTCGCATGTTTTACCCGAGCACGCATCTCTGGTAAACAAGTTTCATAACAAAACTCCATATGAAATATGGAGAGGAAGAGCCCCAAACATAGGATTTTTTAAAATCTTCGCCTGTAAATATTTTATTCTTTATAATGGAAAAGAGTATAGAGGAAAATTTGATGCAAAATCAGACGAAGGAATTTTTCTGGGATATTCCAAACATTCAAAAGCATTTCGCATTTTCAGTAAAACTCATTTGAAAATTTTAGAGTCTGTGCTTGTTACTTTTGATGAATATGACTTGTTAGAGCCTAGAAAGGTTCCGAATGTTGCTAATGATTCTGATAATGATGAGACAGGTACAAATACAGCATTTACTTCCACTCCTCTTCAGAATTCTGCAACTGCAGACCTTCCAGTTCTGTTAACCCTTCTCCGGCAGACGTCAACCCTGCCGGTACCAACTCCAACTCTTCCGTTGACCCAGGACCTATCTCTTCTATTTTACCCTAAACACCTTTGCAGATCACTCACCCTTCTTGTTCACCTGAAAATGAAGGTTTTGAAGATCCTATCTCTTCTGAACCTGATTTTGGTGAATCACCTTCTCAACCTACTCCAGATCTATTTAGGGAAGAACCCACCAGAAGTGATCTTCCTCCAACTATTATTGAAACAAGAGATCATCCTATTTCTCAAATCATTGGTGATCTCAACTCAGGAGTTCGTACGAGAAATAGAGTTTGAAATGAGACACTGTTTGCATTTGCATTTGTATCTGAAATCGAGCCAAAGAAGATTGATGAAGCTATCGAAGATCATTACTGGATTGAAGATATGCAAGAAGAGAGCTGAACCAGTTTGAAAGATGGAAAGTGTGGAGCTTAGTTCAGAAACCGATTGACCATCCAGTTATCGACACCAAGTGGGTTTACAGAAACAAAAGAGATGAAGATGGGAACGTCACCAGAAACAAAGCTAGATTAGTTGCTCAAGGCTACTGACAGGAAGAAGGAATTGACTTCGATGAAACATTTGCTCCTGTTGCTAGATTAGAAGCAATCAGACTCTTTCTAGCCTATGCTTCGTTCATGGACTTCAAAGTTTATCAGATGGATGTGAAGAGTTCCTTTCTGAATGGTGATCTTCAAGAAACAGTATACGTTGAACAACCTCCTGGTTTTTTCATTCAAGACAAACAGGATCATGTCTACCGACTCAAGAAAGCACTCTATGGCCTAAAGCAAGCTCCCAGAGCTTGGTATGAAACTCTATCCAAATTCTTAATTGAACAAGGATTCATGAGAGGAAGAATAGACACAACTCTGTTCATCCTCAAGTACAAAGGTCATTCTCTTCTGGTACAAATCTATGTGGACGACATCATCTTTGGATCAACTAGCCAAAGCATGTGCAAGAGATTCGAGAAGCTGATGCAAACCAAGTTCAAGATGAGTATGATGGGAGAACTCACCTACTTTCTAGGACTGCAGATTCAATAGACTTCCGATGGAATCTTCATCAGCCAAACCAAATATGCAAAGGAACTCATCAAGAAATTTGGTCTTGATTCAGCAAAAGGATTTGAGACTCCAATGTTTACCGACTGCCATCTCGAGAAAGATGAGAAGGGAAAGTAAGAGAACATGACCAAGTATCAAGGAATCATAGGTTCCCTTCTTTACCTTACTGCCAGTAGACATGACATTATGTTTTCTGTTTGTGTTTGTGCAAGATTTCAGGCAGATCCAAAGGAATCACATTTGTTTGCTGCCAAACGAATCATCAGATATGTTTCAACGACTACAAATCTAGGTATCTAGTATTCCAAACGCAACAACTTCGATCTAGTTGGATACTTAGATGCAGATTATGTAGCCTGCAAAGTGAGCAGAAGAAGCACCAGTGGGACTTGTCAATTTTTGGGAAATAGACTTGTCTCATGGTCATGCAAGAAACAAGGATCGATTGCAAACTCCACCACAGAGGCAGAATATATTGCTGCAAGCAGCTGTTGCTCTCAGCTATTATGGATGAAACAACAACTAGTGAACTACAACATCAAGACTGCAATTTGTCCAATTATGTGTGACAACACCTCAGCAATTTCAGTCTCCAAGAATCCAGTGATGCACTCGAAGACAAAGCACATTGATATCCGTTATCACTTCCTCAAAGATCATGTGGAGAAAGGTAACATCAGTCTGGAATACGTTCCAACTGAACATCAATTGGCTGACATACTCACAAAGCCACTAGATGCAAACGGGTTTGCTTATTTAAGGAGAAATCTTGGTATGATTGATCCTAATGCTTAATCTCAATATCTTATAGTTTTTCTTTCATACCGATAAACTTAGTTTTACACTTACCAGAAGACGTCTTTTTCCCTCTAGCGGAAGACTTAAAGGTCAGTATCTCTACTTAGTCTATTTTAGCGAAAAAGGTTTTCTAAACAAAAAAGGGGGACAAGAGTAAAATCGTTCTACTTAAAAAATATCTTAAGTTCAGTCTTTTTGCGCAAAAATTCGTCTTTAAATAGACCTTGAACCGCCCTTTCCAAAACTTTACGAAAACCCTTTGTCTAAATATTTCTCTCTCTATTCAAACCCCCTCTCTCTCTCTCACTTTCTCTGCAACTGTTTCCTCAATTTCCAAATTATTCTTGTTTCTTCTTCTCATCAGCAATAATGGTATGCTCTTCATTACTCTCAGACTTGCTATTCATTAATTATTGTTTAGTATTTCATCTTTTATACTACTTGTTATGGAATTCGAAAGGTCGCTTTCGCGTATCTGACAGTAACCACCATTGTTGTTCTTCAAAACCTAGAAACTAACAGTCTTCTATATGCTTTGAGTCATTATTCTTTTAGAAATCATCTGTTAATGTTTCTCTGGTTTTCTCAGCCTAAACATTCAAGGGTTTCAAGTTGTCTTTTCAAAAAATTCGATTATTTTTTCAAAAAACTTGAAATCGTTGCTTGTCTATCATATGAGGTAAAAAACCCTAATTTCTGATTGCATTCTTTCAGGTAATATCCTCAAAATCCAACCGTAACAGTAGGAAGGAGATGGACCCTGAAAAAGACATCCCACCTAGTTTGGACGTCAATTTACCTGGGTACCCTCATTTTCACGCCGCTCACGACGTCATAATCTCCCTGGACCCAAAACTGTATATACCCAGAATGTGCATCGATCTCCAATCCGTCTGCTCGATTGCCGCCGAAGTCAAAGCCTAGGAAGACATGAACGTTTCAGGGATTCTACCACTCTTCTGCCTTAACGACGAAGGCTACAGTATACTCCTGGCTGAAGAGTTCTACCAACGAATGGAACTCAAAAATAAAAATGCCATGCGTGGATGGATTCGAGGCCGACCTATCTCCATCACTGCCAAGACCATCTCCACCATTATTGGTGTGCATTTTGGTGGTGCACTAGAGTCATCAATTGCTGAGGCTAACCATGCCTGGGAAGCAATGAGGGGAGTTGATACCCCAAGGGAACCTCAGGGCAAGATGCTGAGGAATCTCTTTCTGCTGGATGTCTACTACTCCAGCTATATGATCGACAAGGGACTGATATTCAAAACCGGGGGCCACGATATGTTCACTGCACAACAGCTGAACCTGACCAGTGTCGTCTACCTACAGACTCACCTCAACTTCGGCACCATTGTGATAATGAACTGAAGCAGTGCGTTGAGAAAGTCAATAACAACCCCAATTGCAAACGGCCATTAGTCAGACTGATCAACATCCTTCTGCGAGACACAAAGCAAGTCAACTCTTCCATTACGGAAGATGAACTTATGGTGGTGAAAAAGGACAAACAAATGACCGCCTCATTCTTCAACAAGTATATTGAATACGAGAACAAGCGACAGCAGTAAAAAGGTCTTCCGCCTATCTCTCTTGAAAAGGTTGCTACGCCTATGCCTATGATTGTTACGCGCTTCAACATGGAAGCGTATGAAGCTGCTAGCAAGAGTTTCAAAAAAGGCATATGCCAAATTCGATGCCCAAGTTGCTCAAACTCTTCACCAGCAAGTAAAAGATTTGGCTGACGAGTCAGAGCAGCTGCTAAAATCCAAACAATCAGCAAAGGCCAAAAAGGTTCGAGCGAAAGAAGTGGAAGCTGAGAAGCGACAGGCCAAGCGGATCCGGCAAGAGCTGAAGGCAGGAAGAAAAGACAAGTCTACCGGCTGTTCTTCTTCTGCTGCCGGTAAGCCCTCATCTCCTTCACCATCTTCCCCTGCTCAACCAGCCTCCTCTACTCAGCCATCACCTAAACACAAACGACAACCCTCACCTTCACCTTCACCAAAGCCAAAACGTAGGCGACTACGTAAAACCTTTCAAGACCAGCCACCTGCAGACACTCAAGTATCTGCCGATGATACAGCTGAGCCCCCTATTCAGTTGCTAAGGAAGAAAAAGAGGTCTGTCGACGCCCTACCCTCTACCACTACCCAACCCTCTTCCCGCAACCAAACCCCTACCGCTGACCAAACCTCTACCGACAAACCAACCCAACCCATTCCTTCTAAGTCATCTACTCAGAGGACTTCGCCACCTCCGGAGGAGTCTATCCCTCCGGAGGAGAGAGGAGGAAGACTCCACCTACACAATCTCAACCAACCCAACCTTCTCCTACCAAACCACTAGACTCTGCTGCCTCTAAGTTCCTCTTTGAACTTTCATCGATAGCAGACCTATTCCCCCAAGCTCAACCTCAACCAATCCTTCGCAAACCCAAATCCCTTTTCTATCCAGCCCCTTTTTTTTGGTTCTCTACCGACCCATTACCGGAATCACCGACTGTCAGTGACAGCTCCCACACTGACATTCAGGTCGATTCTCCTCCAAAACCTCCCTCCCCACCAAAAACCACCTCCTCTTCTACCCACACCATCCCTACCCAAGACTCAACCTCTTCCGGATCCGTCACTCCACCTCTCCAAAAGCCCTTCCGGCCCATGTCCCCTGGAGTAACCTCTTCTGCCGGTGCTGATCATGTTCACATTGGCCTAGAACCTTCTTCCTCTCAGCCGGCCAATGCTAAAATTTTGTCTCGCCTAGACGCAATCTACAACAGGCTAGGAGAGCTAACAAGCATCTCTACCGCTGCCACTAAGATTGCCACTGCTGCGTCCAAGGCCAATGACAGGAATGCTGCTCTTCTTCGGCAATTCCAAGATGACGTGTGAACACGCTTTCGACAGATGAAGCACGAGTTTACGGATGTAAAGATAAACGTTGAAGCTCAACGCTCTGAATGTGCCCGGCTCTGCTCATCTCTATTCTATGAATTATTCCACGCCATCACTCTCCATCTCGGCCACAGTCGCCCGCCTGTCCTAGAGCTCAACAACATTGCTCGCGACTCAGCTCATGATGTTATGAATGCTTGGCAAGAACGTGATCTGGCCATCACGGAGGAGAAGCAAATGAAGTCTATCAACCAAATGCTTCTGGAAGAGAACAGACGTCTTCGTGAAGAACTGGACTACCATTCTTGATCCACTAGACCTCCTACTTCTGTCGATGATGAATACATCAGAAGAACTGAAGAACTTGAGCGACAGAGGAGGGAGAAAGAAGAATCAGACAAAGGTAAAGGAAAAAGACCTTGGTAAAACTGTATCTGTTCTTCCCTTATCCTTTGTATCTATCTTAATTTTTGAAAACTCTGTGAACATTAAACTTCTCGTTTATAATACAGAAGATTGATTGCCTTTCAAAAATTGTCTATTGTTTAAATTCTTGTTATTTCATTTCATACCTGCTTAGAATTTAAACACTCAGTTTAAATCCATTTGAACTGTTTATTACTAATATGTGTGATGTTCTATTGTTTGCCTTATATTTTGTAAAGCACCTAGATTAGACTTTACACTTGAGGTGTCCTACTGTTTGATAGAGGCATGACTACAGATATAAAATTAAGACACTTTTAAGTCATGCTATTATCTATCACATAGTTGTTTATAGCCCTCATTTGTAAGTAATAATAACCAGATATACATAGGAGGAGATTGTTGATTCTCATTGTATTTAGATTTATATCTGCTCATACATTACATTAGTTTTATACATTAGTGGCTAATTGGGCTACGTATCAATTAGCGTGACAATTGTGGATATAACTTTGCCATGAATAGTTTGTTTTATAGGACTTCACAGGTTCAGCGGAAGACCTCAGTTGTGCTTCACCGGAAGACCTTCTGCAGTAACCAGCGGCAGACCTTGTCTGCACTTGGTCAAGCATGACGTGTCCAGTCAGACAATTCTTTGTGAAATCAATTAAGATTTATTCTTATCGGTTTGAATTCAAATCGAGACATTCCCTGACACGCCGAAAGCAGCTTTCCGAAAAGCAGGAAAACTTTCTCAGACTGAACAGTGAATGAGCAGGTGAACAAACTGTCACCTACTGTCTATACCAACTCTTGCAGATCTGACATCCGGATTTCCCTACTACCAGTCTCTGCAAATATCTTTGCACCCATTCCCTGCTTGATATCTGTGAAGATGAAATCTTCAAGACAGCTACATGCATTCAACCTAATAGAGCTATTACACTTCGTCTTCTCCAACGAATCTCCAGAATGCTCCAACTATAAATACCGCCATTAAAGACTGAAGATATACACTTGATCAAATGCTCTGAAAATCTACAACAACTCAAAGTCTTTATACTCAGTGCATTCAGGAGATCCTAAAGAGATCAGGAAATCCTCGACAACAACAAGAAGATCTGCATCAACATTTATTATTTAACTTCTTGTTGTTTTCATTCGAAGATATTTTTCTGCACGAATTAAATATCTTGTTTACCCAGATATTTAATTCCTAAACCCCCAAACGCAAGTCAATATTTTTGTACACGATCCATTGGGTATATTCCTTGTAATAGAACTAGTGGAAAACATAGTGCACTTTTAAATCCAAGGTTGACTGCCTTGGTGGTGGACGTAGCACTCTTTATAGTGTAAACCATCCCAAAATACTTGTGTTTTTCCTTTAGTGCTTGTTTACTTTTGAACTGGTTACTATTTCCTTTATCTATATCCTTAACAGCAGACTTGAGTAATCGGTCAAGTCTACCGGTAGTCCTTAATCGGTAGACTTGAACCAGTTTCTTTGCAAGACTTCCGCTACTTCAATCTTCCAAATAGATTGTAAGTGCTTGTCAAAAGAACTTACTTAAAAAGTTTTAAAGTGTATAATAAGCTATTCAAGCCCCCCTTCTAGCTTATTATTGTGCCCTTTGGTACTTATAATCAGGATCACTGCCTGCGGAGGCAGAGACATATAAATGGAGGCCAACTTCTCCGAACTGGCCTGCACACGATTAAGGGTATTACGTGCATGTAAAAAAATCATTTTCTCATCAAGAGAGAGAGAGAAAGAAAAAATAAAAAAGAAAAAAAAGAAGAGAGAAGAAAAGGTCCAGCTCTCATTCTCTTTCATCTCGTCATGCATGTAAACTTCATGTCATTGCATTTGTTGCTGCTGCTTGCTTTGGCTTTCCTTCCCTGAAGTGAAGATAAAGGGGAGGGAATTTTCCCTTTCCTCCCCTCCAAAATCAATTTCAGCACTTAAATCCTCAGGTTTTCTCAAACTGCAAAGTGGCCCTGAAGTCTTAATGAAAAGTTAACGAAGGTAACTGCCATCAACGAAAGTTAACGGTCATCCCTCAAAAATCAAAAGAAAAATCATATCCCCAGCAGGATGCCTGCAACCAAAAGAAAAAAAGAGAAAGAGAAGAAAAATGGTAAAAGTATCTGAATTTTACTTTACCTGTCGCGGGCATTTTATGTTATGCCATGCTATTATCTCTGTTGGATCCTTTCCCGCAAGGGGTACTTACCCCGGGTCACTAATGGAAAAGATCAGGTCCCATCTATCACCTGTGTTGTTAAATCCTTTCTATAAGGGGTGCAAACCCTGAGTCACTTCAGAAAAGATCGGTTTCATGCTATTCCACCTGTTATCATGTGCCCCACCATCGTGTTCTACGAAGGGTCCTACCCTTAGGATGCGATGTTTCAGGTCCCATCTATCACATGTGTTGGATCATTTCAACAAGGGGTGCAAACCCCTAGTCACGGCAAAAATAAATCGGTTTCATGCTATCCCATTTGTTGTTGTTGGATCCTTCCCACAAAGGTTACTAACCCTGGGTCACTAATTGAAAGGATCAGGTCACATCTATCACTTAACCCTGGGTCACGGTAGAAATAATCGGGTCTCATAAATCCCACCAGTTGTTGTTGGATCCTTCCCGTAAAGGGTACTAAACCCGGGTCACTAATGGAAAGGATCAAATTCCATCTATCCCACCCAGTGCTAGTTTTTGCTTGTCGGCTTGAGTCGAACTACGTTTGGTCTGATTCCTAAAAAGGATACGTAGGCAGCCTACTCAATGTGTACGACCATCAGAGCATTTCATTTGCGTCATATCTGTTCTATCCCATAAGTCCATTAAAGTGTTTAGGGTATGAGATAACTGCGGCATCTTAAATTGTTACATCATAAACTGTTGCATATTACATTCCTCCCCATTATAATTTCCACGAAATTTGAGAGTCTATTTCTTATCAACAATATTCGTTTACTCAGTAAGATTCGGTTTACCCGTAAACTCCATCGTTGAGGGTTCTATAGACACCCCAATTTCATACCCATGGTATATGACATGTCATAAAGTATCAAGACCTATTAAAAGGGCTAACGAATGTCAAGTCACAAGGTTTAAAATGCAAAAGAAAAGAAAGGATGCATAAACAATGAACTGCAGGGACCAAAGTGCCAAAAATCAAACAGAAAAAGGTTGTGGGCGTAGCCTACACCCATCCAGGGCGCGACGCCTATAAGGGCTGTAGGCAACGCCCACAGTTTCCCCCTTCACTGGTTCCCTTTGGCTTTAGGTGCAACCTTTTTAGCGCGCGGTACAAGCCGTTGAAGCTTAGTTGATGATACTTAGCTGTGAAGGAATCCCTCATCCTCAGCTATAAATAGAGGCATCCGGCTTCACAAATTCACACAGTTAACACAATTCACGCAGTGAGAAACTTTCACTGCTCAGTCTGTGAGCGTTTTCCTGAGAGAACACCGAAGTTATTTTCCTCTCCAGCCCCAAAGCTCTGCCAAATTGCCAAATCTCTTCCCTAAACAATCAAACTCTAAATCCAAAGTGAACCCTAGTTACCCTGCTAGGTTTCCACCCTATTTTGCCAGTTCAAAAGAGCCAAAAAGAGCAGTTGTCCTGTCCGATACGTCAAATCCAGTCCAAGCAAACAGTTGCTCTGCCTGATTTTAGACACAAGCAAGCAAGCAAATCTAGCCAAAGCAAGCAATTTTACCGCCCGGATCTCGAGGTAAAAACAACCAAATGGAGCAGTCACGCTGCCCGAAATTCATCAAAAGAAAAAAGATTCCCTCTCCCTGAATGACAGAGCGAGCGCACCCTAAAGACTACCAGAAAGAGGTTTGGTAAGTGATAAAACCCCATGCTTCAAGAGGTAGGTACTTTAAAGTTTATTTACTTTTTACCTTAAAAAAGTGCTATGTAAAATAGTAATATATTACGAAATAAGCAGTTATGCTGCCGAATTTCTATAACAAATAGTACTAAAATAAGCTGTTATTATTGCAAATATACTTTTATAAATGTATATTTGCAACTCTAAAATGAGGTTGCTATAAGTTGTCTTATTTCTTTCATTATCGATATTTAATTAATTTCTTTTCTGTCTATACTTTAAAATATAGAAATAGTTATATTTTCTTTTACTTCTAAATTAATTTCTTTTATGTCTTTACTTTAAAATGTAGAAATAGTTATATTTTCTTTTACTTCTAAATTAGTTTCTTTTATGTGTTTACTTTAAAATAGAAATAGTTATATTTTCTTTTACTTCTAATTTAGTTTCTTTTATGTCTTTACTATAAAATAGAAATAGTTATATTTTCTTCCTGCTTAAATTAGCTTCCTCTTTGTTCTTACTTTAGTGTAATAATATTTACATTTTCTTTCTGCGTAAATTACCTTCCTCTCCGTTCTTACCTTAATGCAATAATATTTACATTTTCTTTCTGTTTAAATTAGTTTCTTTTCTGTTCTTACTTTAAATGTGATAATAGTTACATTTTCTTTCTGTTTAAATTAGTTTTTTTTTCCGTTCTTACTCTAAATGTGATTATAGTTACATTTCCTTCTGTTTAAATTAGTTTCTTTTCCGTTATTACTTTAAACGTAATAATAGTTATATTTTCTTTTGTTTAAATTAGTTTCTTCTTTCGTCTTTACTTTAAATGTAAAGTAGCCATAATTTCTAGCAGTTTATTAGTTTCTTTCATGCATTCACCTCAAAATAAGAAGTAGTTAAATAAATTTCTTTCCTGCTTATACATGTAATGTAAATAAAGTTTGTTATTAGTATAAATGTTTTATCCTTAAAATATCTTATAAAAATGTTGTAATTATTCTCTAAATTATATTATTTCAAGTTGTAATTTTGTTTCGTTTTCTTGAATGAATACAAAGTTATTTCTCTTTATTTATTTTTGTTGTATATAAATGTATTTTTCTGAGCCAAAGTGTATAAAATAAAATAAGCATATATATAAACCCATTGTGAATCGAAAGGGTGAGTTGGGTGCCTAGCCCTTCCTAACTCGTAACTTAGCCTCCGAACCCATATAATTTGGTATATTTGGTTTTTCTCTGTTTAACCATCAATAGAGGTGGCGACGCTGTTAACATATTTTGAGTCCAAAATTGAGGTTGGGCGTATTCCACATGCTTGAAAAGTTTTGAAACCACCCGCTTCTCGGTAGCGGGGGATCCGGTTAAAAACGGGCCACTCACACAACCACTATAATGTCCAGTCACCTTCTCATTATAAAAAATAACCATTATTTTATGGATGATTTTTAATTGGAAAAAAAAGTTGGGTAGAAGTTTTAAATGCAAAAAAAGTAACACATGTTCCAAAACGAAAAAAACTAAAATAGGTAGGATTTTTTATGCAATTAACCCTTTCAAAACTAATATCAATTTATAACAAATATGAAATAAATCTCAACTATTACTACAAATACAAGATATGTATCTCACGTTGATTATAAATTGATTTTAGTTTGAAAACACTATCAATAAAAGAATAAAACTTCTACTTTTAAAACCATAGAAAAGATATATCTTACATTATTTAGAAACAGATATTAGTTTTGAAATTCTTTAGATTAAAGACTTCACCAATAGAAGAGACATAACTCATATTGTTTAGAAAGATATATTGGTTTTATAAATCATTAGATTAAAGACTTCTACTCTTATTACAAATAGAAGAGATGTATTCTACATTGATTACAAAGTATTCTAGTATTATTATTATTGGTGGAAGAGATGTATCGCACATTGATTAGAATTTGATGTTGGTTTAAAAATACTAGTACTACCAATAAAAGATATGTATCATACATTAGTTAAAATGTGATGTTGATATTCAGAAAAGATGCATCAATCATTGGTTAAAAGGTGATGTTGATATATAATTTTTTTAGATAAAAAAATTCTATCATTATTAATAATTGAAAACAATATATCTCACATTAGTTAGAAAGTGATGTTGGTTTTCAATTATTTTTGAATAAAAGACTTTTATTGTTATTACCAATAGAAGATATGTATTCCACATTAGTTAGAAATTGATGATGATTTTAAAAATGCTATCATTATTAGAGTTGGCAAAACGGATTGAGCTCGTTGTGCTAGCTCGCCCTGCCACCTAAGAGAGCTGGGTTGGGTTGGAAAAATATGAACCCACTAGGAGGTGGGTCAAATGGGTTGAGCCCGCGTCGGGTTGTGGGTTGAGGCGGCTGGCCCACCATATACTAGTTGTAAATAACGCAAGCCACAAGTTTGAAAATATGAGTTTAAATCATTTTCGCTCAAAATGTAAAATTATTTTTTTATATCTAAAATATTAGTAAATAATTTTCAATTTATTAAAAAGTGGCACTTACACCAACAAAGATGTCAGAATAAGTTAAATTAATTTCAATATTTATGGAAAAAAGATTATAAGAACATACAAAAAATATATTGATAAAATGGTTTTTTATTTCTAATTTTTTTTCTCATTTTGTACTATTAATATTAGAGAAAGTTTTTTAAAAAACTTTATTTAGAATATAATTGTTGAAAATACAATTATTTTAAAGAATTAAGAGATTATTTGTGTTATTTATTATTATTATTATTATTTTGATTAATTGAGAAAAAAAAAATTGGTGGGTGACTCGCCTAACTAACAACCCACGGTGGGTTGGGTTGGATTAGTAATTTCCAGATCCGCCATATTCGTGGGATGACTCGTCCCGCCCCACCAAATGGCGGGTTATTGTGGATTGCAGGTTTGCCCGTCCCGCAAACTCACCTTGACAGGTCTTATCGTTACGAATAGAAGAGATCTTGTTTCCCACATTTGTCAAAAAGTGATGTTACTTTAAAAAGTTTTTAGTTAAAAGACTTTTACTTTTATCATCAATCGAAAAGAAGTATTTCATATTATTTAGAAATGGATTTTAATTTAAAACTAGTTTTATACCCGTGCGTTAAACACACGACCATACATTTTTTTCAATTAAGTTATAATCAAGCGAAACAAAGAAGAAAAACAAAATTTCAAAAATAAAGAAAAATTAACGTTGGAGGCAACTACATTTTATTAAAAAAAAAACTGATTTGTTTTGATTTAAAAATTAGAGACTTGTATATTTAAGATCTGAGAAAATAAAGTCAATTTTTTAGAAAAAAAAAATTGTGGTTTAATAGTATGTTGTGTGTTTCAAAGAGTTTTGACGATTTAATGTTATAAGAGACGCAATTGTAAATGATAAAGTTTGCTGTAAAAAATGATGAATGTTTCGAGGAGTATTCACATCCAATGAAATCACATACAAACATTGTGTTTAATTTTTTTGTATAAAAAATATTTTTGACGTATAGATCTACTATGAATTTGTTAATATTTTTTATACATTGATTTTTGTTATTGATTTTTTAATAAATCTCCGAACTATTTTAATCATTTAAAATTCTCGAAAGATAATTTTTTCTGATGATTTTTATTTCATACTACTTCTAATTTGTCAATAGTTTTTTTACATCTTAAATTTTGGGTATTTCTTGATTTACTTGATTTTTTTAGTATGATATTTTAATATTTGATGGGTTCATGTTGTGTAGAATCACTATTTAGTTGAGGAAGGAGACTGTGAAATAAATGTCAAACAATATTTGATGGGTTCATGTTTGTTGCAAGTAGCTGATTATATAAGAAGGTGACGGTGATTGTGAACTAATCTATTTTCATTAGTCATCATTTAGAATAAGTTGATTTATTTCTGTTTGACACAATCGAGAATTGAAAAACTGTGCAAATTGAGATAATTTATGGTGGACGTTCCAAGGAGTTTTTGAATTATTTAATTAAAGAATTCATTAATTGTTTCTTGTTAATATGTGTTTCTATTTTAGGAAACAATGTTTTGACGGGTTTTTTCCCCATATAGATAACCATGTTTATATATATATTAATGTCAATTTCATTAACATTTAAACTCTTTACTTTTGTTGTGTTGCACAATTTGAAATTGTCTTTTTTGACATTTAAATCACTTAACAAACAAAATTCTGCTCTACATAACTCTCTATTTATGTGGTTAATTACTATACTATGTTCATGGGACCTTACAATTATTATGATTAAGATTACTTTTATTATTTTTATAATAATAATAATAATAATAATAATAATAATAATAATAATAAATAATAAGAAGAAAATGAATAATAATAGTAATTATAATACTAAAAGTAATAGAAATAATAATGACCATAGTAGTGATCATACTGATTATCTATTACTTTTAGTATTATAATTACTATTATTATTCATTTTCTTCTTATTATTTATTATTATTATTATTATTATTATTATTATTATTATTATTATTATTTCTATCGTAATTATTATTATCATTACTATAACTTTTAAATATTATGATTTTTATTATTACTATAATCATTATAAATATTCATACTATTCGTATCACCAAGATTATTACTACTTTAATTATAATTTTAATAAATATAACTTTAATTATAATTATAATTACTATAAATATATTTTTTATAATTATTAATTTATTATTAGTTTTAAGGCCTATAGAGTTTCAATAAAGAAGAAGAGTAACATGTTTTATGAAGTAAAAATAAGTACAAGAGGCAGTGCTTACAAATGTTTTACGTAAAATGTACATGACTTATCACTAATCTATCCATAAGTTAAATCAAACGTTTTTGAAACAACATATGGTAAGTTATAAGCATATATTCTTAAAAGGTAAATCAAAGGCAAAACGAACAAATGGGTCACCCAACTTTACCCCTTTTTACAATTCGGCCACCGAAACTTTGAAATATCTATTTTGGCCACCCAACTTTTATCCAGTTGTAAGCGAGCCCATTTTTTGGATGACGTTAGCCCAGGACGTAAAATTTAAGTGAAATTCCTTTTTTGCCCCTATAAATACTTCATTAGTGTGATTTGGAAACACAAGGCCGGGTCCAATTGAAAACATAAACAAAAGGGGGGAACAATTATAATCAAAAAGGGGTTCAACCGTAAATAATACAACTTTTGTTAGACATCTGGGTTCATCTTCATCTTCCATTAACACGCACACACACATAATTATTCCGAACTCAACCACACCAGTACTTAGCCTTCCAGAACAAGTCAACAATCCAATTCACTTCAGACACTCCAAACCTGTAAAGAAAGTGAAATCATCATTATGACTGGTCACGAAGAAAACGAAAAGAATGGGAACGCCCGAACGATGAGCACAGCCCACCTTCATCCTCCACCCCGACACCCACAGTCACTAATAAGCGTGTAGAAAGATGGAAATCCATTTTCCCCATTTCGAAGAACAACTATTCAAAACCTCTTCGGAGGCTGAAGATGAATAAATTGAAGACAGAGGAGCAACAACTGAGGACAGACGATTTTATGTGAATATCATCTGGTCCTTCTAATTTCAACCTAGGGGATTCTACCGTCATGCTCCACTACGCTTACGATGACATTAAGAAGTCATGTCCATGCCTATGTCACCCGCGCTGGCGGCAACGTGATAGAAGTTAATCAGATTTGACCGGAAGCAAAGAAGGAAGGCCAACACTTTTGTTGGCATCAGCAATGGAGAATGGCAGCTGAGCAGAGCTAACGCTGGAATAGGAGCGGTGGATTGAGTTGGTGATAGGGGTGATGGTGATTGGGGGATAGAGATGGTGGGTCGGGGAAGTTTCTAGCCGGTTGAGATGAAATTGAAGAGTGATTCACCGACGATGGAGAATCTGACTGTCGGATTTGAGGGAGGGGTTTGCCTAGTCGGCATGGAAAGAGATAGAGGAGGCGGAACTCTGTCCAAATATGGGAGAGTGATCTTGGCGTTGAGGGAACCTTACTGGGTTTGCTGGAAAGGGATAAACGGAGAAGGAGGCCGATTGAGCGTGAAAGCTATGAGCTAGAGAGAGAGAGAGAGAGAAATCGTTGCCGATTTGAGTTGTAATGGTGGTGATTGGAGGCGGTGGTTGGGTGGTATTTGAGAGAGAGAAAGCGAGAGGGCAGAGATGGAGGAGCAGATCTGTGTGTGTGTGTGTGTGAGAGAGAGATGAAGATGAACATATCTGTAACACCCCCCAGGTTCTATTATTTACCGTTGAAACCCTTTCTGAATATAATTGTTTCTCTTATGATATTTATAGGGTAAATTAGATATTTAACCTAAAACGACTAAATCTAACGTCCATACAAAAAATGGGCTCACTTGCAACTGGATAAAAGTTGGTGACCAAAATAGATATTTCAAAGTTTCGGTGACCGAATTGAAAAAAAGGGTAAAGTTGGGTGGTCCATTTGTGTGTTTTGCCTAAATCAAACAAGCCTAAAATAACATTCAACAAAAACCATGCGCCATAAATATTTAAATCTATATGTATATTTAAAGTTGGTGAGGAGCACTATAGTTGGGCCACCGCACCACCTTTTGATAAATTTTCATTGAAAAACATTCATGTGTAGGCTTTAAAAACTTTTGGTTTTCTAGTCATTAACTAATAATAATACATAACAATAATCAATATGATAAGGGATATTAGTATTAGTGTATACAACTTCTCCCATTATCAATAGTAGAAGGCTTATATTTTTAAAAAAAATTACAACTAACATTACTTATAACCAATGAGGGATAAAACTCTTCAAGGTGGGATGTTACTTCTAATGACTCACTTCTAACACCATACTTTAAGTCTTCGTATCTTATTCATCCAAAACTTGATTTGGACAAAGAAATATATCATTTCGATGCTCTTGTCGAGTAGAACGCATTTACACAATTACTTTTGCCAATAAACAAATGATACGTAAAGAAATTCGTGTGTTAAGTTGCACAATTTCTTTTACTAAAAACACTATTTTTTAACAAGTATTATATTTTAAGTCTTGATATCTTATTCATCTAACACTCGATTTGGAAAAATTAATATATCATTTTGATACTCTCACCGAGTGGAACACATTTTCGTAATTACATTTGACAACAAAAATGACACGTAAAAATTCGTGCCTTAAGTTACATAATTTTTTTCACTAGAAACAATAATTTTTCAACAATAGAAGAGATGTATCTCACATTGGTTAGAAATTAATGTTGGTTTAAACATATTATTATTAAGTACCAATAGAAGAGATATATCTTACATTGGTTGGAAAGTGATGTTGGTTTTAAAAGTCATTTGATAAAAGACTTCAATCATTATTACCAATAGAAGATGTATATCTCACATTTGTTAGAAAATTATGTTGATTTTAAATTATTTTATATTATTACCAATAAAAAAGATGTATAACACATTGTTTAAAAAGAAAATGTTAGATTTTAAAGTTTTAAGACTAAAAACTTTCACTATTACATGATATGTATCTCACATTTGTTACAAAATATTCTACTATTATTACCAATAAAAGAGATGTATCCCACATTGGTTAGAAATTGATATTCTTTTAAAAATACTATTATTAATTACCAATTGAAGAGATGTATTATACATTGATTAGAAAATAATGTTGGTTTTCAAAATCTTTTGATAAAAGACTTCTACTATTATTACCAATAGAAGATGTATATCTTACATTTGTTAAAAATGATATTGATTTTAAATTATTTTAGATTATATATAAGACTTTTACTATTTTAGCAATAGAATATATGTAATTTAAATTATTTTATGATATATATATATATATATATATATATATATATATATATATATATATATATATATATATATATCACACATCTGTTATAAAAGAGATAAATCTTACATTGGTTAAAAAATAATATTGGTTTTAATGTAGGTGTAACACCTCAAATAATTTTTGTTAAAACTGAATTTTCAAACTTCCAACTCAGCACGTCTTTGGGGTTTGGGTCTTTTCATCTACAAGTTTTTATCTATCAACCATTATTAACAATGCTTAGCATAATATGAGATATTAACCTCTACTATTAATCTTTTATATTGTTAATATTAGTAGAAATCATATATTTAAAAACTTTTACAACCAACATCAAAACAATGTGAGATACCATTCTTCTAGAGCTGGCAATTTTTGCCCATGCCCATTTCCCCGCCCAGACCGCCCACTAATAATGTGCATGGGGATACTTTAAAATTAAATTGGTATAAATGGGCAAGTACATTTAAAACCATGAAGTAGGATGGGCTAAATGGGCGCCTATATGGGCACCCACTGCTAAACACAAGGCTACGTCGGCTCTCCCCCAAATTTCCTCCCTCGACACAATAGATGCAGAAGCGAAGACAAAACACTCTCAACACAGAATCCAGAGAGAGATTAAATCTACATTGGCGAGAAATTTGAAGAAGAGTAAAAGAAAGCACGACAATGGCGAGAAATTGAAACCCGAAAACTTTAATAAGGGTAAGAATCAGGCAAATAAAGTGTGTAGGAGGAGCTTGAAGTGTGGGAGCAACAATGGCAGTATTCACGTGCCGTAGTACTTGGAAATCATGAGAAAAGAAACTCAAAATCTTGCAACGTACAACTCGACGAACAACCAAATCTTCGTCACCACTATCTCTGCATGTTATAAGGTGCAGCAGCAGTAGTAGTAGCGTGAAAACCGAGAGATGTGTATTGCAGTAGCTACGTAGTGGCATCAACTCTGTACTATATCCTACTCCTATGTGATTTACCTTTGAGCACTTATGTGAAAAAACGTGCATCTCGGATATATGAACTATATGCTTATATGATGATGATATTGGTATGCCTTGATATTAATAATGATATCTTGCTATGTATGTTGCATATTGCCATTACATGCATGTTGATAGCTTACAAAGTCTTTTTGACATACCCCCTCTCTTTACTGCTTTATACACGAGCAGACCAGATTCTTCACATTGAGGAGTTGTAGAGTTCCCGCATGTTCAAAGTTCTTGTTCCATAAAAAGGTTGTTAGCAAATGTCCTCTTTTTCTCTTTTGGCAAGGACGATGGGTTTTCAAAGCAAGTCATGCAGACTTGGCTTTGGGAATATGTTATCTAGTACTTTGAATTAGTAGTTGAATTTCCTATTGAGTGCCAACGCTTCTACGCCGAGCCTTGTACAGTTTCATGTTGGGTTCACTTGTTTTTAATCTACTACTGAGTATCACATTAGCTCTTATTTACTTTTGTTGTTTCTCCGGCAAGTTTAGCCGTCAAGGTGTGTTTTAGTATGAATTGTGTAGTTGTTGTGACAGTCCGACCCGGACCCCAATGCGAGATCCCGAGTCGTGCCGTCCAAATAGGCAAGATACAAGCATGCGCAAGTAGGATTATAAAATTCATGTGGCGCAACATCCCATACGAATAACAACTCGGCTACACTTGGCCGGAAAAACAACTTAAAATAAACAAGTCATCGGCGACGTTACAGCCGGAACCCAACAACTACTCCTACAATTTTAACACATGCATATAATATCCTCAACGGCCACAACATGCCGGAGACACAACAACAATAATATTTAAAAGAGCTTTAGCGGAAGAAACTGTAGCGAACCATTAACATATAAACAAGCTCGACATATAAGTCGGCATACAAAAGATTATAAATATCTAGTGATCAAGTTTACTACAACAACAAAATCCCAAGACAAGTCTAAGTGACTTTCTTCCCAACGTCCTTGCCAAAAACAAAAGACTAACTACCAAAAGTCCCAAAGGAGCAACCTTGAGCTCGCAAGCAACCAAACGTGATATGGCGAATCTAGCGTGAACCGTCTCCTCGGCTCGGATATAAGGAAAACAAAACAAACAAATAGGGTAATTCGAAAGACTTAGTAAGTTACTAAAAATGCATGTTCATGTTATAGCATGGCGTTTATCACAATTATGGTCATGTTCTTCATATAGCACTTAGCACATTATTCACATAAGTGCGGGAAAATCAATCATACAAGTAGGATATGATATAGTCACGGCCGCTCATGTAGCTCCGCAATAAACTTTGTTATTCGGTTCGTGCCATCGATGTTTTGTGAATTCATCGACTCATACCGAGAACCTACTCGATTTCATTAGAAAGCCAATGCGGCACGTATTGATACGGCAAAGGGGCTACTTCCCCACTGCGGCCCACAGTGGAGGTGTGTGTGAGGTCCCAGGTGCGGCGATCCATAGCGAGCACGAATCTCGCAATTCGTGAAGGCGATGCATCGTCCCACCCTGACTTAATAAACAAACCAAATAATGCCAGCTGGACTCAATGTGATGCACAAGTAGATATTTACTTGACTTAAACCAATTAAGGATCGAATCCGACAAGAGCGAACTCGACCGACCAAGTAGGGTATAAATCTCTACAATAATTCATGTCAAGGAAATTAATTGCTCAAAACCAATCTTTCATAACAACTTGTTGCAAACAATTAAACCAAGCTCATATTTGAGTAAACCCAATCAAACGTTGTCCAAACTTCGTAGGGATTGAAATTAGGGTTCAACATATTCAAATCTTCCCTAGAGTCGACTCCATTGAGTCTTTTCTCTAAATTCCCAATTTTGGAGAAATTGAAGCTATGTGCTTCATAACCCAACCTAGGCCATTCCTAAGTTCAACAAGGTTGTAAATTCACCAAGGCATTGCAATGTGATTCATATTCATCATTAAGTTCATTTTATAGGATAGAACACATAATAGCATAACAACATATCATGTAGGCTCAAATTAGAGCATTCACATATTGCACTTATTCAAGCAACACATATAATACATGTTTCTAACATGTTCAAAACCTCAATTAGTCAAGATGAAAGAGTATTATAAACTTTCATAGGCAAGAAATCATCCTATACATGCTCCTAGCAAGTTCATATTTTCAAAATACAAGTAGAAGGCATAGGAAGCAATTATGTGTCCTCATTCACCTCATACATCATAAGCTTTGTTTCCTTAGGGTCAATGAGAACTAAAACAAAGAAGAAAAGAAGTAACTTACTTGTATTCTACACCAAAGAAAGCAAATGAGAAAACTAATCGGTTGAAAATGATCTACTCTTCAAGTTCTTCACTTCTTGTGGAGGTGGATTGAGCAAATGAGTGAAGGATCAAGGAGGATGAAGAAGATAGCTTCAAGAAGCCATGGGAGATCTTGAGAGAAGATGAATTTCGTTCTTGGAGAGTGAGGGAGAGAAATGAGGTCTCTACAACTGATTTGTGGCTTAAGAATGGTCAACAAGTGAGTGGGACAAGTGTCAAGACCTTGTGGTCTCTTTAAAATCAGATTTTTGTGGGTTAAATGATCATTAGAGCTCTCTTAATCCACCCCTAAAACTAGTTAGAAATGTTAGGTCATAAGTAAGGAGGATTAGGGAGGTTTAAGTGAGGTTTAGAAAAGGATTTGGATAGGAGTTTAGGAGCAAAAGTCGTACAACAGCAAAACAGGGGAAAAATTCTGTAGGTGGTTCCAGAACTTGAGGCGGGCGCCTCACATGAGGCCAGGCGGGCGCTTGGACTTCTGGACCTGCTTATGTTCATTTTGCAATGCTCTCAGCATTGCCCCGCGAGCTGGTGATCAGAATTTGATGCGAGCGCATGGTCCAGCCCTTGAACTTGGTGTAAACATGTCCTAAATGGTCCCAAACTCATGGGCAACCATTCTAAGGTCTAACCCAACTCAAAACAAGTCGGAAACACACCCGAACAACAACCGGTACAAGGTAGAACAAGGCTCGAATCATGCGACGAATGGTTAACGAATCAAACACCAATCAAACACCAATCATACTAGGATAACTTGGACATGGAAAAGGCTTGTTTAAACAGGGTTATGAGCTGAATACAAGGCCGATAACTCAACGAACACTTCGCACGACGAAATACAAGAAATACGAGCAACGAGGGAAATCGCTAAGGCCAAAACAAAGCAATCGAACCGGCGATTCAACAAGCAAGCATACATGATTCTAAACATGTTAAAAGCTTCATGAATGACTTATGAATATTTCTAAATCATATATAGACTAAGTAAACATGCTCACAATCAACAAGAAAGCATGAAGGCAAGCACACAATGCACATGCAAGAATCTGGGGTGTTACAGTTGTTGGGTTCAGATTGTAAAGTCACCGATGAATTGGTTTAACTGTTATATCAGGCTTAAAAGTTTTAAAATTTACTGGCCTTTTAGCGCCGAGTTGCGTTACATGTACAATGTTGGGTTACGTCAATTTTCTTAATTGGGTCCTTGCATGATTATGTTGTCCTATTTGGACGACTTGACTCGCGATTCCTCTTCGGGCTTGGGCTCGGGTTGTCATAATGTTTATCTTGATGGTGTATTATTGAATTACATGGTATGTATATATGTAGGTATACATACTTATACTTGACGATTCTATGAATGTCCTAAATTGTATATATTTAAATATACATACTTATACTTGATAATTCCCTAAATGACTTGAAATGTATATACATAGATATACATATTTATACTTGATGATTATATGAAAGTCTTGAATAGTGTATATTTAGATATACATGCTTATATACTTGATAATTCACACAATGACTTGATGTGTATATACACAGTTATACATACTTACATATGATGACTTTTATGCGAATCACATTCTAACTCGGGCTCGGGCTCAGGTCGTCACAATATTCAGGGTCTGCAAACTGTCTGGGTTTATTTAATTTGAAGTTTTAAAAATTGTATGAGGTTTGTATTGCATTCAAATTTATCAAAATCCTGTTAAAGACTTGGTTGTATTTGAAATTTGAAAACAGGACAAGGTTTATAACAAAATTATTTTTATTGGCTAGAATGACGTGGACATGAGCTTTTCTGCCCAGTCGACGTAGGCAACCTGTAGACACCCCAATTTCGTACCCCTAGTATATGTGTAATATCCCGATAATTTTAGCAAAAATATTAATTTTTGTTAATTAATATTATGAACGTTTTGGACCTATGTAATTAATGTTATAATTATATGTGTTAAATTAATGCTTTGAACCTAATTAGTAACTAATTAAATTGGGTTGGGCTTGGCCCAAATGTGACTAGGTTTAATTACAACTCCCTAATAATATTACCTAATTAAGATTGGTTTTGGTCCATTTAATGTTAGGGTTAAGAAACCTAATAGAGTTTTTTGTATAAATAAATGTTTAAAAAATGAGAAAACCCTTACCTATTAACAGAGAAAAAAAAAAGAAGCGGCCGAAGAGAAAGAGGCGACGCTGGAAGTGAGCAACAAGCTGTGAAGAACAAAGCTGTGAAGAACAAATTGAGGTATCATTATTCAATAATTAATGCATTCAACTCTTTTGTGTTATGTGAGGGAAAGGGTTAATTGGCCATATTGATTATTTTCTTGAATCTGAATCCGTACAGAGAGGGCAATTGAGTGGGAGACCAATTGTGGACTTTGGTTTCTACATATAATATTAGTTATGTCATATGATATGGGTTTCTACATATGATAATTAGTTATGGCAAAAAAAAAAAAAAACAAAAGGAAAACAATGTCACTTTCGGTGTGTATTAAAAGATAAGACTAACATTATAAATTATAAATTGCCGTAAGATTAGTATACAATATATTTATATAATTGAATTTATATTTTGAATTTAGATTTGGGTAAGGAAGGCTAGAACGATCGTACGTGTTGCGGATAATTCTTTTGCTAAGCATTTCGAGGTAAGAGATTATACATCTTTTAGGTCTCTGATCTTTTATGTATCGTTCGTTAGGTTTCAATTAAATTATTTGATTTCGATATTTCTTGAAACGTACCCCGACTTTAAATCGACATTTGAATTTGAACTCCGTCGTTTACGCTTCTTTCGAACTCATAATTTGATTATCTGTTTATTCTCATATAATTATTGAATTTCATGTGAGATATCATTTATATGAAAAGTATGATTTTTTTGGCAATTCTTGATTTTGTAAAAATATTGATTACTTGAAATTCTACCATGATCACTAAGTTGAATTTATGACACTATGAATTATGAAACTATGATTTATGATGCTTATGAACGCCACTTGGCCCGTGGCGTGGTTATCCGGATATACCAATGATCTATGATTTATGATCTATGAACTATGAACTATGATTTATGAATTTGCTTGTGTGATCATGAGATTCTGTGAGTAGTCAATTGTCGCTAATTGGTATGGGACGGTTGGTGATAGTTGATTACTCGAGTCACCTTTGAACGTTTTTTTTCATTTGGATTCTTGCTCACTTAATTCGAAATTTGATATTTGCTTCCGCTTATCGATTTGTAATTCATGAATTTTGACTATTCAAATATATATATATATATATATATATATATATATATATATATATATATATATATATATATATATATATATATATTCATCTCGGATTTATTTCTGGTCAACTCCTCCTTAGTAACCGGAGGGGTTGTATATGAACTTACTGAGCATTGTTCGCTCACCCCTTCATACTCTTCTTTCTCAGGTAATGAGTAAGATTATTAGAGGATTTTGGCTCGGGTAGACCAAGATGACGGCTTCCGAGAATTTTAGATTTAGTCTTACTTATTGAATTATTCGACGGTACTTTAAAATAATTATGGACTCATGTCAAGTTTAAGATAGATTTTATATGTAAACATTTTGGGTTATTTTTGACTTAAGTCAAGGATATTAAGATTTAATTATTACGAGATTAGAACATTTATGATTTAAGTTATGATTGTTGGTGATGTGGCCAAATTGTGGGATCGTGGTGTCGGTGCCGAATTTGGAGTGTTACAGATTGGTATCAGAGCAGGTCCCGGCCGGAAATGTGGGAACAAAGTGATGTGCGGACCAAAGTGCTACACCGCAGAAGGTGGGAGCCACCTCTTGATCCCCGTACGAGCCACCTCTTGAATCCTGCATCGCCCGGGATACGATTTGGCCTTGACGGGGACATCAAGGATTTGAGTGGGGGAGATTGTAATACCCCAATCCCACATCGGATAGATGTGGGACTTATGTTTCATGATTTATAAGATAGTCATGCGCTACTACTGGGCACCAACATCATCCATGGACTTTTGGGTCGACTTGTGGTCGACCTGATGACCCAAGGTGTTGTGTGCTCAGTGGACCAGTGTGTGGGCTACACATAGCGGGCCGGGCTCTTGGGCTCGTGTCGTATAGTGTGTGGGCTCTTGGGGCGTTACAATATGACATGTCATAAAATATCAAGACCTGTTGAAAGGACTAACGAATGTCAAGTCATAGAGTTTAAAATGCAAAAGAAAAGAAAGGATGCATAAACTGTGAACTGTAGGGTAGCGCCCACAGCTTCCCCCTTCACTGGTGTTCTTGGCTTACGGTGCAATCTTTTCAGCGCACGGTACAAGCCATTGAATCTCAGTTGATGATACTTAGCTGTGAAGGAATCCCTCATCCTTAGCTATAAATAGAGACATCCGACTTCAGAAATTCACACAGTTCACGTAGTGAGAAATTTTCACCACGCAGTCTGTGAGCATTCTCCCGAGAGAACGCCGAGGTTATTTTCCTCTCCAGCCCCGAAGCTCTGCCAAACTACAAAATCTCTTCCCTAAACAATCAAACTCTCCGGCTAAAGTGAACCATAGTTGCCCTGCTGAAGCAAGTAGTTGCTATGCCCGATTTCAGACGCAAGCAGACAAGTAAATCCAGGCAAATCAAGCAGTTGTGCTGCCCGGATCCTGAGGTGAAAACAACCAAACGGAGCAGTCACGCTGCCCGAAATTCATTGAAAGAAAAAAAAGTCCCTCTCCCTGAAGGAAAGAGTGAGCACACCCTAAAGACTACTAGAAATAGGTTTGGTACGGGATAAAACCTCCACGCTTCAGGAGGTAGGTACTTTAAAGTTTATTTACTTTTTACCTTAAAAAAGTGTTATTTAAAATAGTAATATATCATGAAATAAGCAGTTATACTGTCCAAATTTCTATAACAAATAACACTAAAATAAGCTGTTATTATGACAAATATACTTTTATAAAAGTATATTTGCAACTCTAAAATGAGGCTGCTATAAGTTGTGTTATTTCTTTATTATAGATATTTAATTAATTTCTTTTCTGTCTTTACTTTAAAATGTCGAAACAGTTATATTTTCTTTTACTTCTAAATTAGTTTCTTTTCCGTTTTTACTTTAATTGTGATAATAGTTACATTTTCTTTCTAACATATTGTACAAGTGTGGAGCACACGCTAAATAACTAATATTTATTAATTTATAGCTACATATTTTTAGATAAAACACTTATGCTCTCCTAAATAATACTCCATCCGTCCCTAAAAGTAGTGAGAGATCCCATTGCAACACTATAAGGGTATTTGAGAATTATGCACAATGGAAAACTATATAATATCTAAAGTCTTATAGTCATTTTTATAACATAATATTGATTTTAATTGTAATTGTGTTATTTTTATCTTGTCTAATTAATCAATCAATAAATAATATAAATATGTAAAACACACTTTGATATAATAAAATAAAGTGTGAGATAAGAAATTAAGAGAGATTGTGCAAGAGATATTTGACACGGTAATTTTTAAGGTGGTTTAGAGGAACTTTCACTCTTAATTAGAACATATGGTCTAATCCAATATATTTCTTGTTGACATATACGTGTGCATCATATATGCTATACTGCTTGCATATTCTAGACATAATCAATGTGACTTCTTCACCTAGCAACGCAATCGCTTTGTTCACTAGAATGCGACCGCTTAAACTTCTGAGACTCCCCCGTTCTTCCAAGCTACAACACGATCACTTCGATAGAACTAACGTGACCAGTTCGCTAACAACACGATCACTTCGATAGAACTAACGTGACCAGTTCGCTAACAACACGGTCACTTTGCCTTTCTTTCAAACACTATAAAAAATTAATCCCCACAATTTTCACTCCAACTTAACAACACAATATAGGATACCAATAACACTCAAACATAAATGATTTCAAAGCTCACACAACACCAACATAATGAAATCATGTTTAAATGCATGCCTAGCAAACACGTTCAAACACATTTTATACAAAAAATTAATACTAACACATATTTGAAATTTCACGGGTGTTACAAGGTCTATGTCTCCGCCAACCCTTAGAAAAATTTAACGCCTCCCTTTCCTCTAATTACATCCATAAAAAAAAAAAGTATTATGCTCACATTTCGTTCATTCCTATTAAATTTATATAAATTTGTTGTGCACAACGGAGGCAATTATAATCAATAATAGAGTAATAGAAATATCAATCAAAGAGAAAGAGAGAGATTGTGGTCAATAGTCTTTTGAAATTTTAATATGGTCAACCTTATTACCGTTTTAGGGTTATAACTATATATATGATACAATATCAAACCCTAAACCAATTTAATAATTAAAATATTGTAATACTAAATTAATATAATAAATATACATTAAATAATAGTTTAATACTCATTCCGTTCCGGACAAAGAGATCCCCGTTTGAAAGTCAATTTTTTTTAAAAAAAATAACATTTTTTGTTGCCCATTAGTAATAAAATAACATTTTTATACCTTAATTTTTTAAAGTGAACTCTTTAGGTGAAATATCGAAAAATGAAATAGTTGACTATTTGCCCAGAACGGTGGGAGTATTGTCTAAGGTAAACATTTAGTAAAAAATTTACTACTAATTTTTTTTGGAACAAAGATTACTATTTTATTTTTATTAAACAAACCCATCAAAACTCTTTTTAACGTTTTTTTTTTTCTGTATATACTAGGGCTTGAAATAAATACTTTCAAACTTTTGGTAATAAGGCAGCGTTCCCGATTGGCCATCTCGATTCCTAACATATCCTGGTTCAAGTGCACCACAATGAAGATATCAAAGGCTTTGGATCAATGATCAGTGGTACCTTCGTAAGCATCCTATGAGGGTATTTAAGTGGTCGCCAAATTTCAGGCCTGATGTGGAAAGTTCAATTGTTCCAGGTTTGGCCTTCCTGGACTTCCGATTCGTTTCTTTAGTAAATCTGTGTTGTTCTATCTTGCTGCCTTGTTTGGAAGGCCCCTAATCCTTGATCACCCAACCATTAATTTAACCCATCCAATTGTTGCTCGTGTTTGCATTAAAATTGATCTTCAAAAGGTTTGTCCTTCTAGGGTTTGGGTTGATTGTGGTAATGTTTTCCCCAGCTTTTGGCAGCCTATTAAGGCAGAGAATATGCCAAGCTATTGTAACCACTGCCTTCGACAGGGGCACCATGAACTAAATTGCAAAGTGAAGAATCATGAACTGAATCATACAGAAACTATACGGCCCAAACCCAGGGCCGTTCCTGGGCATAGGCCCAAAGGGCGACCGCCTAGGGCCCAAAAAAATTAGGGGCCCAAAATTTATTTATATGTATAGTATATATATAATATATAAATATAATATTAATAAATATAAATAGGGAATATGGAAAATTGTTTGGAAACAAGAAACGGAAGCATGAGCTTGATGCGGTGATACCGGCAGACGAAAGGTTAATTAGATGGAAGGGCGGACAACGGGACAGTCGGACATAAGGATCAAGGAGATGGAACGATCAACGGCGACCCTCGACCTCGAGATTCACTCTTCAGTCTTCCCTATGTATCTATGACCACCATATTAATTTCCACTCCACCTTCAGGCTCTGTTTCAGTTCGATTTCAAAGGCTCAAAGCAAGAAAAACTCTCACAGTCTCACTCACTTAGCCACTCTGTCGTTCCTCATCCACTAACTCAAAGCCGCCGGCGCCGGTGAAGGACTGATGATGCAGGTACTCGTCCAATTTTTCCTTATTTCAATTTCAATTTTCAAAAAGTTTCCCCTCATTAGGCCCTTCTCTGCTTTAGACGAATCAGACATTCAGACCCTAAACCCTCAAAGTCTCAAACCCATATTTCTTTTGGTTTAAGGTTTTTAGGGCTCGTAAATTAATTTTTTTGTTGATCCACAATTTCTTTTCAAAATCACATAGTCTAAAAATTGTTTAAGTAGATAATAGATTAGAAATTTACAAATTATTTCTTATATGTTGGTGCAGCATTCCAGCAAACAATCGAGCTTGTGGCCCTTATTCGTTATTTTGCCCCGGGCCTTTGAAATGTCAGGAACGGCCCTGCCCAAACCTGCTCCTAGTAGCCAACGATAGACCCCTAAGAAGATGGTTAAAGATTTTTCTCATATTCATGACATTGCGCCTTCTTCCTCTCATACCCATGCAAACCCAATTTTGATTTCTTCTCCTAAGAAGGACTCGAACAACTTTAAGGCCTCTGATCCCGTGTTGCTGAATGATCATGTGAATTCGACTTTACCATCTACTACCCCTATTTTCATTACTTCTCCTTTGAAGGTACATGACCTTGTAAATCAAGATCTTCCTATTTCTTCCTCTATTATGGACACTAGAGGTGACAAACCTGATCACACTGCTTCGACTAATCCTACCATTGTGACTCCTGTTCATAATGATCACGTACGTCATTCCTCTAGCTCTTCCATTGCGACTCCCAAAAGTATTCATGAGGCAGGCTCGGCCTCTTGTGATTCATTGATTTCTCATAATAAGTTTGCAGTTCTTAACATCATTGACAGTGAGGATGTTGATAATCAAACACTGTTTAAGACTCTTAATCTTGAGATTCCTATTTTTCCGAATAAAAATAAATCCAAGCCTCACATTCCTCCTACCAAAAATTGACCAGATCAACTGCTTCTAAGCCCTCAGATTCAGCTTCCCTTAATCAGTTTCATGAATATTTGTAAGTCTAGTTGGCAACGAAATAAGGCTAAAGGGGGGGTGAATAACCTTTTTAAAAACTTTGAGGGTTGTTTTGAAAAATTTTAAAAGATGCAAGGAAAAAAATAAGTTTTCAGCAGCTGATTATAATATCAGCAGATAGCATCCGCTGAATGTGAAAACTATGTAGGTAGCTGCTGCTGAAATGTAAACCGGTTTGGTTTGGTTTTATTTTGATTACTTAAGTATAGGAACTAAATTGAAGTACAATAAGTATAAGATCAACTCACTAAATAATTCAGGAATATAGCTATTAAACACTTAAATAGATATAAGTTATTTAAGTGTGTGAACAGTAAAAACAGTAGATAGAAGGACATAGTATTTGGAGTGATTCATAGTATTAAAACTATTACGTCCACTACCAAGTTGGTCAAACTTGGATTTTGAAATGCACTAAATATATTGAAATTCTAAGTGATCACTAACGGATCTGTGTACAATTAAAACCAGTGTTTGAGGAGTATGATTGGGCAACAATCGTTCAACAATCAAGTATTCTTTTAAGATTAGAAGTAGGGAAAAATACAATGATTGTCTAAACAACAGCTAGAAAGAATGAAAGGAGAAAGAACATCTAGTAATTGTTTGAGAACTGGAACACATCAATGAAAGAATTGCTTTGAAGGAATCTGATGTGTGTCTAACCGTGGATTGAAGCAAATCAAAGAAAGAATATCATTTGAGTGGTGAATGATTTCTTCAATCCTCTTCTATTCTCCTATGTCTTCTATCATGAGAACTTGAACATTTCAAGGAAGGAGTAACTTGAAGGGATAAGTGAAATGTTTGTACCAAATTCTCTATCTTCTCTCATTAAGTCTGTGAATCCTTGCTCCAAACTACTTTATATAGAGATGCTTGAAAGTAGCCGTTTGAAAAAGCAAGGATAATCTTTGAAAAGTGATGATGAAGTCTATCTTTCAAACCTCGAAGATCTTGAAGAGGATTTCTGAAATGGAAAATATCACCTATCCAAAGATCAAAAATTCAAGGATAGAGTGGTTAGATATCTTCTTTCGTAAAATGAGGAGAGTAGATATCTTCTAGCATGATATATTTAAAGAGAGTGGCTGGCTAGAAGATATGCTTCTTTGGAATATTTAATGCAATGGTAAACTGTTGATCATTAATTTTAATGTTTTTATAAAAAGTCTACTTTTGAACAGTTTAACGTATAAATTTAGATGACCATGAAGTAAATGCGTTAGAATGGCCAACAATGTTTTTCAAAGAACGTTTGTTTAAAATACTGTTTGAAGGAATATTTTTATATATATAAATCATTTAGGTATTTTAATCATAAGAGTCTAAGTAAATAGAGTATCTTTTAGCGAGGCAGCAGATGTCATCTGCTGATTACTTTAGCTTCAGGAGATGAATTTATCTTTTAATGAACGACTAATTTTTAGCTAATAGTAAAGTCCATGCATTTTCAAAAATATCGTTTTTAGGAAATCATGAAAGTATTGATTTCGAAATTAGACGGACGCGCATTGATTCAACGGAGTATAGTTTTCAGCAAATAGGGATTCAGGCATAGGAAAGCATAGCGGCTAAAAATTGAATTTTGATAACAGTGGGTGTAAGAAACTATTTAGAAAACTACAGCTATTAAGTAAGGGGATCAGTAGCTAGCTATCTGCTGCTGACTATGTTACGATAGATTGAATAAGACTTGTAAGAGGTGCCTACCTTAGTCTGAGTTTATTTTATCTTGCATTAAAGTGGCAAAACATTTGTTGAAGGTCTACTTGTTGAGCTTCAGCAGGAATAACTTTAGACTTGCTAAAACATAATCGATTTGATTTTAGTTAACAATTAATCAATGTTCTAATCACGTAAAACTATAATTAACTCAACCTATTATATTCACATAGATATATCTATTAAAGTGATTTTAATTTAGTAGGTGAGTTTCTGTGAGTCCTAACTAATTCGTACTTGTTTTTTTATATCCTGTAAGGGTAAAATAGGCAAAGCCTATTTTACCTTGTTTTCACCTTTCTTGGTCAAAGAAGGAGTTTAATTTAGTCAATGGTTATTTAGGTGTTAGATTTAGTTTAGAACACTTTAGGTAGATTGGTTTTTTTCTTTGATAGGAAAATCTTTCAAAAGATTTAGGCAATATAATTTTGGTAACTAAATCTCTGCAAATAAATTAGTTATTCCAAGTATCATAGTCTTGTTATGAAACATAATCTTTCATGATTAATTGCTAATCTCTTTCCTAGTAGGAGTATGTTTGTTTGCCGGTTGCTTGCAGGAATCATTGCCTATATAATAAGAGCTGGATGTCGAAGCAGGGAGTGCGCGTGGGAAGCTTGAAAGAGAGAAGATAAAATCCTATAAACCGTGAGCAATCTTGCTGGAGTCTTTTGAAGCTGTTCTTCCATTTGAACAGAAGTTGTTTGAAGCTTCTGATCATGCAATATCAACAACTTCTTTGAACTCTGAAGAACTGGTTATGTGTGCTTCCTTTTTTTCTGTCATCAGGAAGTTGATTTTTGTTCTTTCTTCCCACGTTTGATTTAGTAGTTTATGTGGGATTTTTTGATTTTCCAAGATACTATATCTTGTGAGAATTTTTGGTTGTTATTTGTGGTAAAACATTATTGGTTTTAATAATATTTGTGTGGCCTTGAGGCTTGGTCTACAAGTACTAGACTTGTAGATTGTTTTTTTGGTTAATATTTGTCAACTTAATTCTGTTTTAAATTAAGTCTGTCTACAAAACTTCCACTGCTATCGTTTTGATATTATTTTCTGTTCTTATTGTCATTGCCATTGTTGCAACAATCACTGCAACATTGGCAATCACATTGACGCATATTGAGAATCAGTGGTATCACGTTCTTTCATATTCTAAGGTCTAATTAATGGGTTTAAGTAATTCTAAACATCTATGTTTCAATAATATTAAAGTTTTTTTTCTGGAATATTAGAGGTATTGGAACGACCCTATTGTTTCCCAGCTCAAACAACTTGTTAGACTCCACAACATCTCTATTGTTGTTGTTTTTGAACCCATGCTTGATTTGGAAAAAAATCAATCTCATTACTAGTAACCTCAAGTTTAGGTTTTGCTTTTCCAATTTCGATAGTTCTATATGGGATTTCATTAAATCATGCTTTACTTGTAGCTTAATTCAAGATACCTCCCAGCATATTACTCTTCAAATTCAGCATTATTCTTAGCATTTTCATTCCTTCTTCACTTTTGTTTATGCGAGGTGCGACTCGCGAGAGTGCTAAGATTTATGGGACGATCTAGTTCAGTTCAACTCCAGATTTCTGGATGTTCCGTGGTTGATTGGCGGGGATTTCAACATTATCCTTTCCCCTAGTGAGAAATCAGGTAGTTCGGGATGGGATCACTCTGGTGCTTTGGATTTTCATGTTTGCTTATTTGCGGCTGCGCTATCTGATTTTGGTTATTCTGGTAGTGATTTTACTTGGTGGAATAAATGTGAAGGTTCCTCTACTATCCATGGACGCATTGATCGTGTCTTGTGCAACACTCGCTGGATGGATAAATTTCATGCTAATAATGTACAGCATCTCAACAGAACCTGCTCTGACCACTCTCCGTTGCTTACCACTATTACATAGCATGTTACTTCCAAGCCTACTGTATTCCGTTTTGTTAATGTTTGGATTACTCACGCCACCTTTATGGACATTGTTCTTAATTTGTGGATTTAGCATGTGAATGGAAGACCTATGTCTCGGCTTTCTATGAAGCTTCGCAATGTCAAAGCTGCCTTTAAATCTTGGAACAAAACTGTTATTGGTAACATTTTTGTTAATCTCCGCACTTCTGAAGATGATGTTTGGGAATATGAGCTTTTTTATGAGCTTAATAATTCTTCTACTAATCGTGCGAATCTTATGGGGGCTCAAGCTTGCCTTCGTCTTCATGTTTCTATGGAGGAAGATTATTGACGCCATAAATAAAAAATAAATCATTGGCTTAAAGAGGGGCAGGGCCATTCCAAAATGTTTCATGCCTCTGCTAAATAAGCTCAATGTCGCCTCTATATCCATTCTATCAGGGATGGTGATGGTACTTTATTGGACTCGGAGGAAGATATTAAACAGGCTATTGTGCGATACTTCACTTCTCAACTCCAATCTGAGGGGGAAACTCGTGGATCTGACTTGGATTTGATACATAATATTATCATTGATGCCTGGAACACTACCCTTATTGCCCCTACTATTGTTGCTGAAATTAAGGCTGCGGTTTTTGATATGAATGACCACAGTGCTGCTGGTCTGGATGATTTCACAGGAAAGTATTATGCTGCTTGCTAGGACATTATTGGGGTTGATATTTGTGAGGCAGTTATGGAAATTTTTTCAGGGTTCACTCTCCCTAAATCTTGGTCTAGTACTTTGATTGCTACAATTCCTAAGGTTGATAGGCCTGCTACTTTTAAAGACTTTAAACCCATTAGCTTATGCAATTTCTGCTCTAAAGTTATTTGCAAGATTCTCTCCTCTCGTCTTGCCTCAATTTTACCGTATATCATTTCAAAGAATCAAAGTGCTTTCACCAAAGGACGCCTTATTCAGGATAATATTCTTCTTGCACTTTTTTTTTTTTTTATATTCTTCTTGCACAGGAGATGGTGAGTCATCTTGGTAAGAAAGTTCTTGGTTCCAACGTGGCTCTGAAGCTTGATATGGTCAAGGCTTTTGATCGGGTCTCTCTTGGATCCTCCTTACTCGGGTGTTGAGAAAAAAAAATTCATGAAATTTTTATAGATCTTATTTGGCGGCTTTTACATGAGAATAGGTTCTCAGTGTTGATTAATGGGGAGTCGGCTGGATTTTTTTCCCTCTATTCGTTGTCTTCAGCAAGGCAACCCTTCATCTCCTAGCCTATTCATTATTTCTGCAGAAGTTCTTAGTAGGAGTATTGATCATCTTCATCACCAAGTTCTCAATGTGATCTATTCTATTGTCAACGGATGCCTTAATGATTCATATCTGGCATTTGCTGATGATATCATTATTTTATGATTATCTCAGCTTATGAGTCTGCTTCTGGTCAGATCATCAACATGTCTAAGAGTTCTTATTTTGTGGCTCCTTCTACGGTTGCCAATAGATCTACTGTAATTGCTTTTGAATTGGGTTTCCAAGCTGGTGTTCTCCCTATCACGTATCTTGGTTGCCCTCTTTATTATGGTCGCAAGAAGAAACAGTTCTTTGACTCTCTTATTCTTAAAATGCTTTTATCAATCCTGCTGGCCACATTACTCTCATTAATCATGTTCTCCGTTCTATTACCATGTATCAGATTGCCTCTGTTGACCCTCCTGCTTCGGTGATCTCCATGATTAATCGTATTCTCTCTATTTTTTTCTGGTGTCACATTGATGATAAGAATAAAAGCGATTAGATCTCTTGGCAAGTTTGTTACAGACCCCCCTCTGAAAGGGGTACTGATATTCATTCCTTGTCTGATCTTATCAATGCTTTGGACCTCAAACTCTGGTGGCACTTTCGCTCCGCCTCAACTCTTTGGTCTACCTTTCTGAAGGCTAAGTATTACTCACGTTCCCACCCAAATTGCGTCACTATTAAAGGTTCCCATGCTTGGAAAAGATTGATTAAAGCTAGGGGTTTCGCTGAACCATATATTTCTTGGATAATTGGCCATGGTAACTACTCGATTTGGTTCAATAATTGGCTTCGTGATTCCCACCTCGAAAGGCCCACGGATTGCACCATTCAGGTTGTTAAAGACATTTTTCAAAACTCTTCCAATTCTAATCACGCTAGAGCTGCTTCTCTTCCTTTTCATGTTGTTCATCAGATTACCAAGTAGCATATTTCCGTTGATGATGTAGAGGATCACCCTTGCTGGACCACTACTTCTAAAGAGAATTTCACTCTCTCCTCGGCCTACTCTTTTGTTAGAACTGCCCATCCTACAATTCTCTCTGCTAATTTCATTTGGCAAAAGATTCTTCCTACGCACAGAAGTGTCTTCCTCGGGCGTCTCTTCCTCCATAGGCTGCCTTTGGATGAAGGATAGTGGTGCAAGGATATTTTTCTAGCCTCTAAGTGTAGTTGTTGTGAGTCGGGTTTTATCGAAACATTTGATCATGTTTTTCTCTCTAGCAACACTGCTTCTACTATTTGCTTCACTTCCACACTCAGTTTGATGTTCCATTTCAGTTTTCATCCATCCAGCAATGTTGTTTTACATGGTGGTGTAGACACCCCAATTTCGTACCCCTGATATGTAACTCTGGCATGTGATATCAAGAACTGTTTAAACTTAACAAAATGTCAAGTTACACGGTTGAAAATGCAAAAGGAAAAGTATGAGGCATGAATAGTGAACTGCAGGGGGGAAAGTGTTGAAAATTGAAACTGGAATAGTAGCTTAGCGCCGCGCCACGTGGCCTTGGCGCCGCGCTTAACTAGCTGTTTGGCCGCGCCAAGGTCCTGAATAGTGCCCACTTCGTTAACGCATTGTACAAAATGGCAAGCGCGCGGTACAAGCCGATGAAGCACAAATCCAACTATAAATAGAGGTCCCCGGCTACGCTTTGAGACAGATTTTCTCGTCAAAGGCTTGAAGCCTAGGAAAACTCTACCTAATTTATACGCGGTATGCGATCCCCTCCTATCATAAAGCCTCAAAACCCTACCAAATCTCCTCCAAACACAAATCCAACCGGTTAAAGTGATCCCTAACCCTTTAGTTAGGCATCCACCTTGTTTCCCCGGCCCAAAAACCATAAAGTAAGCCGTTATTCTGGCCGAGTAAATAGGCTGAAATCACCCGAAATAAGCCGTTATTCCGCCCAACCAAATAGGCCAAAACCACCAAAATTAAGCACGTCATTCTGCCCGAGTGAGTATGCCAAAACTAACATAAATAAGCCGTCACTCTACCCAAATCACAGCAGCAGCAGCAATAAAAGTCTCCCTCTCCCGAGAAGGACAGAGCGAGGATACTCCGCTCTAAAAGGTAATAGCATTTAAGGGCGCTTTTTTTTATTCATTTATAAAGATTGTTATTTAAAATCCAACACAATGTAGCCAATATAAGCCGTTGTGCTACCTGGATTAGATTAGGAAATATTATGTAAAAGAGTCGTTATAATGACCAAATATTTTTGAATATATTTGTAATTATTGTAAGGAGATGGCTGCAAGTCCGTAAATAATGTAGCCACGGATGTATTTGTTTTATTTTTCCTGTCTTTTAATGTTTTATTTATCTACTAAATAAATATAACAATAAGCATACTTTAGCCAAAAACTATTTTGAGACCGAAAGGGCGAGTTGGGTGCCTAGCACCTTCCTAACTCGTAACATAGCCTCCGAACCTGTTTCTATCTCTGGTTTTCTTTTTCTTTTTTCTGGTTTTGCTTTATTTTTGCCTTAAAATAAAGATGGCGATTCTAAAACTTTTGGATCCAGTGGGGTCTCGCAACACTCCTTCTTTGCACTTTTCCGTTTTCCCCTAAAAAAAGGGAAAATAGGAATGGAAGAGAGATGTATTCTCATATCCTGATATCCCCTAAAAAAGGGATAACTTGATGCGGGAAACTCAAAGCTCCCATAGTGATCCGAAACGGGCCATAAGGCTATTTTTAATAAAATCCATAGTGATGGAGCCGCAACATCATTTTTTGCACTTTTCTATTTTCCCCTAAAAAAGGGAAAATGAGAATGAAAGGGTGATGCATTCCCATATCCTAGTATCCCCTAAAAAAGGGATAACTTGATGCGGGAAACAAGTTCCCATATTGGATTAAAAATCCACTAAAGGTAACCTAGGCGCATTCCAACGCACTATCATAGACAACACTCCTCTCACAATTTTGATTTCGTCTTCCCCTAAACAAGGGAGGGTGAAACGAAAGAAGTGGTGTCCCGCATCCGCACGTACGCGCACCCCTATCCAAGGGCGCGCGGAGCGCGGGCGCAGTCCCGGGAGCCCACAATGGCGACTCTGCTAGGGAGTTGTTTTATTTTAAAATAAAATGGAGGGCTAGACTCAAAAATAAAACTTTTTTTTTATTTGTTTCTGGCTAAAGTATGTTTGTTATATTAATTTATGCATTTGAATATTGCGTTCTTATACATCCGTGTCTATATGTGTGGATACGATCCTCCATCTTGCAGCAGTTTCGTTCCGATAACTGTTACAGGTGTATTTAAAAATATTCTTTAAAAAAAATCGAAAATAGAAAAAAAAATTCGAAAAATCAGAAAATCAAAAAATATATATATTATATATATGTTGTAATAAAATTCCGGGCAGCACAATAAAAAGGGCCGGAGCTTTATTTTTTAATATTGCTTTATTTTCAGCTCTGTATTATTATTTCTTCTGTTCATTTTTTTCTTTTTTTATTCTCATGTTCAATTTGTACATATTTGCATTCATTCTGTCATTTTATTTTGAGAACATATGACCAATTTGTAATTAATAGGGATAGATAGATTCGTCACTTTTCTTTCTATTTCTTAATGTGGTGTGCTTGCTTGCTTGCGCTCAAACTAAAAAGCCTAGAAAATCCACGCGTAACAGCAAGACAGGCCATATCTGTTTTATTTTCTGTTTATATATCTGAAAATAAATAAAGATTTTACTTTTTTTTAGTTACTGTACACACGCGCACTCATGTAGGTATATTCCGAACTGTTACCCTACACCACGGCCAGCCTACCCCCTGCATGAGCCAATGCTAGAATGCATATAGATTCTCTGGATACTTCATTGACCGACCGGTTTTTGCATCTTTGAATCGCGGATCAGCCCCTGTCAAATAAATAAATAAATGATGAAAAAAAGATATATATATATATATATATATATATATATATATATATATATATATATATATATATATATATATATATATATATATATATATATATATATATATGCACATAAAAAGAAAAATGCGCAAGTTTAAAAAAAAATGATGAAAATAAAATGCGCACAAAAAAAAAAAAAGGGCGATTTATTATTCTCGATGCTCGACCTAGACCATTTCGAATGGTGGATCTGTAAAGAGTATAGGCCCTTCGCCTAGGACCGATCCGATCGGGGAGTCGATCGAAAGGCAGGTGGAATACGTTGGTCCTATACTCTAGAGAAAGAATCCACTGTTCCAGGAAAAAGTCCTGAGACTGTCAAAATAAAGCAGGTGCTTATCCGGTCAACTGTAGGGAACAAATAAATAATAATAAAATATACTAATAAAGGCACGATGTACTCCAAATCCAGAAAGCCTTCAGCCAGCCTTCTGATACCTCCAAACCCATTTTCCTCAGAAACCTGGCCCAAATTTGGAAAGACAGAGATAGTACTGGCCGGTTGATCTGACGGAAATAAGCCGAAATCAGACCGGAGGGTATCGATATCGAATCGAGATAAGGGCGAGAATCGATTCGAGAGAGGTCGGCAAGTATGGCAACATGAGCGATCGATATGGGAGCAGATTCGGGGGATCCGAGTGCGCTCACTCCGACAATGCGGCGGTGGCTGGGCAGAATGCGGATTCACGACATGATCGCTTGCTAAGACAAATAGCAAGTCTTATACAAGGTCCAAAATCCAGTGGTGAGGTGAACTCTTCCCCTGCAGTCCCCCAGGAAGCATCAACCCCCCATGTGCCTCCAAACCCAACTCCCCAGCCAAACACTAACCCACCAAATATGGCCACTACCCCAAATCCCAATCCTCCACCAAGTCCCTACTACCCAAATATCAGCCCTTACCCGTCCTATCCTCCATATCCTCTCCCAAACACCAAAATTCCCTAAAGTCCAAATGACCTCCCTTTTTCCGTAACCAACCCACTCCAGAATAGCCCATATATAAACCCACAAAGTTATAATTCGCCAGGCCAAGTTACCACTTATTTACCTTATAACGATCCTGGCCGCCCAGCCGAAACCATCCAGAACCCACCAACCCAAAATCCTTATCCTACCCAAATTCCACCAACCCAAAATCCCTATCCTACCCAAATTCCACCAGCCCAGAATTCACCAGCCCAAAATCCATATCTAGCCCAAAATCCTTACCAAATACCGCAGCCAGAAATTAACCTAGCCTTCCCTAATCCAGCCGGTATATACCCAAAGCCAACTCCCCCAGCCACCAAAATGGAGGCCGACATGGAAAATATAAAGGCCATGGTACTAAAACTTCTCAACAAAGGGGAATTTTCTACGTGGGCACTAGCATTATAACCAGCGACAGTATTGCCTTTAAAATTCAAAATGCCCGACATAGAAAAATTTGATGAAATTTGGATGCCCTATATCCCACTTAAGATCTTATTCCAATGCGATCAAGGGAGCGCTTTGAGGCCATGGCTGCTAATTTTCACCTTACCTTAATAGGAGCTGCTAAGCAATGGCTAATGTTGTCTGATAATGGCACCATGAATACTTGGGACCAGATAGCTGAAGGGTTCCTGGAAAGGTATAAAGACAACACCGCCCCTGAAAATAGAAGGGACCTTGAGTCATGCACCCAACGGGAGAAAGAAACCTGTGCTGAGTTCGTAGTAAGGTGGAAAAGAAAGTTGGCTCAGACCTTTGACAGGCCTGATCCAGCCAAGTCATGCAGAATGTTCGTCAAAAACCTCCAGCCCATTTACCTGGAACACATGCGGTATCTCCCCTACACCAATTTTAAATAAATAGTGGAGATAGGAGCCCGTATTGATGAAGATATACGGACGGGGCAATTACAAGTCAATACGCCTCCTAGCTCATTTCGTTACTCTAAAGGAAAGACAGCCGCAACCACACCAGCACCAGTCGTCAATATGGCAGGAAATGCATCAGCCACTTTTCCTACCCAAAGTTATGGCACTGTTCCATGGTCATATGGAGCGGACAGGTCTGTCAACACAGTCGGAGGGAATAATGGCCCGAACAGAAATTTCAGAAATCAGAACCGGCATGATGATGAACTGCAAGCCTCCTAGTCTGTGATCCTGCAGGGGCTAATGGCACAAGGAGTGTTAAAAGCCTATGGAAAATTATAAGCCACCAAACCCCCTGCCCAGGACCTGGAATCATGCCCAGTACTGTGAATATCACCGCTGCAGTGGTCACCTCACCGATAAATGTTATATACTCAGAGATGCTATCCAGGATCTTATAGATGATAAGGTTATTGAAAAGCCTCCTCCCAGACCAAATATAGTCATTAACCCGCTACCTCAAATCAACATGATTGAGGTTGATGAAAATTTTTGTGTGCCCGAGTTCGAAACAAATAAACGCCCATTACCATATATCCTTGTTCCTTTCTTTCCATCCCCATCCATAAAAGAGCCTAGCTTCAATATGCTCTCTTGGGACACTATCCTATGTAGCCAAAATACTTGTAATATTGAAAAAGCCACTTGGGTCGGAGGAGATGTTAGCCACCTTACCCGATCTGGCCGAGCCGGCCAACCAAACTCGAAAAGAGGTGATCACTCTGGCAAAGACCAAACGACAGCTTCTTGGGTATGATAGGCAGAGGTACTAATTACGAGAAGCACCCTGCTGAGTTTGAGTCTATTTCTAATAAGCCTCTGTAGAACTAGTATACTACGACCGACACGCTTTAGACGCCCACAGATCTAGTAGACTGCTTCGTATATATTATCCCTATTCCTTTCCCTATCTTTACGGATTGGTCATCTATCGATCTGCTCCCTAAAATTGACGATCTCAAACCCCAGGTCTTCAATAATGTAATAAACCCTGTACAGTTTACTTTTAATAATAATCTAAATGTCTTTGCTTATTTCCTAGTTGCACCTACATTAAAAGACACATTAAACAATTATAATGATGAGTCATTTAATGAAAAGGACCCAAGAGATAAAAAAAATTATTTGCTTGAGCTTGTAAAGTCAGTTGAGCACCAGGAACAATATCATTCACGGCAGCTGGAGACTGATCCACTATCAATCTGGGGCTGGACAATGAAATCAAAGGAGGCAAAATTGGCAACTACCTGCAAGGCCCTGAAAGGGTAACACTCATTGATCTCCCCAAAGAATTCGTAGACATATTTGCCTGGTTCTATGAAGACATGTCGAGACTAAATCCAGCCTTGTCGAACACCGGACCCCCATATATCTGGATGCTCAGCCAATCAGGCAAAAGCTCCGCCGCATCAAGCCAGAATAGTCGCTACAAGTTAAAGAAGAAATCATGAAACAGATGTGTGTCAATTTCATTCGGGTAATAAAATACCTGATCTGGCTGTCCAATGTAGTGACCATTCCTAAGCCCAACGGGAAGGTTCGAATCTGCGTAGACTCCCGCGACCTCAACAAGGCGTCGCCCAAAGATGACTTCCCTCTACCCAATATTGATATCGTGGTAGACGTCGTTGCTGCTCATGGAATCAGATCCTTCGTCGACGGCATGCTAGACTATGATCAAATCAAAATGGCAGTAGAGGACCAAGAAAAGACCTCATTCACCACCCCTTTGGGAGACCCACTGCTATCATGTCATGCTGTCTGGGCTAATATATATATATATATATATATATATAAATGCTGGAGCTACTTATCAAAAGACTGCCACCACTCTCTTCCACGATGTGTCGTATATTGTCAAAGAGATCCGGTCATGAGGTGTCATACTCCTCACAAACCAGGAAAAAGAAGACCTTGTTCAGCCCTCCAATCTCAACGAGCTTAAAAGGTATTATGCTTGAGCCACCCTATCTGGCAAGTGAATCCCTCTCTAGCTCGCTAGGCTGAAAACCCGAAAGGGCGGCCTAGGCAAAAATTATAGCAAAATAAAAATATATATAAAAAATAAAAGGGAAGAATAAAGGCTCGCTAGGCTGAAAACCCAAAAGGGCGGCCTAGGCAAAAGTTAGAGCCAAATAAAAAATATATATCAGGAGAAAAAGGGGAGGAACTCTTTGAAACCTCGGCATCCTACCTCCAGTCTTCAGCATGCAAGGGGCTCGACTGACAGAAGAAAAAGAAAAACCACGACAGAGGCTCACATTAAAACACTAAAATATAATATTACAGGTCCTAAGGTGCAACTTAGGAATAATTGCTAAAGAAATTTAGGTTATGCATTAATTGCCTGTACATATCTATTTATTGCCTCTACCCCCTTTGTTTCCCCCAAAACTATCCTTTATTTGCAGCTTAAGCCCCCTGAGTCCATCGTGCTGCGGCGTCCGGCCGGCCCATATACTTCTTCTGCAAGGCACAAAAAAGGCTCAGTCTCATCAGAATGAGAAGCACCAGAAGTGTCCCCGTCCTATTCATTATCCGCACTGTCGTTGTCCTGAAACAGCCAGACGACTTAGGCTCTGACCATTCACTGCTGCCTTGTCTGATTGCGAAGAAAAATGTAGGGGCTATGAGAATAGCCTTATGCCAAGTGTAGCCTTGCAACAATTATATGGCCGAGAACAGAAGGAGGTGACTGCCTTTTCCTCTCCCCGCATATCATTAAAAAAAATCATGTTCGAGCCCGAAGGTATATTCATTTAAAATCCGTTTTGGAGATACATCGTGTCATTACCTATTAGATATCGGTATAGCTTTGCTTTGTGCATGCGTCTTGAGTCTGCATGTTTTTTATTTATTTTGCATCATATAAAATTATATTGCATTGTAAATGTTTGCACATGTTTTCAATTAAAAAAAAAACAAAAACAAAAAAACCAAAAAACAAAAAAGCAAACAAAATTTTTTATGTAGTGTTTTACATCTAAATAAACGTTTTTTGCATTTTAGGCATCATAAAAGTGTGTTTTGCATTTTAAAGATATGTACTACATTCTGCATTATTGCATGCATGATAGAATAAATAATGCTCATGCATCATGTTAGTAAGCATCCTGTAATTTTTAGGCATCACATGTGCATCAAATAAAGTAGTACGTGCATCCAGCATTTGGATTTATTATCCAATAAGCTGCATTATGGGTGTGCTAAAAAGAAAATAAAATGCCACCAATCATGAAAATAAATATTCTTATGACATTTACTATGTCCCTGCAACATAAGCATGCATGAAAAATAAATTTTAGGGCATGAAATATATCTGTTTTGTCTTGTATTCATCTGAAAATATGTCCGAAAATGTGTTCAGAAGAAAATTTGAATTGTATTCCTAAAAGTTCGTTTCTTGAACACACAGCATGCAAAAATATGTTTTAGCCTAGAACATGCATCATATAGCCCCAATTGCATTTATAGTATAAATCATGCATAGTAGGGTCAAATAGTGACCACTAGCTCAATCACGCATCGTAAGAATATATTGCATAAATTTCATGCATCATTACCTAATTGCATCATTTAGGCATAAATAGGACATGCATAAGCATTATTAATAAAGTCAGGTGTTGATTCTTATGTTAAATTTATATATAATCAGTACATTACATTAGTTTTATACTTCAATGGCTAATCGGCTGTCGATCGATTAGCGTGGCAACCGTGTATAGAACTTTGCCTTGTATAGTTTTTGTAGGACTTTTCGTGTTCAGCGGAAGAGACCCCTTCTCGGCTTCACCGGAAGACCTGCTCAAAGCTTAAGATCGGTAGACCTCGTGTCCAGCTGATCTGCTTCTACGTGTCCTCTCTAGCAAAAAGCTATCTGGATTAATTTAAACTTATTCCTATATTTCATTTGAATTAATCCAAGTCATTCCCTGACATGTCAAGCCGCCGAAAGCAACTTTCCGAAAAGCGGGGAAGACTTTTCGTCGTGAATGCGAAAGCGTGCTGCATCGCCCCCTACTTTCGCTACATCTCTCGATTCGACACCAAATCGCCCACTTTTGAAGATCTCGAAATGATTATCTGCTCTAGATAATCTGGAAGACGAAAATCCTTGATCGACAAACCCCATGCATTTAATGCATTTATGAATAGAGTTGTTGAAGTCTTCGCCCTTCCAACGGATTCTTTTGAAATGCACCTCGCTATATATACCGCCATTGAAGACCGGAACAAAGAGACAACACATAATCAATCGAACACTTAAAGAATTGCTCAAACTTCATAACTCCAAGTCTTTCACCAAGGCATTCAATAGATCCTTAACAGATCTAGAAGTTCTCAACAACAAGAAGTTGCTCATCAACATTTATTGCTTTATTCTTCTTGTTGTTAACTTCCATTAACTATACTTCTGCACGAATTAAATATCTTGTATTTATAGATATTTAATTCCCTAGACCCAAACACAAGTCAATATTTTGTACACGATCCATTAGGGATATTCTTTGTAATTGATCTAAGTGGAAAACATAGTGCACAATTTAAATCCAAGGTTGATCGCCTTGGTGGTGGGACGTAGCACTCATTATAGTGTGAACCATCCCAAAATACTTGTGTTATTTCCTACTGCTTGTCTCTTTATTTAAAGCGCTTAGTTTCATTGTTTATATTATTCCATTTGAGAACTTAAGTAATCTGTAAAAGGTCTACCGGTAGTCCTTATCGGCGGCACTGAACAACTTTCTTGAAGGTCTTCCGCTACTTGATTCTTTTCATAGATTGCAAGTAACTTTCAAGGAACTTACTTAAAAGTTTTTAAAGTGTTAATAAGCTATTCAACCCCCCCCCCTTCTAGCTTATTATTGTGCTCATTGGGACCCACAATTGGTATCAGAGCCTTACTCTTCGAAAACAAGTTTTTCCAAGATTAAACTCTTGAGAGATACGACATAATGGCACAAACACACTATATGATGCCTACATCTAATGCTAACCACGTCCCAATATTGGACGAAGGTCATTTTGATGTATGGAAGGATAAAGTAATGAGATTCATGAACTCTATTGACAACGAGTTATGGAAATGTGTCACCGCAGTCAACATGTACCAATGAAGGCAAATCTTCTAGCCTCCATCGCGGGAACCCCGCAGGTTCCAAAAGAAGAATCGAATGGACATAGAGGACGATAGAAAGTTGGTTGAACTTGACAAAGAAAGCAATCAATATAATCACCACGACTCTCTAGACACAAGCACCTACCAAAGAAGTGATTCGATGTACAACCGCAAAGAGATGTGGGAAGCTCTTGTAGAATACTTGGAAGGAGACCAAGACACAAGAGACAAATGTAAAATATACATACATCCAAATAGCTTTGATTCTTTCAAAAAGGATCCTAATGAAACCTTGAGACAAGCATACGATCGATTCGGTGAGGTAATAAATAGCTGCTTTTCTCTTGGTAAAACGTATGACAAAAAGCAAATGAACATGAGGTTTCTAGGCTCTCTAGGTAGCTTATGGCATGTGAAGACCACGGCTATGAAAGAAATCTAAGAACTTAAACGAGATGACTCTTCGTAGTCTCTACGCAAGTTTAAAGGTTTATGAACTTGAAGTTAATCAAGCTCTAGAGCAAGACAAACAGTTCGAACGTGTCTTTGCCGACCATGGTCCAAGAAGAAATCATTGTTGAAAACAAACCTTCTACTTCTTCCGTGAAAATGATTTTTTATCCGATGAACAATTTGCTATGTTTGTTAAACGTTTTCAAAAATTTGCAAAATATGGAAGGAAGAACACTCACCAACAACCTTTCAAGAATGGTGAAAGCTCATCTAAGGAAGAGCTTGTGTGTTATAACCGTAGAAAACACGTCACTTTGCCTCAAAATGTCCTAAGCCAAAATTTGAAGCATACCGAAAACCCACTTTTAGAAAATTTCAAAAACAAAAGGGTATGTTGGTGAAGACATAGAAGACAAACAAAGTTGCTTCATGGTTTGAGGACCGATTCGAGAAGAGAAGGAAGAGGATTGTGAGCAAGCTAACATATGCTTAATAGCTCATGATTCATGTCCTACCTTATGACTCGAAAATGAAGTTGTAGTTTCACCAAGTCCTTTGGACAAAAATGAAACCAACAAAGTGATAGCTTCAAGAAGGAAGAACTTCTCAAGGATAATCGGGATATGCTTGAAGAATTTAATTCCTTTAGAGTAGCCTATGTTAAAGCGGCCAAGAACTGCGTGAGAAACTTACGGTGAGAAATCTTTGATGGCAATGAGATTCAAACTCTCAATAGGCGTCAACAAGAGAGTATCAAACCGAAGGAAGAAAACAAATTTCTCTTCATGACAAAATTGACTGTCGACCGAGCACATCAAAGGACTTGACCTAGAGAAAATTGCCTTGCAAAAGACAATTGACTCTGGAATAGCTCCAAGGATGCATTTGAAGAAATCCTTACAAGCCAAAAATCTAGCAATGATAAAGCAGGCATAGGATATTCAGATGTGTCTCTTCCGACAATCTTCTTCAAAGAGAAAGGTGAATCCTCGCTAATGATATATCTTTCTCTAAGCAGACATTTGGAAATATAGGGAAACAAGGCCTTGGTTATTCAAGTGTTCCTTACGTTTACCCTAAAGTTCGAAAGGAAAAGCCAAAATGATGACTCAAATGAAAACTCCGAAAAGGTAACGGTAGAGAAAGTGAAGTCTACCGGCAACAACTATGCCAAGGCAAAGTCCTGCCGACGGTAGACCTACTAAACCTCTACCCAGGTAACATCAAGTTTGTCTATGAAACAGCAAAGCTCCTTTACTGTGTTGAAGGTAAACTTAAAGGTATTCTACCGAATCCTCCTCGAAAAGGTATTCAACGTAAAAGCTAAAGCTAAGTGCATTGGTAACCTACCTAGGAAGATTCAAAAGAAACCAATTAAGTCTACCGTCAACAAGCAAGCCGAACCAAAAATGGATGTCAAGAAAAGGAATAATCATAAGTACTCTTCGGTTGAAGACTCTAACAGTTCTCTATGGACTTTCCATTTATGTCATTCTTGCCATTGCTTAGGCCATCGGCACCGAATGCCTGCTAAGGTTCACCCTTTAAGATCCGAGAGACCTAGTTCTCTCAAGGTCAGTGTATGGGTTGCAAAAGGTTGCTAATCCTTAGACCCAAAAGAAAAATAAAGGGTACCTTGTTTGTTTTAACTTTTTTAGAATGCTTCATGGCTATAGAATCGAAAAACAAAGACATCTCGGTACTCTGACAGACAAGGGTCGCTCAAGGCACATGGACCGGAATTTAAGTCTTCTTACGTATATAGTGAAGCAAAAGGACCCACAGGTTATTTTCGGAGACAATGCAAGAGGAAAGACAATTGGATATGGCTCAATTACTAGAGGAAGTCTCTTCATCAACAAAGTTTCTCTAGTAAGTGGTTTAAAGCACAATCTTACGAGCATATCACAATTCGCAATGACAAAGGACTTCTATGCCAATTCAATTCAAACCGGTGCCTCATCAAAGATAGTGAATCACGCTCTACAATCGGCCAGGCAATAGACAAGGAAGCGTCTATGTCGTGGACTTAAATCTTCTAGGAGATTCTCAAACTCGTGTCTAGTAGCCAACAATGTTCGTGACAACGGTGGCTATGGCACAAGCGTCTCGATCACCTCAACTTCAAGCACCTCTCCAAGCTCTCCAAAAATGGGCTTGTCAAAGGTCTACCTACGGTGTCTGCCGATCATGACGAGAAGTTGTAAAGCTTGTCAACTAGGAAAACTTTCCAAGTCTTCCTTCAAAAGAAAGTCCGTATTGTCAACAAGCAGACCTCTTCAACTGCATATGGATCTCTTTGGACCTATTACAACGGCCGGTATTTCGGGAGACAAGTACACTTGTAGTAGTTGATGACTACTCTAGATTCACTTGGATTGAAACTATGACATCTAAAGATGAAAACGTATGATCTAGTCACCTTTGCACTTTTAGAAGACTTCAAACTCAAAAGCTTGAAGACATTTGTGACATAAGATCGTATTAACCAAGATCAATTCAAAAAAACAATGGCGTGACCATGGGATCGCCACAACTTCTCTCCGCCACCGCAGATTCTCAACAAAATGGTGTAGCCGAACGGAAGAACGTAACACCGATTGAAGCGGCTAGAACAATGCCGCGTAAGCTAAACTTCCGAAGTATTTCAGGCGTAAGATAACACGCTTGTTTTACCCGTAATAGATCCTCGGTAAACAAGTTTCATAATAAAACTCCATATGAAATATGGAGAGGAAGATCCCCAAACATTGGATTTCTTAAAATTTCTACAAAATGTTTTATTCTTTATAATGGAAAAGAATATAGAGGAAAATTTGATGCAAAATCGACTAAGGAATTTTTCTCATTCCAAACATTCAAAAGCATTTCGCATTTTCAAGAAATCTAACTTAAAAATCTTAGAATCAGGCATGTTTCTTTTGATGAATATGACTTGTTAGAGCCTAGAATGGTTCAACGTTGCTAATGATTCTCGATAATGATGAGACAGTACAAATACAAGATCTACTTCTACTCCTTATCGAAATCCAAGAACAAGAACCCATCAATACCGATAACCCTTCACCTAGATGAGACCTCTACCGATACCGATAACAACTCATCTGTTGACCCCGAACCCATCTCTTCCGTTTTTACCCAAGCACCTTTACGCATCTCTTCATCCTTCTTGTTCACCGTAAAATGAAAGTTTTGAAGACTCTATTTCTTCTCGAACTCAGATTTTGGTGAATCTCCTTCTCAACCAACCTGCATTTTTAAGGGAAGAATCCACCGTGCTGATCTTCCTCCAACCTATTGAAGCAAGAGATCATCCCATTTCTCAAATCATTGGTGATCTCAATATAGAGTTCGCACGAGAAATAAGGTTCGAGAAGAAACTTTGTTTGCTTATGCATTTGTATCTGAACTCGAACCAAAGAAGATTGATGAAGCTATCGAAGATCATAACCGGATTGAAGCTACGCAAGAAGAATTGAACCGCTTGAAAGATGTGCGTGGAGCTTAGTTCAAAGACCGACCGATCATCCAAATATCTAAATGGTTTTCGTAAATAAAAGAGATGAAGATGGAAATGTCACCGTAAACAAAGCTAGATTGGTTGCTCGTGGCTACCGACAGAAGAAGGAATTGACTTTTGATGAAACTTTTGCTCCTCGTTGCTAGACTAGAAGCAATCGTAATCTTTTCTAGCCTATCATGGACTCAAAGTGTATCGATGGATGTTAAGAGTGCCTCGAATGGTGATCTTCAAGAAATCAGATACGTGAACGCCTCCAGATTTGTCATTTCGCATAAGCCGATCACGCCTACCGACTCAAGAAAGCTCTCTACGCCCGAAGCAAGCTCCTAGAGCTTGGTATGAAACTCTATCCAAGTTCTTAATTGAACAAGGATTCGTGAGAGGAAGAATCGACACTACTTTATTCATCCTCAAGCACAAAGGCCATTCTCTCTCCGGTACAAATCTATGTGGATCTACATCATCTTTGGATCAACTAACCAAAGCCTGCAAAAAAGATTCGAGAAGTTGATGCAGCAAGTTCGAGATGAGCATGATGGGTGAACTTACCTATTTTCTAGGACCGCAGATACAATGCACTTTAGACGGAATCTTCATCACCAAACCAAATATGCAAAGGAACTAATCAAGAAGTTTGGTCTTGATTCACCAAAGGATTTGAAACTCCAATGTCTACCGACGCCATCTTGACAAAGATGAGAAGGGAAAGCAAGAGAACATGACCAAGTACCGAGGAATAATAGGTTCACTTCTTTACCTTATCGCTAGTAGACCGACATTATGTTTGCCGCTTGTGTTTGTGCTAGATTTCGTGCATCCAAAGGAGTCACATTTGCTTGCCGCCAAACGTATCATCGATATGTTTCAAAAACAACAAATCTAGGCATCCGTATTCAAAATCCAACAACTTCAATCTAGTTGATACTGATGCAGATTAAACAAGCAAAGTTGAAGCAAGCAGCTGGGACTTGTCAATTTATTGAAACGCACTTGTCTCATGGTCTTGCAAGAAACAAAGATCGTTGGCAACCACGTAAGCCAATATTGCTCCAAGCCTGTTTCTCAATCGCTATGGATGAAGCAACAACTAGTGGACTACAACATCAAGACCAAAACCGCCAATCATGTGTGACAACACATCGCCTATCTCGCCTCCAAAATCCAAAGGATGCATTCAAAGACAAAGCATATTGATATTCGTTATCACTTTCTCAAAGATCATGTGGAAAAGGTAACATCGGGCCTCGAATATGTTCCAATTGAGCATCAATTGGCGTACATTCTCACAAAACCACCGGATGCCACCAAAGTTTGCTTATTTAAGGAGAAATATTGGTATGATTGATCCCACGCTTAATTTTTAATTTTGTTAATGTTTCTTTCATACCGGTAGACCCAAAGATAGACTAATCTGAAGACGAAGTTCTCCCTTTACCGTAAGACTTAAAGGTTAGTACTCTTACTTAGTCTATTTTTTGCTAAAGAGGTTTCTAAAGCAATAAAGTTGGGTCAAGGATAAATTTTGGTACTTAAGAAAATATCTTAAGTTCCCGCCAAAACCGATATTTTCTCTCGCTTTTAAATAGTCCTTGAACCGTCATTTGCCAAACTTTACGAAACCCTTTGAACAGAAATCTTTCTCGCCATTTCTCTCTCTCTCGAGTAACTACTTTCTCGAAATTCAAGTTCTTCTTGTTTCTTTCTTTTTCTCCTCATCAACAATGGTACGCTTCTCTCTATTCTACTCGTAATTTTCTATGTAATCGTTTCGCATTTCATTATCAACCTAAAATCGCTTTTGAATTCAAACGTCATTTTCGAAGTTTATACATTGATTCGCCTATTGTTGTTCTTACAAACTTGAATACTAACAAATGCTTTTGTTTATTCATTGTTTATTCTTATGAAAATTGTTATGCATTTCTCGAGTGTGGTTTCTCTAAACATTCTAGGGTTTCAAGTTTTTGTTTCTCGAAAATTTCAATTATTTTAGAAAATTTGAAATTCCTACTTGTTTAGATGTCAGATGAAAAGCCCTAATTTTTATTTGTTGCTTTCTTCGCAAGAACTTCAAAATCAAAGCACGATACGGAAGGCTTAACCTCGAACCGGCTATTCCTCCCATTCGAATATCAACCTTCCAGATACCCCATCTATCCCGCCTCTCATGACATTATTGTCGCTGGGACCCGGTATACATTCCTCAGACAATAATCAACTCTATAGCCGCCTAAGGCCAAAGCTTGCGAGGATATGGACGCCCCTCCGGGATTTTACCCTCTTCTGCCTCAACGACAAAAACTACAGATTCTCCCCCCGTAAGAATTTATCAAAGAATGGAGCTCATGAACAAACCGCTTTTCTGGGTGGATTCGAGGCCGTCCCATCTCTGCCACCGCTAAATCATTTCCACCATCATCGGCGCAGCATTACTTGGTGGAGCTCTTCAAAGAACCATGGCCGAGGCATTACATGCCTGGAAGCCATGAGGGGAGTAGACACCGAGCCACAAGGAAAATCCAAATTGTTCCTCTTGACGCCTAATTGCACCAGCCCATCTTCTGCATTACAAGTGGGCTCCTATTCAAGAGTGGAGCACATGACATGTTTACCGGCCAACAAATCAACTCCGACTGCCAGTTTT
>CM028383.1:91040750-91110043 GCA_013146195.2 Codonopsis lanceolata
GACTTTTCGTCTGAGCGATGGCGGGGAAAAGCGGATTGTCTCCTATGCGCAACAACTCTCGGATCGACACCTAAATCGCCCACTTTTGAAGATCTAGAAATCATTCCACGCTCTAGATATACGTGAAGAATAAAAATCCTTGATGATAGCCCCATTCATTTAATGCATACATAAAAGAGGCATTTGAAGTATTCGTCTTCTCAATATTGATCTTTTTGAAGTCACACTATAAATCGCCATTAAAGGCGGAGAGACAGACAAGCGTATACATAATCGATCGAATACTTAAAAATTGCTATGAAACTTCATTAACTCCAAATCTTTCTGACTGGGTGCAATCAAGAGATCTAAAAGCAGATCTAGAAGTCCTCGTCAATGACAAGAAGGCGTTCAATCAACACTTATTGTTTTAACTTCTTGTTGTTTACATTAACTATACTTACACGCAATTAAATATCTTGTATTTACAGATATTTAATTCCCTAGACCAAACACAAGTCAATATTTTGTACCACGATCCATTAGGGATATTCTTTGTAATTGATCTAGTGGAAAATATAGTGCACTATTTAAATCAAGGTTATTGCCTTGGTGGTGGGCGTAGTAACACTCTTTATAGTGTGAACCATCCCAAAATACTTGTGTTATTCCTTTCTTGTTTGTCGCTATTTGAGCTAGCTGTTTTTAATACTTTGATTATCTTTATCCATTCTGAGAACTTAAGTAACTTGTAAAAAGGTCTAGGGTAGTCCTTATCGGCTGGGAACAGGAACTACTTGAACCTTGAAGGTCTTCCGCTACTTCAATCTTTTCAATAGATTGCAAGTACCTTTCAAAGTATTTACTTAAAACGTTTTAAGTGTTTAATAAGCTATTCAACCCCCTTCTAGCTTATTATTGTGCCCATTGGGACCCACAATTGGTATCGAGCCTTACTCTTTGAAAACAAGTTTTTCAGAGATTAAACTCTTGAGAGATACGATAAAATGGCACAAACACACTACATGCTGCCTACATCTAATGCTAACCACGTCCCAATATTGGACGAAGGACATTTTGATGTATGGAAGGATAAAGTAATGAGATTTATGAACTCTATTGACAACGGATTTATGGAAATGCGTTGCTGCAGGTCAACATGTACCAATGAAGCCAAATCTTCTAGCCTCCATCTGGGAATCTGAGAAGTACCTAAAGAAGAATCGAATGGACAGGAGGATGATAGAAAGCTGGTAGAACTTGACAGCAAAGCAATCAACATAATCACCGACTCTCTAGACACAAGCACATACCGGCAAGTGATTCGATGTACAAGCTGCAAAGAGATGTGGGAAGCTCTTGTGGAATACTTGGAAGGAGACCAAGACACAAGAGATAACAGAAAATATACATACATCCAGCCCGGTTTGATTCTTTCAAAAGGATCCTAAGGAAACCTTGAGACAAGCATACGATCGCTTCGGTGAGGTAATAAATAGATGCTTTTCTCTTGGTAAAGCATTATGACAAAAGGAAATGAACATGAGGTTTCTAGGCTCTCTAGGTAGCTTATGGCATGTTAAGACCACGGCTATGAAAGAATCCAAGAACTTAAGCGAGATGACTCTCGTAGTCTCTCACGCAAGTTTGAAGGTTTATGAACTTGAAGTAAATCAAGCTCTAGAGCAAGACAAGCAGTTCGAGCGTGTCCGCGACCATGGTCAAGAAGAAATCCTTGGTTGAAAACAAACCTTCCACTTCTTCTGTGAAAATGATTTTTTATCGGATGAACAATTTGCTATGTTTGTAAAAGCGTTTTCAAAAATTTGCAAAATATGGAAGGAAGAACACACACCAACAACCTTTTAGGAAAAATGGTGAAAGCTCATCTAAGGAAGAGCTTGTGTGTTACAATTGTAGAAAACACGGTCATTTGCCTCAAATGTCTAGCCAGCCAAAATTTGAAGCATCACAGAAAACCCTCTTTTAGAAAATTTCAAAAACAAAGGGTATGTTGGTGAAGACATAGAAGACAAACGAGGTTGCTACATGGTTTGAGGCCGAGGCGGCGGAGGGAGGAGGATGATTGTGAGCAAGCTAACATATGCTTAATAGCTCATGATTCGGGTCCTACCTATGACTCACGAAAATGAAGTCGAAGTTTCACTAGTCCCTTGGATAAAAGTGAAACCAACGGTGCAACTTGATGAAGGAAGAACTTCTCAAGGATAATCAAGATATGCTTGAAGAATTTAATTCCTTTAGAGTAGCCTATGTTAAGCGGCAAGAAGCGTGAGAAACTTCTCTTGAGAAATCTCGATGGCGGTGAGATTCAAACTCTCAATAGGCTGTCAACAAGAAGTATCAAAGCGAAGGAAGAAAACAAATTCCTTTGTGACAAAATTGATTGTCTATCGAGCACATCAAAGGACTTGACCTAGAAAATTGCCTTGCAAAGACAATTGACTCTGGAGCGACTCAAGGATGCATTCGAAGAAATCCTTTCAAGCCAAAAATCTAGTAATGATAAAGCGGCATAGGATATTGGATGTGCCTCTTTCGACAATCTCTTGATCATAGAGAAAGGTGAATCCTCAAGGCTGCTAATGATATATCTTTCTCTAAGCAGACATTCGGAAATATAGGGAAACAAGGCCTTGGCTATTCAAGTGTTCCTTACGTTTACCCCAAAGTTCGAGAAAGGAAAAGCCAAAATAGTGACTCAAATGAGAAACTTTGAAAAGGTAGCGGTAGAGAGTGAAGTCTGCGGCAACAACTATGCTAAGGCAAAGTCTGGCGGCGGTAGACCTACTAAACCTCTAGGTAACTATCAAGTTTGTCTATGAAGCGAGCAAGGCTCCTTTACTGTTGAAGGTAAACTTAAAGGTATTCTACCAAATCCTCTGAAAAGGTAATCAACGAGAAAAGCTAAAGCTAAGTCGTGGTAACCTACCTAGGAAGATTCAAAAGAAACCAATTAAGTCTACCGTCAACAAGCAAAATGAACCAAGAATGGATGTCAAGAAAAGGAATGATCATAATCACTCTTCGATTAAAGTCACTAACAGTTCTCTATGGAATTTCCATTTATGTCATTCTTGCAATTGCCTAGGCCATCGGCCCGAGAATGCTGCTAAGGTTCACTCAAGATCGAGAGACCTAGTTCTCTCAAGGTCAAGCAGTATGGGTTCCAAAGGTTGCTAATCCTTAGGACCCAAAAGAAAATAAAGGGGACCTTGTTGCTTTAATTCTTTTTCGGGGAATGCTTCATGGCTATAGAATCGAGAAAACAAAGACATCGGTACAGACGGTGGGCTGCTCAAGACACATGTGGGAGCAGTCTTCTTCTGAATATAGGCTTGAAGCTAAAGGACCCATGTTATTTTCGGAGACAATGCAAGAGGAAAAACAATTGGATATGGCTCAATCACTAGAGGAAGTCTCTCCATCAACAAAGTTTCTCTAGTGAGTGGCTAAAGCACAATCTGTTGAGCATATCCCAATTTTGCGACAAAGGACTGCTATGCCAATTCAACTCCAACGGTGCCTCATCAAAGATAGTGAATCTGCTACAATCTTGGCCAGGCAATAGACAAGGAAGCGTCTATGTCGTGGACTTAAATCTTCTAGGGAGATTCTCAAGCCTTTGCCTAGTAGCTAACAACGTTCGTGACAACGGTTGGCTATGGCACAAGCGTCTCGATCACCTCAACTTCAAGCACCTCTCCAAGCTCTCCAAAATGGGCTTGTCGAGGTCTACCTACGGTGTCTGCCGACCATGACGAGAAGTTGTAAAGCTTGTCAACTAGGAAAACTTTCCAAGTCTTCCTTCAAAAGAAAGTCGTTTTGTCAACAAGCAGACCTCTTCAACTGCATATGGATCTCTTTGGACCAATCACATGACCCGGTATTTACGGAGACAAGTATACACTTGTGGTAGTTGGCGACTACTCTAGATTCACTTGGATTGAAACAATGACATCTAAAGATGAAAGCGTATGATCTAGTCACTTTGCTCTTTTGAGAAGACTTCAAACTCAGCTTGAAGACATTAGTGACATAAGATCGGACAATGGCAATTCAAGAACAATGGTGTAGAAAATCTTTGCGATGACCACGGGATCGGCCACAACTCTCTTGCCGCGGTACTCCTCAACAAAATGGTGTAGGTGAGCGGAAGAAACGAGAACAACGATTGAGCGGCAAGAACAATCTTTGGCGAAGCTAAACTTAAGTATTTACAGGCGGCGTCAATCTTGCATGTTTTACCGAGCAGATCCACAGTAAACAAGTTTCATAACAAAACTCCATATGAAATATGGAGAGGAAGATCCCCAACATAGGATTTCTTAAAATCTTAATTTGTAAATGTTTTATTCTTCATAATGGAAAAGAATATAGAGGAAAATTTGATGCAAAATCGGGCGAAGGAATTTTTAGGGTATTCCAAACATTCAAAAGCATTTCGCATTTTCAATAAAACTAATTTAAAAATTTTAGAATACGTGCATGTTTCTTTTGATGAATATGACTTGTTAGAGCCTAGAAAGGCTCGAGCGTTGCTAATGATTACGATAATGATGAGGCAGTACAAATACGACATCTACTTCCACTCCTCATCGAGAGCGGACAAGCTGCGGACCCTCAAGTACCGCTAACCCTTCACGGTGAGCGAGAACTCTGGGTACCGATTCAACTCTTACTGTTGACCTGAACCCATCTCTTACGTTTACCCCAAGCACCTTTCTGATCACTCATCCTTCTTGTTCACGAGAAAATGAAAGTTTTGAAGATCTATGTCTTGAACCGATTTTGGTGAATCTCCTTCTCAACCTACTCAGGAATTCTTAAGGGAAGAACCCACGAAGTGATCTTCCTCCAACCATTATTGAAGCAAGAGATCATCCCATTTCTCAAATCATTGGTGATCTCAACACGAGGAGTTCGTCACGAGAAATAAAGTTCGAGAAGAGACTATGTTTGCTTATGCATTTGTATCGAACTCGAGCCAAAGAAGATTGATGAAGCTATCGAAGATCATAAGCTGGATTGAAGCTATGCAAGAAGAGCTGAACCGGTTTGAAAGATGCAAGGTGTGGAGCTTAGTTCAAAGGCCGATGATCATCCAGTCATCGGCACTAAATGGGTTTTCGAAACAAAAGAGATGAAGATGGAAATGTCACGAAACAAAGCTAGGCGGTTGCCTGAGGCTACAAGGGGAAGAAGGAATTGACTTTGATGAAACTTTTGCTCTGTTGCTAGACTAGAGGCAATCGGACTCTTTCTAGCCTATGCCTCGTTCATGGACTTCAAAGTGTATCGGATGGATGTAAAGAGTGCCTTTACGAATGGTGATCTTCAAGCGTATATGTTGAGCGACCTCGAGGATTTGTCATTTCGGACAAAGCGGATCACGTCTACCGACTCAAGAAAGCTCTCTACGGCTGAAGCAAGCTCTAGAGCTTGGTATGAAACTATCCAAGTTCTTAATAGAACAAGGATTCGTGAGAGGAAGGATAGACACTACTTTATTCATCCTCAAGCACAAAGGCCATTCTCTTACGGTACAAATCTATGTGGGCGACATCATCTTTGGATCAACTAACCAAAGCACATGTAAAAGATTCGAGGCGATGCAAAGCAAGTTCGAGATGAGCATGATGGGTGAACTTACCTACTTTCTAGGGCTGAGATACAACGGACTTCCGGCGGAATCTTCATCGGCCAAACCAAATATGCAAAGGAACTAATCAAGAAGTTCGGTCTTGATTCGACTAAAGGATTGAAACTCAATGTCTACCGGCGCCATCTTGACAAAGATGAGAAGGGAAAGCAAGAGAACATGACCAAGTACCGAGGAATCATAGGTTCACTTCTTTACCTTCTTGCTAGTAGACGACATTATGTTTGTTGTTTGTGTTTGTGCAAGATTTCGAGGCGGATCAAAGGAATCACATTTGCTTGCTGCCAAGCGTATCATCGGATATGTTTCAAGAACAACAAATCTAGGCATACGGTATTCCAAAAACAACAATTTCAATCTAGTTGGATACTCGGATCACAGATTATGCGACTTGCAAAGTGAGCGAGAAGAAGCACCGGTGGGACTTGTCAATTCCTTGGAAATAGACTTGTCTCATGGTCTTGCAAGAAACAAGGATCGGTTGCAAACTCAACCACAGAAGTGAATACATTCTTTGCAAGCTATGTTGCTCTCAACTCCTATGGATGAAGCAACAACTAGTGGACTACAACATCAAGGCGCAAATTGTCCAATCATGTGTGACAACACATCGGCAATTCGGTCTCCAAAAATCGATGATGCACTCCAAGACAAAGCACATTGATATCGTTATCACTTCCTCAAAGATCATGTGGAGAAAGGTAACATCGGTTTGGAATATGTTCCAAGCGAGCATCAATTGGCGACATTCTCACAAAACCCTTTGGATGCCACGGGTTTGCTTATTTAAGGAGAAATCTTGGTATGATTGATCCTCTTGCTTAATTTCAAAGTTTTTGTTAATGTTTCTTTCATCTTAGGTAGACTTAGTTTTAGGCGGCCGGAAGGCGTAAGTTCTCCTTAGGAAGACTTAAAGGTTAGTATTCTTACTTAGTCTATTTTTTTTAAAGAGGTTTCTAAAGCAATAAAGGGGTCAAGGATAAAATTTGGTACTTAAGAAAATATCTTAAGTTCCGCTTTTCACTAAAATTTTCTCGCCTTTAAATAGACCTTGAACCGCCTTTTGCAAAACTTTACGGAACCCCTTTGACAAAATATTTCTCTCTCTATTCATACTCTCTACGTTAGCGCTTTACGCATTCCCAAATCCTTCTTGTTTTTCTTCTTCTCATCAACAGCAATGGTATGTTCTTCTCTACTCTACTTCTTGAAACTTATTGTTTACTGTTTTGCATTTCATTTCATAACCTAAAATTGTTTTGGAATTCAAACGGTCACTTTCGAGTTTCATACAGTTTCCGCCATTGTTGTTCCTAAAAACCTAGAAAACTAACAGTCGTTTATGTATTTTCAATGTTTATTCTTATGGAAAACTTCTGTTATACATTTCTCGGGTGTGGATACTCTAAACATTCTAGGGTTTCAAGTTTTCATTTCGAAAAATTCCAATAATTTCAGAAAACCTTGAAATTTCTGCTTGTTTAGTTCTTGAGGTGAAAAGCCCTAATTTTTGTTTGCATTTCTTTCAGGCAAAAACCTCAAAATCTAAGCGTGACAGCGGAAAGAAACTGAACCCAGAAACCGACATTCCTCCAAGTACGGATGTCAACCTTCCGGGATATCCAACCTTTCCCGCCTCTCATGACATAATAGTGGCCCTGGACCCAAAGCTGTATATTCCAGGGATGTGCATTGACCTTCCTACAGTCTGCTCGATAGCCTCCGGCGTCAAAGCATGCGAGGATATGAACGCCTCTGGCATACTTCCTCTCTTACGCCTCAGCGACAAAATTACAACATCTTTCTGGCGGAAGAATTTTATCAGAGAATGGAACTCATGAGCCCGAATGCTCTACGAGGATGGATTAGGGGCCGACCAATCTCCATCACCGCCAAGAAAATTTCCACCATCATCGGCGTGCACTTTGGTGGACCTCTTGAAGCAACCATTGCTGAGGCTGTACATGCCTGGGAAGCAATGAGGGGAGTAGATACCTACAGAGAACCACAAGGGAAAATGCTCCGAAATCTCTTCCCTCTGGACGTCTACTGCTCCAGCCACCTTATTGACAAGGGGCTTCTATTCAAAAGTGGAGCACATGACATGTTTACGGCTCAACAGATCAACTTAACCAGTGCCGTATTCCTTCAGCTCCGTCTCAACTGGGGGGCCATCATTTTCAATGAATTAAAGCAGTGGGTGGAGAAAGCAAAGAACAACCCTACTTGCAAACGGCCCTTCGTAAGGCTGATCAATGCCCTTCTCAGAGATGATGCCAATGTCAATTCTTCCTTAAAGGAAGATGAACTAATCGTGGTGGCCAAGGAGAAGCAGCTAACCGCTTCGTTCTTCAGCAAATATTCTGAATATGAGAACAAGCGAAGACTGCAAAAGGGTCTACCGCCCGTCTCCATAGACAAAGTGGCTAAGCCTGTACCGATCTTGGTAACTCGCTTCAACATGGAAGCACATGACGCGGCCAGCAGAACCTTCAAAAAGGCCTCTGCAAAGTTTGATGATCAAGTGGCCACGTCCCTCCATCAAAAAGCCAAAGACTTGGCTGATGAGGCAGAGCAGCTGCTAAGAGCCAAGATGAAAGCCAAGGGCAAGAAGAAGACAAGGCCGGAAGATGCAGTGCCCACTGAAGAGGAGCAGGCTAAATGGATTAGAAAGGAGATGAAGGAAGGCCAAAAGGACAAGGCACCAGCCCAGCCCAGCCATCCCTCACCTTCACCAGCCCAGCCATCCTCTCAATCACAACCAACCTCTTCTTCCCAACCTTCTTCTCAATCCAAAAGACCACCCTCACCCTCTCCTGCACCCACTCCTAAACCAAAACGAAGGAAACTTCGTAAAACCTTTGAAGACCAGCCAACAGCAGGCACTCCTGCCCCTACCAATGAAGCAGCTGAGTCTCCTATTCAGCCGCTAAGGAAGAAAAGGAGATCTGCCGGTACCAAGCCCTCTACCGCCAGCCAACCAACTACCGACGCCCAACCAACCACCAACACTCAATCAACTACCACTACCTCTAGCCAACCCACTATCTCTACCCAACCCTCTACCGACACACCCACCCAACAACCCATTCCTCCTGAGTCATCTACTCAGAGGAATTCACCACCTCCGGAGGAGCCTATCCCTCAGGAGGAGCCTCAAACTCAGGAGGAGCCAGCCCACCCACCCTCCTCCTCCTTCACCATTCATCTACTCACCGACCCATCTACCCCTTCCTCACCTCACCAATCCCAACCAACTTCATCAACCACACCACAACCAACTCCCAATCCAATCCTCCCTTCAAAATCTTAGCCAATACCCGACTCTGCTCTGCCGAATCATCCAAGGAGACAATTCATTGAGATTGATTCCCCCACCCTCCTCCCCTCCACCCATAACCATATCTCCTACCAACACCATACCAACCCGGCCCTCTTCCGACACGTACCTGCAAGGCCTGCCCCGACGTCTCTACCTCTGCCGCTACCATCCACATTGGCCAGGCAACCTCTTCTTATCAGCCAACCAATGATGAAATTTTGTCAAGGCTGACGCCATTTACGGCGCGCACTTACCAAAGATCACTATCGCTACCGAAATAGCCACCGCTTCCAAGGCAAATGACCGAACCGCTTCTTCGGACAATTTCAAGAGGATGTCTGACTCGCTTGGACACGATACGACACGACTTCACAGATGTCAAGATCAACGTTGAGGCTCAACGAGATGAGTGTGTCCGTATCTCCTCCCTTTCTACGAGCCGTTTCCATGCCATTACTCTTCATCTCAGCGGTCGCCCCTCTCTAGAGCTCAACCGCATTGCTCGCGACTACGCTCACAACATTATGAATGCTAATCGTGATCGTGATCCGCCATCACGAGGAGAAGCAAATGAGGTCAATTATCAATGCCGATGGAAGAGAACACCGCCTTCGTGAAGAACTTGACTACCGCTCGCTCCACCTCCTATTGATGCGATGACAAGTACGCATTTTAATGAAAGAGCTAGAGAGAGAACGAAGGGAAAAGGAAACTGCAGACAAAGGCAAAGGGAAAAGACCTTGGTAGTTTTGTATCTTTTCTTCCCATACCTTTGTATTTATCTTACATTTTGAAAAACTCTGTGATATGTAAACATCTTGTTTATAAATTCAGAAGATTACTTGTTTTTTCAAAATTGTATTATTTAAATTCTTGTTACTTTATTTTCTATATATGTTTAGAATTTATACAATCAATTTGAATTTATTTGAACTGCTACTAATCTATGTGATGTTCTATGATTTTTATACCCTTGTATGCACTTAGATTATTTCCTTACACTTGAGGTGCTCTTCTGTTTGATAGAGGCATCTCTTCTGCTACAATATATATAAATTTCTCAGACATGTTATTATCTATCACATAGTCTGTTATAGCCCTCATTTGTAGTAATGATGACCAGATATAAATAGGAGGAGATTGTTGATTCTTATGATAGATTTATATCTGTTCAGTTCATTACATTAGTTTTATACTTCAGTGGCTAATCAGGCTGCGTATCGATTAGCGTGGAAACTGTGTATAGAACTTTGCCTAGTATAGTTTTTATAGGACTCTACAGGTTCATCGGAAGACCTCTCCACAAGCTTCATCGAAAGACCTGCTCAAAGTCTACAAACGGCAGACCTTGTGTCCACCTGGTCTTGCATGACGTGTCCTATCCAACAATGACTCATTGGATTAATTGAAACTTATCCTGATCATTATTTGAATTAATCTAAGACATTCCCTGACACATCAAGCCACATCAAGCCTGTGACGACCCGACCCGGACCCCGAGATGGAATCACAAGTCAAGTCGTCCAAATAGGACAACAATGCATGCAAATACTCAATTAAAGAAAACGGCGTGACACAACATTTTAGTTGAAGCGCAACTCGGCACCAAAAGGCCGGAAATTTTTAAAACTTTTTACACGTGATATAATAATTAATACAATTATACCAAATCATCGGCGACTTTACCACCGGAACCCAATACTACACAGTTCATGCAGATATACCTCGACGGCTACAACATGCCGGAGAACAACATAAATAAATAAGAGCTAAAGTAATGCCCAGCGGAAGATAAATCACGTGAACTATACTACATCTATACAAGGCTCGGCGTACATGTGCCGGCACTCAAAATAGAATACAAGTATAGACATAAATACAACGAAACCAAATTCCCAAGCGAAGTCTAAATGACTTGCTATACCCAACGTCCTTACAAAACAGAACAAAATAAGGACATCTAAAACCCACAACCTCGTCGCGTGCGATCACGGACAAGCGCAAATCCTGAACACCTCAACGAGCGGTACCGAACGGCTCGGATCTAAAGCGATAAAAGGGAGGGGTAAGTCATAAAGACTTTGTGAGTTAACAATTATGCATGTCATGGCATCATGCAAAGCATACATATCAAGATATCATTTTTAATATCAAGTCAATCAAAGCGTTCATTTAATAAACACTTAAAACACATATCCATGGTAGCACATTGTTTCACATAAGTGCTATAAAGGTAAACCACATACGGAGGATATGATATGAAACCGATGCCGCTACGTAGCTCCTGCAATACACAGCGTTAACATTCGTGCCAATGATACCCGTGATGAGTGTATCAAAGTACCGAGCTCTCTACTCGGGTACCAAGCTCTCTCCTTGGTACTTAGACTTTCCAATGTGCTCTCTTGGTTACAAAGCAAGGTGCTACTTCCCCACCGTGGCCAACAAAGGAGGCGTGTGTGATAAAAACCCGGTATAACAACCCATCACTATCACGAGCCCCATAACTCGTGGCGATGCATTGTCACACCAACGACTCAATCAAATATGCCACTGGACTCATGCAATGCCAAGTAGATGTTTCTTGGTCATGAAATCTCAAATAAGGAATAAGTTCAACAAGAGCGAACTTATTCAACAAGTAGTTGTTTACTCACTTAAGGAATCACACAAGAATTCGACAAGAGCGAATTCAACATGTCAAATAGATTCATTATTCTACAACATGCTCTCAATCATGCATTTATTTCACACGATCACACAAACCACATAAGAACTCGATTGAGTCTTATAAGCACACATATCAAATATGCCCTTCAATCCATCCCAAAGTCACGTAAGCTAATTCATTAGTCTAACGCACTAAATTCATCATGTCAAATAGATATATCATTCTATAACATGCTCTCGATCATGCATTTATTTCACACGATCACACAACCGCGTAAGAACTCGATTGAGTCTTATAAGCACACATACATCAAGGCATAAACATCAATCCATCTCAAAGTATCGTAAGCTAATTCATTAGTCTAACGAACTATATTCGTCGAGGGATTGATTGTGGAGTCGTTATTGTTCATAACTCCCTAATTTCAACTCCGGTGAGTTTTACTAAAATTCAACCAAGTAGAGTATTGATACTATATGTATCACATTGCCCTTCCCTATGTTCTCCGTTCATTTAGAACTTGATAACTAAGCCGTTCATGTTCTCGAACTAGCCTTAAACACAATCTCGAGTTTCAAACCCTAGTTTCGGTGATTTTGTTAAACCTTGAATTGAACCGAATTCTTTCACAAGAGTTATTCCCAAGCTTAATACAAACAACATTCATGCTTTAATAAATGTCAAAATCATAACTTCATAGAGATTTCATAAAATCATACTCACATTTTATATGTTGAATTGAGGGTTGTGTCTTCACAAAAGATGTTCACAATCAACATTAAAACAACTATAATGAAGGGGTCATGCTATTTTGTTTAACATGAAAATCTCAGGGAATTGTCACTCACCTTAGTCCTATGATTAATGGAGGAAAGGTTGATTAAAGAGAGGATTCTTGTAGAGATGATCAAGAGCTTCGATTTGGCGGTCTCGGTTCGACAATCGGACAACCGGATCTCCGGGAAATGGTCCCCTAAGTTTGTGTGACCACCATGGACGAAAATTGGAGCTCAAGCTTCTGATTCTCTGGTTATGTTAGACAAAAATGGCTGAAAGGGCTGAATTTGTGTTTATATACTTCCCCTCAAACTCCCCAATCCAAGTGAAGGGCTTTAAGAGGCTTCTCATTGGCTATGGCATGTGAGCCATTGATAAGCAAATGATCAAAGGCTCAAAATGGTTTTAAAAAAGTCAACAAAGAGGGCTTTGAGTGACCAAGGGCGTCCAAGGGCCAAGGGGTTAAGAGTCATTAGCCAAATCCACTCAAAACTCACAAATGCAGAAAACTGGACAACAGACAGTCAATCTTGTAAAATCGACCATAAATATCTCACACCTCCAAATGAGGTGATTATTGATTTTTATGAAACTAGACTCTTTAAAATATAGTTTAGTCTTTTAAATTACTCAATTTGGACTTATATTCATCAAAATAAGGCTACTACAAGTTCAAGTACAGAAGCTGATTTCCTGAAAACAGAATTCTGGCACAGCCGTAAGTCAAGACCTAAATGAGGTACTTATACACCTTGGAAAAATACCATATTTTACAGGAAGTATCCTAACATATGTAGGTAGAACATACTAAATTTTTAGAAAATTCTCTTTAGTAGATTGGTACCAGAATGTTCCCGAAGTTCGCCCAAAAACCGGACTGAATCTGTGAAGTAATAAGTTGATTATCTTATTTCCAAATGCAACCAATCTATGAACATGTATAAGGCTTGTTTAAACATGGTTATGGCTTGTATTCAAGGCCTAGAACTCAACCAAACATCTCTCGAGACGAAAAGAAGGCAATACAAACAATGATGTACAACCTCAAAACACAAACGAAGCAACGAAGCTTCTAAACTCCCAACCAAGCATGAAACAACTAAGATGAACATTGTAAATCTTGTATGCAAGGTATTAAGACTCTCATGAGACTTATTAAGGTGCTAACACGTTAATACGAACACCCGAAACAACAACAACAAGGCATGCAACGCATGGAAGACCATTACTCTATTATGATCTTAACCAATTCAATGCCAACACGATAAGAATGAAATGAAGTCTCAAATATGTAAAGACATATTACAAACATGTCATAATGATGACAAATACGAAATGGGGTTTGGGTTCTCACAAAGCCACCGAAAGCAACTTTCCGAAAAGCAAGAAGACTTTTCGTCCTGAACAGTGAAAGTAGGAAAAGCAGAATGTCTCCTACTGCCTACAACAACTCTCAGATCTGACACCTAAATCGCCCACTTTTTGAAGATCTCAGAAATCATTCTCTGCTCTAGATATCTGTGAAGACGAAATTCCTTGACTGACAGCCCCATGCATTTAATGCATTCATAAAAGAGCTGTTGAAGTATTTGTCTTCTCCAACGGATCTTTTGAAGTGCACATGCTATAAATACTGCCATTGAAGACTGGAGATAACAATAGTACAAAATCGATCGAACACTTAAAGGATTGCTCTGAAACTTCATAACTCCAAGTCTTACAGCTCAGTGCAATCAAGTGATCCTCAACAGATCTAGAAGTCCTCGTCAACAACAAGAAGCTGTTCATCAACACTTATTGTTTTAACTTCTTCTTGTTTACATTCATTAACTATACTTCTGCACGAATTAAATATCTTGTATTTACAGATATTTAATTCCCTAGACCCCAAACACAAGTCAATATTTTGTACACGATCCATTAGGGATATTCTTTGTAATTAATCTAGTGGAAAATATAGTGCACTATTTAAATCCAAGGTTGACTGCCTTGGTGGTCGACGTAGCACTCTTTATAGTGTGAACCATCCCAAAATACTTGTGTTATTCTTTACTGTTCGTCTGCTAATTGAACTGTTTATTACTTTGATTATCTTTATCCGTTTACATCAGAACTTAAGTAACTTGTAAAAGGTCTACCGGTAATCCTTATCGGCAGACCTGGAACAACTACCTTGAAGGTCTTCCGCTACTTCTATCTTTTCAATAGATTGCAAGTACCCTTCAAAGAATTTACTTAAAAAGTTTTAAGTGCTTAATAAGATATTCAACCCCCCCCCTTCTAGCTTATTATTGTGCCCTTTGGGACCCACACCAACGCTCCTAAAAACGGATGTTACAGAGTCTACCACTACGTCAATGTCTAGCACAATGATACCCTTGTATATTGTATATTTGACTACGAAGGTAAACACTCCTATAAGTTAGCACACTGAATTGAGCTTATGAAGTACAGGCTTCAGAAGAAGAGCGAAAGACAAAGGCAAAGTTTTGTTATTCATGAAGAAATCACAGGCCAGTAAAGAAGCAATTCAACTTACAAAGAAATATTAAAACAGTTGAATAAAGTAGATCATACTTTATTAGAATGGATCAAAAGATAAGAGCAAAGTATGATAAACAAATATTCATGCATTATATAGAAGGAATAGAAACAAAAGATCAGGTAGAAAATAATGCAACACGGTGAGGATATATTCATAATCCTGGTTAGGAAAGAAAGCTTAATCGAAAAAGATCAGATATATCAAAAACAGGAGGGAGAGAAGACTGAGAAGAATTGATGGAATTCAACACGTCAGTCTAGTACAAGAAAATACGTAGATTCAACTTGTGGAGGGAAATAAAAGTTGCTTAGTGATCTATATGAATATGTGTTCCTGAAAGAGAACTAGAAAATTCATTAGAAACATTTTATGAGCTTTAGAAAGCTCCAGAAAAATCTAGATACAAGAAATAAGATTTTCAAATAATCCAAGAGAATATAAATGAAGAACATGGATTTAAATTTCTTATCTTCGCTTGATCACATATGCTCGTTGAAAAATAAAGATCAGTTGAGGAGGTTGAGCACAAGATTTAGGGTGTATCTCAAACGTTAGACAAATCCAGATTGTAGAAGAAGTTCATAGAAGAGTATCCGTGGAATCTGAGCCAATATTTCTACAAGCTTGATAGATGTTGCCAAAAGAATATATTTTCTTTGCAAGAACTTATAATGTCTTTAATTTAAATCTTTCAGTAATTGGTTACAAATAAATTTTGAATGAAATATAAGCCAAGTTTTCAAAAACAAATTATCATATAACAGAGGGATCAACCAATATTTCATGATAAGAAGTTTTTTACTCTTGACCTTTTTCATAAGAGAAAATAAGTACTTTAATATCCTTTAAATGTAAAGTTGCATGATTTTAAACTAAATGATTTCTCTCGAGAGGGTGTTGGATTGATAGCAATCGTAGTCTTATATCAAGAGAATTAGATAAAAGCTCATTTAAAGTGAAGCATACATCGTAGTTTTGTACACCTTAGATAATTCTATTCATGATGCCACTTGAAGATTTAACTTGTCTCATATGAATAAATTTCTCATAATCAAGCAAAGATCATCATTTTGTTGTTTCTCATTGTATCTTGATTTGCATTTGTTCATTCATTACATTAGGTTCTATACTTAGTGGCTAAATGAGCTGCGTACCAGTTAGCGTGGCAACTGTGTATAGAACTTTGCCTTAGAATAGTTTTTTATAGAGTTCACAGGTTCAGCGGAAGATTTCGGCTGAAGGCTTCACCGGAAGACTTCATGCAACCTCCAGCGGCAGACCTTGTCTACACTCGGACAGCATGACGTGTCCAAGACTTCGAGACATCAAAGCTTAAGTGGATTATTTAATTCAAACCTAAATCAGTTTGAATTTTAATTAAATCATCTCCAGATCAATGCTGACTTCTTACACACGTCCCTCTAGCTTTTTCGAAAAAGCATGAAGACTTTCGTCTCCTGAAAAGTGACAGAGCAGGTGCACAGACTGACACATACAGACTGTACCAACTACTGCAGGTCTGCAATTCTGACTATCGCTCACCTGCTAATTGCTACAACAACTCTTCACCATTCCCTGCTCAATTTCAGTTGAAGAAGAAGTCAACAAACAGCTCCAGGCATTTAATGCATTCAACCTAATAGAGTTGTTACTCACTTCATCTTCTTCAACGATCTCAAGAATGCCCTAGCTATAAATACTGCAATTAAAGACTGAAGAAAACAATGCTCTAAATCTTCACAACAACATCAAGCTTTATATACTCAGTGCACTCAAGAGATCATTAACTGCTCAACAAAGTCCTCAACAACAACAACAAGATCTGCATCAACCATTAATCTTTTGCTTCTTATTGTTGTTCTTTCTACTATTCTTCTGCACGTTGAATATTCTGTTTTGTTCAGATATTCAATACCCCCACCCCAAACACAAGTCAAATATTTTGTACACGATCCATTGGACATTTCTGTAATAGAACTAGTGGAAAACATAGTGCACATTTAAATCTAAGGTTGACTGCCTTGGTGGTGGACGTAGCACTCTTTATAGTGCGAACCATCTCAAAATACATGTGTTCTTTACTTACTGCTTTACACTGTTTTCATATTTGTTAACTTATTCCTTTGGCAGCAAACTTGAGTAACTAGTTAAGTCTATCGGTAGTGCTTCACCAGCAGACTTAGTCTGTCTTTCTTGCAAGACTTCCGCTACTTCAATCTTTTCAATAGATTGCAAGTTCTTGTTTTAGGAATCAATACGAAAAGTTTTAAGTGTTTAATAAGCTATTCAACCCCCCCCCCTTCTAGCTTATTATTGTGCCCTTTGGGACTAACACATTTTGAATAGCCAATAATGCCAATTTAAAAAATCATCTTAAGATATAATATAAAGAGCTGATTTTTAAGGCATTTACAATCTGCAGTCGAGACATGTCTGCTACTTCCTCAGAATAGCAGACTTGCTCTAAGCAAAGTAATGAACTCTGCTGACAGATTGATGATAAACTGTAAGCAATAAATAAATGTCGCAGCGGAAAGATTGAAGCTTAACAGATTTATCAAAGAAGTCTTAAGTGGCTGTACACGGATATATGTTCAGAACAATAGCGTATTTAATCCTTCTCCAAATGCATAATTGAGGAGTCATGAGAAAATAGCTTTTAAAAGATTAAAACAGATTATAAAAGTTCATAGATGAATCAAGGCTGAGTTTTAAAGAAGATATTATATGATAGAACATCTGAAGTTTATTCAAAGAAAAACTTACATAATATATCAACCTAGACTCTCTATGTACATTATCTATCCTCTTTGTTCTAAACTTTAATCTTCACTCAAGAATTCATTGAAGAAGTTCTTAAGAAAGGAGAACAGTAGGAGACAAGGAAGGGTAGATATGAGAAGACAATTTTTAGGGTCATTCGGATATAAAATATCTGAATGATTGAGTGTTGGGCACTCGACTCCATATGATGATCGATGATTGCACTATCAACAACATTTGCAATGGAATACAAATCTGAAGATATGAATGCAATGCAAACAGACAGCTCTTCATCTTCTTTGGGCATCTTTTAAGATCTATCTTCAAACTGATCTGAAGTGCTTGGCCTCTAGCTTAAGAATAAAGTCTTTAAATCTTTGGTAGAGGCTAAGATCTTTGAAGGAGGTTGAAGAACTCAAATCAAGAAGTAACTTCTTGATCAAGACACCGATCTCTGTCTTGTAGATTTTCTGATCTCTCTTCTCCTTTTCTCTTTTCTTCCTAGCACCACAGAAAAAGTGTTTTGCAAAGGTCTGGGTTCTTTCACCGTGATCTTTTGTGAGGATCTAGGAAGATTGTTATTGAAGTCAACTTCCTTTGCAGATCTCACAGCCTTGTCGATCAGCTCAGCTTGCTTATAGCTTCTTGTTAGCTTGCTTCCCTTTGAGAAAGGATGAAAATGGTTTCTTTTATAGACAGGCGTCTTTAGATCATTGAGATATGTTGAGAGATTTTCTTTCCATTAGAGCAGTGTCGATGTAGTGATCCGTTGGATAAAATCTTTCTGTGCAGATCTTGAATAGTTGCCTATCAGACCGAATTGATGTGTCTCTGAAAAGTAAGTATCATGAATAGTACACTGACAAATGGTCTATCTAATAAAGTAGTTCCTTTTTGACTTTTCAGACCAAATATGGACAGAGAATATCTATTGGATAAAGTAGGATAATATCTAATAGATTTTGCAGATCTTGAGATGTCAGGCTTTTAAAAGCCGAAATGGCCTTCGGAGCTTGAGCGCAATATTGATCAGGTACAGCTGTAACCCCTTCTCTTTGAGGCACGTGTAGGATGAAGTTTGCTGCTATAGCAAGTCTACTGGTAATGTATTTGAACAGCACTGGACCAGGTCTACTGGTGCTTATGTATAAGAATTGCTATTCTGTTGATTATCATATAAGAGTAGGACAAAAACACGTACTCACCTAGTCTAAGACCTATGCGATGTTAAACAAGTTGTCACACTAATCGGTACGCAACCCTTTTAGTCACTTGTTATAATACGTAGTAATGGGAGCAAGTAAATCACAATGTTCGGAATTTGCAAAGGAATAAGTATTTGATTCAGTAGGCATATTCCTAATAGCTTCACCAACTGGATGAGCTCGATTAAATATACTGTCTTTTTGGTCCACTTTGTTAAGTAATTCATTATTAACTGGTGCAATTACGTTTTTATTTTGTTTAGTTATTTAATCTTTTAACAAATTGGCAACCAAGGAGTACATGCAAACACTGAGACTTTCATTAAAAGGGGAGGTTACGTGGTTGGCTATATCATCAAGGTCTTTGGAGGTAAGATCCTTGATATGGGTGTCTGGAAGGGGGCTGGTCAGTGACCAGTCCATGACATAAGGGATATGAGGGGGTATGGTGTATCCAAAATGATCAATCAGGTCTGCAATTGCCAAGAGAGGCCCAGTAGTGGTGTACCAATTCTGCAGTGGACTATCTATGATAGCCACAAACTTCGCTGGTGGTTTAACGTAGTCAGTGCTTCTGTAGATCATTCCCAGGAAGTTATTTCTCATGAAGTCCCTGTCAAGTAATGCTAAATCATAATCATCATGGTCTATTGTCCAAGTATTTTCAACTATCACTGTTCTATATGCAGAGTCGTGAGTTTCAAAAACTAGATCGATCCCCTAGTTACTTTCTTTTCCATACATTCTGGTTCATGCTTATGGCTATACCCTCTTCAATGACATCTTGAATGACATCTTTAAGTTTGAAGCATGTGTCAGTAGCATGTCCACTGCATTGGTGATACTCGCAATACTGGAAGTAATTCCAATTGGCAGGTAGAGGAATTGGGGGCCTATAATTCTTGAGTTGCTTGATCTTTCCCTGGGCAACTACTTCTCGAAAAACCGTAGATCTTGGTGCAAGCAAGGTGTCATAATGCCTATCTTGTCCTTTCTCCCCTTTTGCGTAGGACATAATGCTTGGTTTGGATTTATCACTACCATCATCTTGTTTGGTTGTCAACAATCCTGTATTGGTGCTTGGATTTTTTAATTCCTCGTGCCCTTGATGGAACTGACATTGTGCGGGAGATGGGCAGATTTCCAGGGGTTCTTTTTTGTTTAAGTATTGCATGGGGAGACCATACTGGCTATCCTTTCTTATGTTACACCAAATGTTGGGTGGGGTTTGTTGGATTTTCTTGTGACGCTTTGGTTTTTTCCTTCTTTTTCTTTGAGCGGGATGTGGTTTTTGATTTGGACTTAGCATTGTTGTCATCATGTTCGGGCGTCAACCGTTTGTTATCTGGGACCTTCAATTCTTCAGTCTTGTGTTTTTTATCAGGTTGACATTGTGCGAGAGGCAAACTGATTTCTAAAGATCCTCCTCCCTCCTGAGGGATGTGTGGAGAAATCACATGGGTCATCTTTACTTGTTTTTCACATGACATATGTTGGATCAAGTATTCTTGTGGTCTTTTGACTTTTTTACGAAGGATGACTTTTGGTGAAGTGTTTAAGGATGTCGATTTTTGTAGTAAGGAATCATTGGTATTTGGAAAAAAAGATTGGTGTTTTGGGATTGAGAGTCGGTGCTTGTCATGTTGGTGTTTGAAGGAAGGTTGCTATTTGGCATACTGCCATCTGGGGAAAAAAGATTTGTGTTTTGCAAAGGGAGGAGGATTATCTAATAAGTTTTGTGACTCTCAAAATTGTGAATTAGAGACCTCTGTTAAGCCTATGAGAAAAGTCTTGATTATTTGATTCATCATAATTCCCATACGCTCATCCAGCTTGTGTTCCAACCATTTTTTGGAATGATGGGTCTGGATTATATTCGGGGGTTTCTATGCCAGTACTCATGGAAGTATGTTCGTCTTTGGCAGCCATTCTACCCAAATCTGTTTGTGCTGAACCGATCTCTATATTCAAACTCAAATCTGTACTGTCTGAACTGTCCTCTATATTCAAACTCAAATCTGTACTGTCTAAACTGTCCTCTGTATTCAAACCCAAATCTGTACTGTCTGAACTGTCATCTATATTTGAGCATAACTTTCTTATCAAACGACCGAAACTATCTCTTCCCTTCCAGGTACGGGCCAGGTTTCTGGGAAAAAGGGTCGAAGAAGGTATAGCTCAAAGGCTTGGGTTGAAAGGTACAATATGCATTTTTATTAAATGGACATTTTTTTGTTGTTTATCTTACAGTTGGTCGGATAAGCATGACTTTGTTTTGACTCTCTTTATTTGGTCCTGGAACAGTGGATTCCTTCTTCATAATATAAGACCTTCGTATTCCATCTTCCTATCTTTTTTTTTTTTTTTTTTTTGAGGAAGGGCGGCACTGCACTTGATTTATTAATAAAAATAAAAGGATACAAACATGAGGGGGACAACCAGCCTAACCCAAGAAAGGGGGGACAAAGGGGCCTTACCTCGAAACAAAAATACAACCACAAACGCTATCAAAAGATAGGACAACACAAATCACTTAGAACGAAAACTAAATAAGCCTAGCGCATCCTGTTGAAGCGCCCGACGAACCTCTGACGGAAGATGAGAGACCAAATGGAATTCCCTGGAACCAAAACTGTGAGCTGCATGAGCTAACCGATCCGCAACAAAGTTCATTTCTCTATAAATGTGCTCTAGCCGATAATTTCCCATTAAAGATAGACATTGACGCACTACATATGTAAACATCCAAGGGCAACTATGCTGACCGTTAATAGCCGAAACCACCACAACCGAATCAGATTCAATCACCACCTGTGATAGATGAAGCTTTCTGCATAATGAGAGCCCATCCCGAAGAGCCATGAATTCAGCACCTGTATTAGTACCTTGGCCATATGATTTAAAAAAACCAGAAATGAATTGTCCATTTGAATCACGGATGACTCCACCGCCCGTAGCCATGCCTCCCACGGCAGATCCGTCCACATTCAGCTTGAAAAAAGAAGACGAGGGAACATTCCAGCGGATCCAAATACCCCTTTTGATCGTAGTCTTTAGGATAGGCAAATCAAGAAGCCGAAGAATTCGAATACTCCCAGGAGACGATATCGACTTGGGCTGAAAGATACTCATAATATTACACAATCCCCGCATAATCTGTTTAACAATCCTATCAATGTTCATGGGCACATCATCAAAAATTGCTCGGCAGCGGTCTGTCCAAATAGCCCAACACACATGCAGCATAATACCAATTTGAGCACCTCCTATCTGTGAACGAGATGAAGCCCCATCAGCCCAAATCTGGAACAAGTGTGGGATAGATAAATACCTATCAATTTTATTGAATGGACGAGCAAACCGACTCCATAGATCTTTGGCAATCTCGGAGAATGTAAAAATAAGTGAGTAATAGATTCCCTATCATGATTGGCGGTGGCGGCAAACACATCGAGATACGATAGGCACTTTCCGAGAGTGAAGGCGAAGATCCACTGGAAGAGCACCGAAAAATAATTTCCATCCAAAGGCACTTATCTTGGTGGGAAGCCAGACCTGCCATATTTTCTTTGCCCACGGCAGGGTAGCTTCACGCTGCCTATAATGATTCCAAAAAGCCTTGGAATCAAAGTTGCCCGAAGTCGATAATCTGAACACAAGTCTATCTGAAATGTCCTGCCGAAGTTTGATGTTAGTAATAGTTTCATGATCTTTGAGGAGGAATTAATGGCGAGAATGGAACGGAAGGTGATTAAAAGCTTGTTGCACCGGCTTAATGTCCATTGGAAGAGGACCTACCAATCGATGACCCAGCCAATTGTCATTCCAAAAAGATACCGCACCTCGGCCCAAAACCCAACTGCTAAGCGGCAGAATAGTCGATAAATGAGAATGAGCAGACCGCCAAACATGCGAAGAAAAAATGGGAGCTGTGAAACCATCCGAAACTTTGTACTTAGCTGTGATGAATTTTGCCCATAAGCTGCTGCCAGTTAAAACACTCCAAGCAAGCTTTGCTTGAAGGGAATCTCTGATTTGCTTGAGAGAACGGAGACCCAGACCACCCTCCGAAGTTGGTTTACAAATTTTCTGCCACGACACCCAATGAATTCTTCTATCTCCCGAACTGCCCCAAAGAAAATTTGCCATCGCTCTTTCAATACGATTAAGAACAGAAACAAGCACTTTAATAGCAGCTAGAGCATAAATGGGGATACTACATAAAACCGATTTAAGAAGGATGATCTTACCCCCAAACGATAACAGCCTTGTCTTCCAACCTTCAATTTTTTTTAGAACCCTTGACTCCAAATCTTCAAAATATCGGCGTTTAACACGTTTAACAACGACCCCGAAAAGAGGAAGACCCAAATATTTCATGGGCAACGAATGGTGGTGGTGCATCCCGACCAATTAGCTATACTGAATTTTAGCATGAGAAAACCAAGAAGCAGTGTAAAACCCGCTTTTCTGAAGATTTACAAATTGACCGGAAGATTGCTCGTATATATTAAGAAGCTTTCGGAGATTCACGATAGATCGTTTCCCCGCATTACTGAACAAAATCATATCATCAGCGTATAGAAGGTGTGAAATAAACATATCACCTCGACCATGATTGTACGGAACCATATGACCAGCCAAGAAACCTCTATTTATTGCACGCGAGAAGACCTCCTGAGAAAGAATAAATAGAAGCGGCGACAAAGGATCACCCTGCCGAACTCCACGAGAAGAGTTAAAGAAGCCGAAACTAGTGCCATTAATCTTGACAGTACCAAATATTATTGAGCATACGTTCCATAAGATCACATACGCAATCATTAAAACCAAAAGCACGGAGAGAACGGAGAAGAAACGACCATTCTAGGCGATCGTAGGCCTTTGACATATCAAATTTAAAGGCTACGTTACCTCCCCGAACCTTTTTATCTATACGGCCAATCAATTCATGAGCTAAGGCAATATTCTCTTGAATAGCCCTCCCCTTGACAAAACCAGACTGTTCAGGAGATATGATCCGAGGTAAAATCTCCGCTAAACGGGCTGCCAAAATCTTTGAAATGATTTTGCAAGTAAAGTTGCAGAGACTTATTGGTCTAAAATCTCCAAAAGAGATAGGAGATGCCACTTTCGGGATTAGAACTAAAGGCGTGGCGCGCCCCTAGGGAGTATAGCACCACGAAAGAAAAATTCTTTCACCGCATCAACTACATCGGTCTTAACCAGCGACCAACCACGAAAAAATGACCCGATAAATCCATCGGTCAGAACATGTCGGCATTGAGGTTACAAATAGCATTCCATACTTCCTCAGAGCGAAGGCATTCTGCGAGACGCTGGTTATCCGAAAAACTCACACATCCTTCAATACCAGAAAACAACTCTTCATTAATAACTGGGGCAGAAGTCGAGAACAAATCAGAGAAGTAGGAGATAGCAAGATCACCCAATTTCTTATCATCAGTGCACCAATTACCGTCAGTCAATTTAATACGGGTCCGATTATGAGTTTTCCGATCTCTAAGAGAAGCATGAAAAAATGATGTATTACGGTCACCATCACGAAGCCAAGATTCGAGATTTTTGTTGCACAATATCCTCTTCCCACCGATATAAGCTGCTCTAATTCCATCAGATGATTACAAATCGATCATGCGCGAAGCATCCACCCATGTTGAAGTGAAATTCAAGGCGTAGGATGTTATCTGAGTAACATTTATTTTCTTTTGAGCGTGACCAAAAACCGTCCAATTCCGGTTTTCAACTCCTTAGAAGAAGCATCGGTTTCTTGTGCAAGATGAACAACTTTGAACCCGATAAAGGCAAAGACGAGGTCTACTCCACGAGAATTAACAAAATTCATAAAATCTTTATGCTCCAACCACATCTTTTGAAAACAAAACGTGCCCTTTGGTTTAGTAAACTGCTGGAAAGTAATAAGAAAGGGAGAGTGATCGGAATACATGTAGCAAAGGTGTTGAACACGAGTGACAGGAAGCATAGATTTAAAATGACCATTAATTAAGACCCTATCCAACCGCTCCCATATTATTGCGACCACGATGGCGTTACACCATGTAAAAGTGCTCCCCTCAAAACCGGCGTCTACCACTCCGGCTGAATCATGAAGGAAGAAAAATCGGACATACTATTAAAATCATGCCCATCCGGCTTTTCGGAAGAATGAACTATAGTGTTGAAATCTCACGCCAAGAAACCAAGGCGAGCAAGCTGTAGGATATATCTAGCAAGCGATCCCATAACTCTGTCTTTCTACGCGTGCATTTGGCATATACAAGCGTTGCCAATATAGGGGATGATCTTCAACGATTAAATGCCACGAGATTTCTGGTTAGATGCCGAAATAAATTAATAGATACACTATTATTCCACAACACCCAAATATGGGGAATTAGTAGGGCTAACATGCAAATAATGAGGATAATTCAATTTTTTCGCAAAACCCACAATACGATCTCTGTTATCTTAGGTTCAAGTAACACAACCACATAGGGTTTATCTTTGTTTATTAATATTCGAAGGAATGAAATAACTTTTTATTACCAACACCCCTCGCATTCCATATCAATATCGTCATAAAACAGTTAGGAGGAGGGTTGTTCACAGGGTTGTTCTGGGCTTTCTTTGCCGCCCTAGTTTGTCTTTTGTTACTTTGGGAGGATTTCTTACCTTTAGCCTTCTTTACCTTAGTTCTTTGCTGCGACATTCTTGACGAAAACTTCGAAGAGAGCGAATCCGATTTAGGGTGGTCACGCAAATCATCCAGAGAAGCAGATAACTTCCCAAAATTGGACAAATTCTGGGCGAAGGGCCTATACTCTTTTTGGGATCCACCATCCAAATCGTTCTAATGAGATACCGTCAAATTTATTGATAAGCCCCATTGTATTTAAATCAAGAAAATATCTTCTTGCCACTATGATTGGTTATTAACTTTGGGATATGAAAACCGACCGGTCAATTAAGTGTCCTAGAAGATATATATGTAATTTAACGTGGCTGATTCAGTGGGTAGGCTGGCTTTCGTGTAGGGTAGCAGTTCAGAATATTTCTATGTGAGTGCACGTGTGTGAGTCAGCTAGGAAAGCTGGAAACTTTTTACAGTAATATAAAGCAGTAAAAATGTCTGTTTTTTGTGTGTTTGGATTTTCTCGGCTGATTAGTTTGAATCCCATAAGGGGTCAAAGAGATCACGCGGGACAACCATTCTAACAATAAATAGAAAGAAAAAAATGAGGAAACTATATATTCCTATTATTACATGTTTGCCATAATCCCAAAAATAAAATTGATAGAATAAAAGAATATTTACATGTGGGGCTTTTTGTCAGCAGAAATATAAATTAAAAATATCGGTTGTCAAAGCAAAAAGTTACAATCACATAGCATGTACATTATGTTGGGCTTTTTTACACACACACAGACACACAGACACACACACACACACACACACACACATATATATATATATATATATATATATATATATATATATAAGCTAGACTATGTATAAAAGCATGTCAAGTATGTAAAGATTATTTATTAACCCCGAAAATTTGAGTCTAGCCCTCATTTGTTTTTTTTTTAAGAAAACAATGTCCCCAGAAGAGTCGTCACAGTAAGAAACCCGTTTCGCTACCCCCCGCGCATGAGAAGCGGGTTGCTTGGAAACATTAGAGCGCGTGGAAAGCACCCGGCCTTGTCGTGTACTCTAAATATATGTGTACAAAATCGTCACCTCTATTTTAAGATTAAACAGTGAAAAACCAATTTTACCAGAAAATGTATAGGTTCGGAGGCTAGGTTACGAGTTGGGAAGTGGTTAGACACCCAACTCACCCTTTCGGTCTCATTTAAGGGTTTTAAATTAAATAACATGCGTTTAACGTATTTAGGACTCATATTATTTAAGCCCTCATTTTGTCGTTCATATGGCCATCCTAAATACTATTAGGGACGGCAAATTGACTTTTAGGGACGAAAAACGAGGGTCCATAATACTCTCTTTTCTTGTAGTGAACAAACACCGAAACCTGTGGAAGTAATTCATAAGTGGAACCTAAGCCTTTAATTATGAATCATAGAACGCAAGGCTGAGAGACGACTATCTCTCGACAATTCTACGACGAACGTGATGCAACAATGCGCACGGGGCAACAAACCATCGGCAAACCTAAGGCCAGTGAAACAACAAGATCCCAACCTGATAAACAACCACTCAACGGCTAAAACATGCCGGAGGGACAAATCAACGAAAAGAATAGGAGTTAAAATGCTAAACAACTAAACCAAAATCTCACGACTAAACTTGTCAGAGATCATATCAACAACAACAACAATACTAGAACCCGCGAGCTAAAGCCTTGCTCAGGAACACAACTGAACTAACTACTAAATAAATACAACAACTCGACCATACAAGTCGGCTCCCAAAAATAATACAATAACAAAATACTAACACAATCTACCCAAGTAAAGTTTACATAACTTTACATCTGTCTCACAAGATAAATATATACAAAAATAAAAACTCCAAGCTATTGCCCGGAAGACCACCTGCTATCAAACATGAATCCGTAGCCGTCACACGTACCAACGAGCTCACTGCACACACTGAAGAAAACAAACACATGGAATGAGTCATAATGACCCAGTAAGCTACTAAATGCAACAGTATGGCATAGCATGGCATAGTATGACATAATGCACAAGCATATATAAGAATCATGCCATCATACTAATATCCAAGAATGAACATGTAACAAGTCATCAAAACACATAATCTCATGTAAACCATATATCACATTGTCTTTCACATAAGTGCTCATAATAAGCCACATAAGAGATATAGAAGATACCCAATTAGTGTCGTTGTGTTGCTCCTACAATACACAATGTTAAACTCATTCGTGCCATCAATGCTCTATGAATGCATTGAATTGTACCGAGAACCTACTCAATCTAAATAACAAGCCAATGGCGCATGTATTGATACGGTAAAGGGGCTACTTCCCCACTGCAGCACACAGTGAAGGCATGTGTGAGGTCCTAGGTACGTCGATCCATAGTGAACACGAATTTTACGATTCGTGAAGGCGATACATCGTCCCACCCTAACATAAAAACCAATCCAAATAATGCCATCTGGACTTATATGCAATGCACATGTAGATGTTTACTTGCATGAACAAATAGGAACCAAGTTCGACAATAGCGGACTCATCAAACTAAATAGGTCATAATGCTCTAACAATGCATATATTTGCACATACTTAACATGTTCAACTAATTTACAAGTTTAGTTCAAGAAGCCACGTATTAAGGATACTCAAGATCCCCAAGACACAACTCAATCAGAAATAGCATATAAGCTTACCAAAATCATACTATGAGGTCTACCATGGACCTCTACTCGAAATCAGACCAAAGACTACCATGTTAGTCTAAGTCGCAACCATATCGTTGGGTCTACAAGGACCTTCAAATCACAATATATTCAAGACTACTATGTTCGTCTAATAACGACCACAAATCAAGGCTTAATATTTAGTCTTCACAACACATACCAGACTCAACCATAGTCCTAATAGTCGTATATAATCGATGTCCATAAAATCACACTTAAGAATATCAAGACTACCCCATAGTCATAACCTCGCAAGTGCCTTCATGTGCACGCGACAAAATTCCCTAAAAAAAGAACACATTCAATAATCATTTCTTACTAACATTCTAGACCTTATGTTGGTCTCTAATGCTCTATGCTCTAACGAGCATGCTCTAAATCAATTCCCAAGTTTCGTGACCGACTATTCAATTATTGAGCTTCTAATAGTTCATTAATACGACATTCTAATTAAGTAAAACATCATCTACAAATCCCCAAAAAGTCCCTATAATGTAGGTGTCACAATTGGACACAAATCGAGATGTTCAGGTGCTCACGATCTTAGCCAACCAAAACCTGAACATCGTAGGATTTCAAACCAAAGCTCATTAATATATTATTGAACTTATAATGACTCTGTTGAGTCTTAATTCTATATTTCATTCTTTACACATTTCATAAATCCCGAAAGTATCACCCATTTGAATTTATAACAATTTCCCAAAATCATTCGGCCTGGATTCCCAAGCCCTAGAATCCAAAGAACTCAACATAATCATAAACTTATTTCATACAATATATATATATATATATATATATATATATATATATATATATATATATATCATAAAGTCAACCTACACATGGTATCTAGCAATTTCATAAGTCCAAGATACAAAAGAAGTAGTCACACTAACATACAAGTGCTCACTGACCTCACATAACAAGTAGTTTGTTTTCCTTAGGGTCAATGAGCCAAAAATCCAAAGAAAGAGTAAGTAGTAACTTACATGACCCGGATGAAAAGCAAAGGAAAAAGACTGTAATTGGTGAAGGTTGTTCTACTCGTCAAGGGCTTCAAGAATCCGGAGTCGGAACGAAGATCGGATGGTTGGATCTTCTTGGATCGGAGGAAGAAAAACTAGGGCTCCAATGTCTCCCTTGGATTCTCTCTCTCTCTAGCTTACGTCTTGTTGAAGGAGAAATTAAGGTATGGCTGCAATTCACAAAGGGTTTGTGGATATATAAGGGCTTCCACAAAAAAGAAAGGCACAAGGGGGATTTCATGGGTACACCTAGTGATAGATTAGGGTTAATCACAACTTAATTAAGCTTAATGATGGCCAATAATCTTAACCCAACATGTTAGGGCTCGATTAGGACCAAGTAGGGTGGATTAGGGAAGGTTAAGAGTGGGTTTATTAATGGCAAAAATGGGCAAAACCAACAAATAATCAAAGCTCCCCGAAGCAGATTCGGGGCCAAGCGGTCGCTTGGTCCCTTTCCTTGAGCGAGCGCCTGCTCCTTTTTCAGGCCAAGCAACCTACTGGAAAATGGGCGGTCGCCTGGTCCAAACACTAAGTGAGCGCCTGGTCTAAAAGGGAGAAAAAGGCTTGAAATGAAATCCAATTGGTCCCCAACTCAACCCCAAACAATCCTTGGGAGAAACCACCTCCAAAACATGTCCAAAACAAGTCTGAAACAAGTCTGAACAACACTCGAAACAATCCGGAACAAAACCAAAACAAGTCATAACAACTTGCAAAACGAAACAACGAATGAACTAGCGATCAAACGAGAAATAGTATAAGACTTAAAGCAAGTCAAGAGACCAATTGAATAGGCTTGAATACTTCTAAGAAGTTGATGAACAACTAGGAGAATAAGACCTCCAAAAGACGAGACAATCACACGACTCAATCTCGAACTATGCGATAAAGACAAACGCTATCTCCAATGTTTCCAAATCATAAATAGACTTAAAGAAAACCTCTAACTTGAAGTCTAACACATCTAAACAAGTCCATAACTATCGTATAAAGACCTAAGGCCTAATCGAGGTCATGAATACGAACAACACAAGTAAACTCTCAATCGAGTCGCATTCCGACTAACGTCGAGTTACAACTTGTGACTTTAGCAAGTCAACAACTATGGAACATATCTCAACAAGGTCTTGGTCTCAATGTGGTCACTCCCATACCTCAAAACTCTCTCATAAACCAATCATAAAATCACCAAAGGAAGAAATGAGAGCATGGCACGCAGTTCAAGCTAACCAAGGATCGAGGTGTTACATTCTCTCCTCCTTAAAAAGAATTCGTCCTGAATTCTAAACCGCAACACAATCACGTTAGGTTATCACTGAACCACAATTACCTTGAGACAACGGTTACGGTGTCTCTCAATTCGGAGTGAACAATCAAGCTCAACCATCAACGTAGACTCAAATCTCTGAGTCTACCACCACATACTAAACCACATACACAAGGATAAAACTATTATAATCCAGATTCAAATGTCCAAAGACTCCCTGTTGATTATTGGAATTTTTTTATTTTTTATTTTTAGGAAACAGGGACGGCACCCTGCAGCATTTTATTAATAGGAGGAAATAAAACAAACTTGAGGGGGACAACCAGCCTTACACTTATAATGGGGGGACAAAGGAGCCTTACCTCGAAAAGGAATACATACATATTAACAAGACAGAACCAACTATTTTCTAAAACTATATAGGCCATACGAATCAAAGGCTAAAGCCCGCTTAACATTAAGAGGCAAAGATAAAAAATCTGAAAAAACTAACTGACTCCCATGCTCATGCGCAGCCGCAACTAATCTATCTGCCACCATATTCTGCTCCCGAAAGACATGCTGTAAGATGAACTCTCCTAAAAGCCCCCGACAATCGCGAAGGTGATAAACATACTGCCATGGTTCCTGATGCCGTTTAAGTAAAACATTAACAGCTGTCGAAGAATCTGACTCCACCACAACAAAATCTAACATGAGAGATCTACAAAGCTGAAGCCCCTCTCGCAGAGCCATTATCTCCGCTCTCATATTGGTACCCTGACCATAATCACTGGAAAAAGCACAAATAAAATCTCCTTCAGCATCTCTAATGACACCACCACCTGTGCACCTTCCATCCTTGGCCGAACCATCGTTGTTTAGCTTATAACCCTTAACAGGTGGAGACCACCGAACCCAAGAACCATGCCTAACAGGGACTTTCTTGCTAGATAAACGAAGAGACTACATAGCCACACATGCAGCCCTGTTACTTAAAGATTTAGGAACAAAACCTTGAAGAACATCTCTAACACCTTCAAGAACCCGAGCCTCTATTTGATCCCCAATCATTTGTTTGTCATCAAAAATGGCAGCACAACGAGACTTCCAGATCTCCCAACAAGTATATGCAAAAATGTTGAACATAGTCACTCCAAGCTGAGATCGAAGCGAAACAGAAGACCAAACAGCAAAAAGATGATCCAGACTAGAGTATTGCATGGGAAGATGAAAACAACCTGCAAACTTAGACCATAAACTAGCATCCACCTTCGAGACCACGAAGAGATGCATACTATCTTCCGAATCAGGCTGGTTACCACAGCAACGGCAGCAAGAAACAAAAGGAATCTTCCGGGCTTGAATGTTCGAATCCACAGGTAAAGCATTATGGAATGATTTCCATAGGAAGCAACTTACCTTCAAAGGAAGCCACGCCTGCCAAATAAGCTGCGCCCAACGCACAACAGGACTGGAGACACGATAATGCTTCGAAAAAACTCTAGCTTTAAACTCACACGAAGTTGTCAGCTCACAGATAATCTTGTCCGGCATTGTGTCTACACAACTAATGTTATTGGAATATGCTTCTTGATAATTGAATTATCACCTTGCATATTCTATATATGTTGATTCGCTTGCCCCCATTACAAGTGAATCATCACAAGTGGCTAAAAGGTCTGCGTACCGGTTAGTGTGGCAACTTGTATGATTTCACATAGGTCTTAGATTAGGTGTGACCTGATCTAGTCCTACCTTCCTATATGATGATCAAAAGCACAAAGACTTCGAATGCACTCAAAGACCGAAAGACCTGCAAGCTATGTCAACAAATTCTTCTGATAATAGATCAGAATACTCTTAAGACTCATCACCGGCAGACATGCAACAAGTTATAATGCTCTCACCGGTAGACATCAGTTCTCCTGAATCGAAAGACTTGTTTCCATTGGCTCGAAGCATTCCACCGACAAACTTTAAAATATGCACGTGCTACAGAGAAAAGTCAAAGAAGCTGCTCAAATCAAGATAAATATGTTCGTGCCTCAAAAAGCCTGACATACTTAAAGCTACAAGACTTTCTTTCACTCAAGTATTCTGTTAAAGTCAAAAAGCAATTACTTTATTGAATAGACCTACTCTTCAGAGACTTATCAACATAGTCTGACAGACAACGAGTTCCAAGATCAACAGGACTAAATCTCTGCTCCAGACAATCAAAGATCTTATGGACAAAGATCTCCATTCGATATTCTTCAACCACTACATCTCCAACGGATATAAATCTTCGAGTCTTCATCTCTCAGCGATCATATTGATTCTCGCCTATATAAACCATCTCTCCTGCTCAATAAACAGAGAGGAACTTAGAAAACTAAGTGACTCAATAACAGTGTATGCTACATCTAAAATCATCAGACGATACACTGTGAGCAACGGGTAACTCAATCCACTCAAGAACTTCATAGAAAAGAAATCATCAAAGAGATCGTCTTCACCAACGCATCTCTGATTTCCACAACAGATTGTAGTGAACTCATCTAGGTCTTAGCAAAACACTCCTAGTGGATTGCTAGGAAGAAAATCTTGGAAAAGAGAAGAGATTGATAGAAACTTCAATAGGCAGAGATCAAGATCTGAAGATCGATGTTAGACAATGTGTGAGGAAAATGAAGAGCTGTCTGTAGATATTGCATTCATATCTTCAGATTTGTATCCCAATACAAATGCTGTTGATTGTGCAATTATCAATCATCATGGGTGGATGAATGCTTCGCACTCAATCGTTCAGATATATTTTTTATATCTGAATGACCTTGAAAATCCTTTTCTCATAACAATTTCTTGGTTTCATCTCCTATTGTCCTTTGCAACTTAAAGATCCTTGAATGGATAATTAAGTAAGGATTGAGACTTAGGAAGACAAAGCCAGAAAACTGGACATAGATTATTTTAGACTGATGTAATACGTAATTTATCTTTGAATAAATTCATATATTTTCACTAATGCTTTATCTCTCAGTCCTTAAATATCTATGAGCTTTTTATAAATGATTTATCTTTAGAAAATTCATTCTCTACTTCTTTTTTTTTTTATGAAACAGGGACGGTACCCTGCTAGATTTTATTAAAATAATGGAAAATCATACAAACTTGAGGGGGACAACCAGCCTTGCCCTTATAAGTGGGAGGATAAAGGAGCCTAACCTCGGAAAAGAAATCAAGCATAAAAGAAATCTAAGTAATTCTAACATAAGGAGTGTCAGATTTGTCTAGCAAAATGAGACCTCTAATGCGAGAGGGCAGATCAGCTGAAGAGACAAAAGAAGAATACATACTCTGGTCACATCCAAAATTAGCAAGAGAGTCTGCCACATAATTAGCCTCTCGAAATATATGTAATAAAGTGTGATTACCCTCCTCAAGAAGTTTCTTACCAGCCCGAACCAAATACAGACGTCTCCAAGGAGGGGTAATAGAGCCCAACAAGCAATTCACTAGATTCTTGGAGTCAACCTCAATAATAGCACCGTAAATATTATTGGCTGCCAACCAAGAAAGCCCCTGAATTAAAGCCTTACACTCCGCAAGAAAGCTGGTGGAGGTCTCGTAAAATGAGGAGAAAGCAAATATCAAATCACCATGGCTGTTGCGAATGATACCCCACCCCCCGAACAAGAACCAGATAAACCTCTACAAGCACCGTCGGTATTCAACTTGAGGGAAATCTGAGGAGGTTTCAGCCAACGAATGACTCTAATTCTCTTTGTTGACACAAACCCCAATCTAGTAGAAAAGATAGAGTTCCAGTCAAAAGGCCTTGGACACATACTTGCATTAGAGAGAATGGATTGAAGCAAATAATTAATCTGGTTCTCTACAGCCCAGAAAGGAGCTTTAACACCATCATGAAAACTGGAATTCCTGTACTTCCAAATTTCTCACAGAATCACCGAAGGAGCGATGGCATGAAGAATAGAATGATCTTTGGCCAGCCACCAACTAAAACAGCATTCCTGAAGAACATTAGAAGAGAAGAAAATTCCCCCTTTTTTATTGTACTCATTCCAAAGATAGCGAGCCAATGGATTATCGAAGAAAACATGGGAATATGTTTCAGTATTGCCCATATAGCAACAGTAACAACGAGAGGCTAACTGGATTCCTTTTCTTATAATGTTTTCATCAATTGGAAGTTTTTGAAGCCACAGCCTCCACATGAAAAGGCTGATATGACGGGGAGAAAATTTATGCCAAATAAATTTGGCAGAAGCAATGATTGGCCTGCTAGAACGAGCAACCTGCCTTGCTGAAGAGACGGAGAAGGTGCCATTATCCATGAGGTTACAGTGGGCTGAGTCTGGAAAATTACTGATGGAGATACCATGCTTAATGACCGAAGCTGAGGCAACGTGACCAATATCCAGACGACCTTCTTTCGATAAATGGAAGGGGGAATCAAAAAGATCGTTCACAGCACTTAGCCGAGGATTGACAGGCTGAATAATCCTTCCTTCTGGTAACCATTGATCAAGCCAAATAGAGCACTTACCTTGCCCAACAACCCAAGTGATTTTAGAATCAGCAATAACCCGAACCGACCACATTCTGCGCCAAGTATGGGATCCTCTATTAGAAGCCAATAGAGGGTGAATATTGGAGCAATATTTCTGCTTAATGAACCAGCTCCAAAGACTATTTGAAGATCGGAACCTCCACCAGAGGCGGATCGAGAAAGCTTGAATAATGTCCGAAATGGCCCGACCACATTCATTCTCTACTTGATCTCCTAAACCTGCATTTGAAAGAAGTAATAAGTGTGCCGTTGTTCTGAACATATATTCGTGTACAGCCACCTAAGACTTCTCCAAATCATAGCCTCTTTATCTTCCGCTGCTCAAACCCTTTTTACAGGATTTTGATTTGATTAGCAGTTTACCGGCATAGTTGATACTTCTGCTTAGAGGATGTAAGACACTGATTCCCAGTTAGCTTAAATTGCCTGCAATGCTCGCATTTATTCTTTGGTTGATTGCTCGTTGAGTTTGAGAGAGTCTAGATGTGTATGAGAGATCACATTAAGACCAAAATACTTTTAAAAGATGCCATATAGTTGTGGACTTGCAAAAGTCACAAGTCGTAACCCGACGATAGTCGAAATGCGACGCGATTGAGAGTTTAATCGGGTTTTGTGTTCCTGACCTCGATTTTGTCCTAGATATTTACATGATGATTGAATAACATGTTTATATGTGTTATACTCCTAGTAGGATGCATTCCTTAAGTCTCGTGAAGTTTTGACGCTTCGAGGATAGCAATTCTCCTTATCGCGTAGTTCGAGATTGGGCCAGGTGATCGTCTCGCCCTTCAGGATACTTTTCTCCTATCTGTTGTTCATCATCTGAGAGTAATTTAGGCCTATTTTGTATCCATTTTAGGTGTTTACAATAATGGGTTGTTGCTCGTCAGTTTGTGGTTTCATTCGACGTTTCGTTAGCAAGTTGTTACGTCTTGCGTTGGTTTCGCTCCGGGTTGTTTTGGGTGTTGTTTATGGGTGTTTAGACCTACTTTAAAAGTGGTTTGAGACTTTTTTAGTTTATCTTAGTGTTTGGGGACTTTAAGGGTTCAATTATAAGCCATTTTGAAGCTTCAAGGCTTGCGATTGCATGCGGGAAGGACCGGACGCGAACGAGGATTGCAGGAACTCACCAAGGGCTGGAAAGAGGACCATGCGGTCGCTTCATACACCTACCATGCGAGCGCATGGTAGGCAGTCCCTATTTCGAAATTTTTTTGGTTGTTTGCTACATAGTCTAACCTAACCCCCACGCAAACCCATCCTAAACCAATCCTAAACCATCCTAACTACCTTACATTATATCCTAAACATCTATTGGAGTTTTAGAGTGGGATTTATGGGTTTAATTAGGGGGAAACACAACAACAACTTAACACATCACCCACTTACTTTCCTAACCCTTTTGGACCACCAACTCAAAGTCTAACACTTCATTTCAGCCATTGACTTTCAAAAAACATGGGAGAGCCTTTAGGAAGCTTAAGAGAGAGTCTTCTAGGGTTTCTTGGGTCTTCATTCATGGATTCCATAGCTTGAGAGCTCCATTTTTTAATCCACACCATAGATTTGAAGAGGAGGTTGAGGAGAACACATCCCACCACTTGGAATTTCGAGATTGTAGCTTGAAGGGGCTGAATCAAGGTAAGTTACTACACCTATTTCTCTTTATTTTTGCCCCATTGACCCTAGGGAAAACAACCTTTGTGCTATGTGAGGTCAATGGGTGCATTTTTAGGACTTTTCTAGAGATGCCATGAACCCTAGATTTCTAAATGTTGATTTTGCTTGGATGAACCTACTTGGGACCTTGATTATCATGATATTCATGTATTGAGTAGCCTATTCATCCTTGCTATGTGATTTACTCAAGTATTGTGAACATGATTGGTGAGGTGACTTGAATGGGTATATGCCCAAATGTTGAATTTGGTTGGTTAGACTTGCTTAAAACCTTGATTAGTATAATATACATGTGTAGTATAGTATTTTAATCCATTTGACGTGAATTATTCATGCTTTGTGGGCATGATTGGTGAAGTGACCTAAATGAGTTGATGCACAAAAATAGGAATTTGCCCTATGTTGCCTAACCAAGTGATTTGTTGGGATTTTATGGGTTTAATGAGCTTGAGAATCTTGCCAATGATGTTAGTTATGAACATAGGAGGGTATTGTAGCCCATGGCTTCTATGCCCTAAATTTTGGAAAGTGTAGATTGGACTCAACGGAGTCATTATAAGTTCGATAATGTACTAAACGAACTTGGGTTGAAATCGTACGACGATTGGATTTCGTTTGATTTATGTTGCGAAATGCATAGTCTCCAAACTTTAAATGGAATTATGATTATGATGAACTTTATGGATTTTTAGGCTTGGGAATCAAGCCCGAATGAATATTGGGATTTTGTTGTACACTTTAATGAAATGTTAAAGTGTGGATGTATGAAACATATAAGGAATGAAATGTAGTATAAAGACTCAACGGAGTCGTCGTAAGGCCAATAATGTGATAATGAGCCTTGGATTGAAACCCTACAATGATAGGGTTTTGGTTGGTGTTGTTCGTGTGCAACCGATGCATCTCGTTTTGTGTCCAAATGAGACACTCATGATATAATGACTTAAGAAAGAATTCTCTCCTTAACGAATTTGGTCGCGTGCATATAAATACGCTGGTGAGAAAGTTACTACGGAGTAGTCATGAGGTTCTTGAGTATGGTAATGGAGATGTCAATCATATACGACAATTAAGACTATAATTGAGTCTGGTGTGCTTAAAATGAAGACTAAAATATCAAGTCTTGAGTTGTGGATATTCTTAGACTAACGTAGTAGTCTTCGCTTTGATTTTGAGTAGAGGATTATTGTAGACCTCGCATTATGATTTATTAAGCTTATATGCTATCCTTGATTTGGGTGATGACTTGAGGAATAATGAGTACCTCAATATGTGGTTCTTGAACTAAACTTGTAAGTTAGTTGAACATGTTGGTCATATGCAAATATATGCATTGTTCATGAGATTTTGTAGAGCATTATGTCCTACTTGTTTATATGCAAATATGTGCATGGTTTATGGGATGTTGTAGAGCATTATGTCCTACATGATTTGATGAGCCCGATATGAATGAACTTGGTCTCATTTGGTTTATGCAAGTAAATACCTACTTGAGCGTTTTTTGGTTTAAGTCCAGCTGGCGGGTTTGGTTGTAGTGTCGGCAATGGGACGATTCATAGTCTTTGGAAACAATCGCTATGAATCGTTGCATTGGTTCCCTTTCTCCTCAATATTTGGCCAATAGTGGGATGTGATCTCGAGTTATGCCATCTAACCTAACATCGAGCTCTCATTTCTCATCCTAGGTTGGATGAATGTAACGAGTAGTAAGTACTCATTAAAGGAAAACTGATGAGTTGTGATTATTTGGGGATGAAACCCAAGGTATGATTGGTTGGGTATTGAACCCGGATTTTGGTTTGAGAATGGGTCCCATGGTAAGTTTAGTTGGGTGTTGGACCCGGATTTGGTTGTAACGGTTCGATTTTACGTTTCTTGTTACACATGTTTATTTATGAGCATTTATATGAAAGATATTATGCTAAGTGGTTTATGTGGGATTATGTACTTTGGTAATTAAGTGCATGTTTATTGTTGGTCTACTAGTATGATACCATGATTCTTATATATGCTTGTGCATTATGCCATGCCATGACATAATATGTTATACAGTTGTATTTAGTAACTTACTGGGTCATTATGACTCACTCCGTGTGGTTGTTTTTCCCTAGTGTGTGCAGTGATCCCGTTAGTACGCGCGACGACTTCGGATAAAGATTTCTAGCAGGTGGTCTTCCGGGCAATAAGTTTGGAGTTATTGCTATTATTGTTGTTATTCATTTGTGAGACACGAATGTAAAGTTATGTAGACTTTACTGGGTAGGTTATAGTAGTATATTATGATTACGTATTTGGGAGCCGACTAATATAGCCGAGTTGTTGTACCCTTTTTAAAAGTTATTCCAGTTGTCATTTCGAGCATGTGTGGCTCGTTTATTCTAGTACTGTGTTATTGTTGTTTCTATCTCCGACAACTTCAGTCGTGAGATCTTGGTGTAGTTGTTTAGCATCTGAAATAATATTCTTATAGTTGATTTGTCCCTCCGGCATGTTATAGCCGTTGAGTGGTTGTTTATCAGGTTGGGAATTTGTTGGTTTGCCAGCCTTTGGTTGCCGATGGTTTGTTGCGCGTGTTTAATGTTGCGTCACATGCGTCGAATTTTTGGGCCGAGAGATTTACTTTCTCTTTGGTTGTTTTTATTTCGGAGCTTGTTAGCTCGGGTCCCATTTTGTTTTTGCTTCCGCAGGTTTTAGTTTTTGTTGTTTCGTTTCGCCGTTATGGCTTTGCCTTCCTGTTTCGAGTGTGTTGGCTCATCTTTTGACTCGCACCATTATGCTTAGCAGGTGCTTGTCTGTCTCTTAGCTTGTCCTGATGGCACGACCTTGGGATCTCGTCTTGGGATCCGAGTCGGGTCGTCACAGTTGGTGTCAGAGCTATTGGTTAGCTATTTTTCCAGGATAGGTTCCTTGGCCTAGTTGGGTTGGGTTTATTGTTGAGATTTTTAACGTCGAGTTTTCCTTGTAGGTGTATTATGTCAGGAGCTTGGCGTGGAGCTGGTTCTAGTAGACCTCGTTCGAGTACCGCTCGTGGTAATGAGAGAGGGGATAACGTTAATGATCCGCGTATGACTCCTCAACAAATATTTAGATGGGAAGACGATTCCACTATACTTGGGAGATTCTTGAGGTTGAAACCTGAGAGCTTCGATGGAGAGCCCGACGCTTCTAAAGCAGAACATTGGTTAGAAAGCATGGAGAAGATCTTTGCAGTTATGGGTTGTACATCAGAAGAGATGGTGACCCTAGCAGTATTTAAGTTGAGTGGTGCAGCTGACCATTGGTGGTATGTGTTACGAGATAGTTGGAGACACCATGGAGTGCCTCAAGTGTGGGAAAATTTCATGATGGAGTTTAGGGCACAGTTTATTCCGACAATAGTTCGGGAAAGAAGAGAAATGGAATTCATTGCGCTAGAACAAGGAGATATGACTGTGGCTCAGTATTCAGCGAAGTTCACAGAGTTGGCTCGTTACTGTGGTTACTTAGTACCAGATGAGGCTAAGAAGACCCATCGGTTTGTAAAAGGCCTAAGGATGAAGTATCACAGGCAGCTTATTCCATTACAGCTCACGGAGTACCGAGATGCTGTGAATCGTGCGTATGCGATGGAGTTGGACATCGAGGAGTATGCTCAAAAGAGAACCTCGAGGACTATTAAGAGTGATGACGATATTAAGGGGCAAGTATCACCTCAGGCAGTTGGTCAAGGAGACGTTCGTTCTGGTAGACGGAGTGATGTTCCTACCTCTAGTCGGAGACGACGAGGCGGCGAGTTGATATGTAATTTTTGTATGAGGACAGGACACGTCGAGAACAGATGTTGGGGTAAAGTAGGAAAGTGCTTCGCTTGTGGCGGTGATCATGTCCATAAAGATTGCCCGAAGATGAAGGTTAATCGGTCTGGGAGTAGTAGTCGACAATCTAGTAGCTCCAAGAGAGATGGTGATGGTCGACCTAGAGTTTGAGGTCGTGTGCGAGTGGCGGTTGGCCATTGCGATGTTTTGAAACCTATCCGAATAGGAAGGTATGTTCTCGTATATATATTATATTGTTGCTACTATTATTGTTATTATGAGTACACGTCTTAACGGTAGCTCATGTGCATTCATACATACATTACATGGTGTATTGCATATTATTAGTTTATTGCATATTATTTGTGATTACCTACCGGCAATTCCCCAATTGTTATTATGAGTACACATGGCTTGTGGATTCTTGTGTGGTCAATATATATATATATATATAGGACTATACAGCATATAAAGAGTATTGGGGATGAATTTATGTTATGACGATAGTAATCGATAGTATTATGGGGTTGCAGTTTCGTAGGCCTATATTAAGAGCCGGGGTGTGAATATATGTATATATATATATGAAGTATGAATTGTATGATGATACTTATTGGTTTGATATGATACTTGTATATCCAATGGGGATATGTTTAATGTGGTGAATAATATAATTTTATAATATTGTCAATGATTATTATGCGAGTAGGATACACTCGATTAGTAAGAAGGTTAAGTGTTGCGATTTATCGGTTGATGCTAGTTGCGCGGGCAAGTATGATGTTTCATCGCGATTATTTAAGTGTTGATGTTTTCGAGACGCTTAGAATATGCACTGGTTGTAGACTTGCTCTAGAACTTGAGAAAGGTTGGAATTGTGGAGTATAGACGTTACGATTATTAGTAGCCACGTCGGTTCGTGGTGACTTCTAGTGAGTTTTCTTCGTTGTGTGTACTAGGAACACGAGTTTTGTGGTAAATATGATTGTTGTTTGCCAAGGTAATAGACCTTGTTACTTGGCTTGATTTTATTCAGTTATGTGCATTAGTTGTAGGAAACACCTACTTGATGCATCTACATTGTAGTATATTAAATTCCTATTTCATAATCATTATCTCCTGCTCATTCATTTCATTAGCATAGGAGACTGTTTAAAGGATGCTTAAGATTTTCTCATAACCCTTTGCATCCTTGCAACGAAAGCTTTTGAAATCTAATTTAGCCGGTACCCTAAATTGGTGATCAAAAGAGGTTTGTTGTTGGACTAGGATTGGTATGAGTTAGGGTAGAAATTAACTATACCCGTTACCAAATGGAATTGACATAAATGGAAAGAATTTTCAAAACATTTCATTATTGTGCTCTTACATGTTCTTACCGCGATAGGGAGATCGCGAGTATGATTTACATGGCTTGAAATGTCAAATGATTGCCTCTAATTTAGTTGAGAATTGCTCTATAAGTAATTATTACTTCTTGTAACTTAAGATCTTTTATGTGCGAATTTGATGGTGTGCGCCGAGACAAATAGTTTCGGTAGTTGGATGTTTATGGTATGTTTGAACTTCTTTTCATGTTAAACTTTGGGGTTTGTGTACAAGATTGGTTAGTGTTGTTCGTATGTGTTTTCGCGACTCGAAAATGAGCCATATTATTTCCAATCTGAAGAGTTTAGTGTTGTTGTGCCTATTGAGAGGTCCTGAAACCTGAGTCCGGATCACGGTAATTTGATCCTCATATACTTGGTTTGTTTATTGTGATGGTAGACTCGAAGATTGAGTCTAGATTTATGGTTTTGGACATTGAGTGTTCACTCGGAATTGAGAGGCACCGCAGTTGTGTGTGGGTATTTGTGGTTGAGTGATGATCCGACGTTGGTTTGTGTTACAGTTTAGAATTCGGGACGAATTCTTTTTAAGGGGGAGAGGATGTAAGACCCCGATTCCCGGTTAGCTTGAATTGTGTGCAATGTTTGCATTTCTTCTTTGGTTGATTGCTCGTCGGGTTGATGAGAGAGTCTAGATGTGTATGAGAGATCACATTAAAACCAAAATACTTTTAAGAGATGCCATATATTTGTGGACTTGCTAAAGTCACAAGTCGTAACCCGACGATAGTCGAAATGCGACGCGATTAAGAGTTTACTCGGGTTTTGTGTTCCTGACCTCGATTTGGTCCTAGATCTTTACATGATGATTGAATAACATGTTTAGATGTGTTATACTCCTAGTAGGATGCATTCCTTATGTCTCGTGAAGTTTTGACGCTTCGAGGATAGCAATTCTCCTTATCGCATAGTTCAAGATTGAGCCGGGTGATTGTCTCGCCCTTCGGGAATCCTTTTCTCCTATCTGTTGTTCATCATCTGAGAGACATTTAGGCCTATTTTGTAGCCCTTTTAGTTGTTTACAATCATGGGTTGTTACCCGTCGGTTTGTGGTTTCATTCAACGTTTCGTTAGCAAGTTGTTACGTCTTGCGTCGGTTTCGCTCTGGGTTGTTTCGGGTGTTGTTTATGGGAGTTTAGACCTACTTTAAAAGTGTTTTGAGACTTGTTTAGTTTAGCTTAGTGTTTGGGGACTTTAAGGGTTCAATTATGAGCCATTTTGAAGCTTCAAGGCTTGCGATTGCATGCGGGAAGGACCGAACGCGAACGAGGATTGCAGGAACTCACCAAGGGCTGGAAAGAGGACCATGCTGTTAGCTAGGTTGAACTAATTGAACGAGGGATTCTCTCTCTAGAACTTTCTCTCTATAGGGTTTGCTTCCTTTTTTCACGTTAGGGTTTCGGCCTCCTTCATGGATCCGGTTGCTAAGCCGCCGGACGGGTCTGGTGCTACTCCCCACGCTACCACGAATGATCCTCCTCAAGCAGCAACTAAGACTCCGATCTCTTATGCAGCAGCGGCATCAAAGCCAGCGGTTGGCCCAAGTTGTGTTCAACCTCATCGTGTTAATGTTCTCCCCCATCTTCCTTTGCCCCCCGCCCTCCTACTAAGATCCTCAATGAGCCTGCCTGTTTATTCACTCCTTTGGAAATCGAGGCGGCAGAAAATCAATTCGAGAACACTATTGTGTTGAAATTTTCGGCTGGTAGACCATCACTTCAGGTTATTAAGACTCATATTTCCAATTCTTGGAAATTCAAAGGTTCCGCGGTAGTTGGTTTGCTTGATCCACGACATATTATGGTTCATTTGGAATCCAAGGAGGATTTAACACGTGCATTCTCTAAGGAGTCGCACATGATTGAGAGTTGCATGTATCGCTCGTTTCGGTGGACACCCGACTTTGGATTTAAGATAGATAACCCTAGGGTTGCGGTGTGGGCTCGCCTCCATCACCTCCCACTATCTTTCTTTAATGCTTCTTACCTTAATAGGATAGGGAATTCATTGGGACAGTTTCTTCGTGCCGATGATCAAACTCTATCCCTCTCGCACCCCATGTATGCCCGTATTTGTATCGAAATAGATGTCTCAGTATCTCTTCCAGATCGAATATGGATTGGGACTTCGAAGGATCAAGGCTTTTGGCAATCTATTGAATTCGAAGGCAACATTGCGTACTGTGTTGGTTGTGGATTATTGGGTCATGTTGAAAGGGATTGTCGAAAGAAAAATCGCTTTGTTTCTAAGCCTACTGGATTTATGCCCTCTGAAAAACATACTGTTAATACTGCTAATGTTCAGGAGAATATAAAGGATGACACAAAGGCGCAATCGGTCCCTTCCATGAAGGCAGCTCAACAGCCTACGTGGAAACCTGTTGGTAAACGTGTGGAATCGGCTTCAGTATCTAATGCTAAGAACTCTCAAGGTGTGAGCCGTGATCCTGAAGTTATCGATATTTCAGATAATACTCATCTAAATGCGGGAGTTTCTAATGTTAAAGGGGATGTTCAGGCTTCCCAGCCTAGTCATACCAAGGTTGTTTTGGAGAAGGTTCAATCTGAGCAACCGAATCGAGGTACGGATTGTCCTATGGATGCTAAGAACTATCAAGGTGTGAGCCGTGATCCTGAAGTTATGGATATTTCAGATAATACTCATCTAAATGCGGGAGTTTCTAATGTTAAAGGGGATGTTCAGGCTTCCCAGCCTAGTCATACCAAGGTTGTTCTGGAGAAGGTTCAATCTGAGCAACCAAATCGAGGTACGGATTGTCCTATGGATGCGGTTTTACCTAATGAGGTCTCTTCAGAGTCAATAGGGATGGCTGCTGGCAAGGAGAATGATACGGTTAAGCCTAATGGGGTCTCTTCAGAGTCGATGGGGATGGCTGCTGGCAAGGAGAATGATACGGTTAAGGAGAGTGATGTTGGTACTCAAATAAATGTGGAAGACACAACAGGCGATAAGGATGATAGGGTTCCATTTTTAAGTAATGCATTTGAGTCTCTGAATGACATAGCAGACTGGGAATCGGGTGAATTGAATGCTCATTCTTTGGCAAAATCAGCTAGTCCGAAGGTCAAGGTGGTGAAAGAAAAGCTTACTCGCTCAGCTTCTATGGATGACATCCATGATTTTCCTAAATCTGATTCTTCAACTGAGGGGTTTAGACAGGAATGTCGTAAAGCCGTTAAAAAGGCCAAAAAGGTGAAGGGCTCGAAGAAAGTTCAAGCTACTAAAAGACATGTGAGAACCCAAACCCCATTTCATGTTTGTCATCATTATAACATGTTTATAATATGTCTTTACATATTTGAGACTTCATTTCATTCATATCGTGTTGGCATTGAATTGGTTAAGATCATAATAGAGTAATGGTCTTCCATGCGTTGCATGCCTTGTTGTTGTTGTTTCGGGTGTTCGTATTAACGTGTTAGCACCTTAATAAGTCTCATGAGAGTCTTAATACCTTGCATACAAGATTTACAATGTTCATCTTAGTTGTTTCATGCTTGGTTGGGAGTTTAGAAGCTTCGTTGCTTCGGTTGTGTTTTGTGGTTTAACATCATTGCTTGTATTGCCTTCATTTCGTCCCGAGAGAAGTTCGGTTGAGTTCTAGGCCTTGAATACAAGCCATAACCATGTTTAAACAAGTCTTATACATGTTCATAGATTGGTTGCATTTGGAAATAAGATGATCAACTTATTACTTCACAGATTCAGTCCGGTTTTTGGGCGAACTTCGGGAAACTTCTGGTACCAATCTACTAAAGAGAATTTTCTAAATATTTAGTATGTTCTACCTACATATGTTAGTATACTCCCTGTAAAATATGGTATTTTTCCAAGGTGTATAAGTACCTCATTTAGGTCTTGACTTACGGCTGTGCCAGAATTCTGTTTTCAGGAAATCAGCTTCTGTACTTGAACTTGTAGTAGCCATATTTTGATGAATATAAGTCAAAATTGAGTAATTTAAAAGGCTAAACTATAGTTTAAAGAGTCTAGTTTCATAAAAATCAATAATCAACTCATTTGGAGGTGTGAGCTATTTATGGTCGATTTTACAAGATTGACTGTCTGTTGTCCAGTTTTCTGCATTTGTGAGTTTTGAGTGGATTTGGCTAATGACTCTTGAACCCTTGCCCCTTGGCCGACCTTGATGACTTCAGGCCACCTTTGTTGACTTGTCTAACACCCTTTTAGACCCTTGGATCATGGCTTATCAAAGGCTAGCATGCCTTGGCCAATTAGAAGTCTCTTAAAGCCTTTCACTTGGATTAGGGACATAGTGGGAAGTATATAAACACAAATATTCAGCCTTCCAGCCATTTTTGTCTAACAAAACCAGAGAACCAGAAGCTTGAGCTCCAAATTCGTCCATGGAGGAGACCCTAGGTTGAAGGACCATTTCCGGAGATCCGGTGGTCCGATTGTCGAACCGAGACCGCCAAATCGAAGCTCTTGATCATCTCTACAAGAATCCTTGCTCTAATCAACCTTTCCTCCATTAATCATAGGACTAAGGTGAGTGACAATTCCCTGAGATTTTCATGTTAAACAAAATAGCATGACCCCTTCATTATAGTTGTTTTAATGTTGATTGTGAACATCTTTTGTGAAGACACAACCTTCAATTCAACATATAAAATGTGAGTATGATTTTATGAAATCTCTATGAAGTTATGATTTTGACATTTATTAAAGCATGAATGTTGTTTGTATTAAGCTTGGGAATAACTCTTGTGAAAGAATTCGGTTCAATTCAAGGTTTAACAAAATCGCCGAAACTAGGGTTTGAAACTCGAGATTGTGTTTTAGGCTAGTTCGAGAACATGAACGGCTTAGTTATCAAGTTCTAAATGAACGGAGAACTTAGGAGAAGGCAATGTGATACATATAGTATCAATACTCTTCTTGGTTTAATTGTAGTAAAACTCACGGAGTTGAATTTAGGGAGTTATGAACAATAACGACTCCACAATCAATCCCTACGACGATTGTAGTTCGTTAGACTAATGAATTAGCTTACGATACTTTGAGATGGATTGATGAGTATGCCTTGATGTATGTGTGCTTGTAAGACTCAATCGAGTTCTTATGTGGTTTGTGTGATTATGTTAAGTAAATGCATGATCGAGAGCATGTTATAGAATGATATATCTATTTGACATGATGAATTTAGTGCGTTAGACTAATGAATTAGCTTACGTGACTTTGGGATGGATTGAAGGGCATATTTGATATGTGTGCTTATAAGACTCAATCGAGTTCTTATGTGATTTATGTGATCGTGTGAAGTAAATGCATGATTGAGAGCATGTTGTAGAATAATGAATCTATTTGACATGTTGAATTCGCTCTTGTCGAATTCTTGTGTGATTCCTTAAGTGAGTAAACAACTACTTGTTCCTTATTTGAGATCTCATGACGAGTAAACATCTACTTGGCATTGCATTAGTCCAACTGGCATATTTGATTGAGTCGTTGGTGTGACAATGCATCGCCGTCACGAGTTATGGGACTCGTGATAGTGATGGATTGTTATACCGGGTTTTTATCACACACGCCTCCATTGTTGGCCACAAGTGGGGGAAGTAGCCCTTTCTTTGTAACCAAGAGAGCACATTGGCAAGTCTAATTACCAAGTAGAGAGCTTGGTAACCGAGTAGAGCTCGGCACCGAGTAGAGAGCTCGACTTTGATACACTCATCACGGGTATCATTGGCACGAATGTTAACGCGTGTATTGCAGAGCTACGTAGCGGCATCGGTTTCATATCATATCCTCCTTGTATGTGGTTTTACCTTCATAGCACTTATGTGAAACAATGTGCTACCATGGATATGTGTTTTAAGTGTTTGTTAAATGAACGCTTTGATTGACTTGATATTAAAAATGATATCTTGATATGTATGTCTTTGCATGATGCCATGACATGCATAATTGTTAACTCACAAAGTCTTTATGACTTACCCCTCCCTTTTATCGCTTTAGATTCGAGCCGTTTCCTCGTACCGCTCGTTGAGGCGTAGAGGTTCGTTAACTTGTCCGTGATCTCACGCGACGAGATTGTGGTTATTAGATGTCCTTATTTTGTTCTCTTTGTAAGGACGTTGGGATTAGCAAGTCATTTAGACCTTTCTTTGGGAATTTGGTTTTGTTGTATTTATGTCTATACTTGTATCCTATTTTGAGTGCCGGCGCATGTACGCCGAGCCTTGTATAGATGTAGTTTGTTCACTTGCTTTAAATCTTTCGCCGAGCATTACTTTAGCTCTTATTTGTTTATGTTGTTTCTCCCAAGCATGTTATAGCCGCCGAGGTATATTTGCATGAAGCGTGTAGTGTTGGGTTCAAGAAAGTCGCCGATGATTTGGTATAATTGTCTTAAGCTGTTATATCGGGTTTAAAAAGTTTTAAAAAATTTCCGGCCTTTTGGTGCCGAGTCGCGCTTCAACTAAAATGTTGCGTCCACGTCGTTTTCTATAACTGAGTCTTTGCATGTATTGTTGTCCTATTTGGACGACTTGACTTGTGATTCCATCTCGGGGTCCGGGTCGGGTCGTCACAAGAAAGACTAGAGCTTCTACAAAAGCTCCGACACCTTCCTCTTGATTGTTTTTATGTCGATATTTATATGGAATGCAAGGGGTTAGAGATGTTAATCGGTCTAGCCCTAACGGCTTGCCCAACTCCACGGCGGTTCCGGTCCATAGTCGGTTAGTCGGTTTCGAGTTTTCAGCTTAAAAACCCTCTTGGTTTTGGTCTAGCCCTGTCGGTTTCGGTTCAAACCTGCGGTTTCCAGCCAATGATTAAATTTGTACGCTTTTTCCCAATTTCGAGACTTGTACGCTTATTTTAGCGTATTATACGCGTCCCGTATATTATACTAACTATATTAAAGCTGTTAATCGGTCCAACCTTAACGGTTTTGGGTATTATACTCATCCCGTATATTACTAATTATACTAAACCGTATGCAAGTCGGCTTCCGGTTCAACCCTAACGGTTTTCGGTCTGGCCCTGACGGTTTCGGTCCCTAATCGGTCGCGGTTTAAACGGTCCGCTTTAAACGGTCTGCTAAAATTGCAAACCTAACCCTGAAAAAACCCGGTTTAATAGGTTCAGACCTGCTGTTCTCGGCCCTATTAACATCTCTACAAGGGGTGTGGGTAATAAACAAACTATATCTTTCTTAAAGAATATTAGACGTCAATATTCTCCTTTTTTGGTAGTTCTTTTAGAGCCTAAAATAGCGGGAGATCGCATTGCTACTGTTGCTAGGAAATTACATTATAGTCATTATTTACATAACAGTCCTGTTAATAAGCACATATGGATTTTATGGACAGACGAGGTTTCTGTTAGATTATTTCGAGCATCGAATCAACATGTTACAGTTCATTTATCGGTTAATAATGTCCCTTCTATTCTGGCCACTTTTGTTTATGCTAAGTGTACTAGAGTAGAGCGACAAGAGCTTTGGACTCAGTTGTTGGATATCTCTCGAACCAATTCAGATCCTTGGTTTTTAGGTGGAGACTTTAATACTATTGTTCACTCATCGGAAAAATTGGGGGGAAACGGTCATCATTTTAATAGCATGGATGATTTCTCGAATTTTATGATTCATGCTGGGGTTGTGGATGCGGGTTTTGAGGGCAGTAAATATACTTGGTGCAATGGCCATCAAGGTCGAGGAAGGATTTGGGAGCGGCTGGATAAGGTTCTGTTGAATGGTCCTTTTAAATCATCGTTACCTGCTTTGCGCGTTTCTCACTTGTGTTGTATGTATTCTGATCACTCCCCTCTTCTGCTTGAATTTCAGTTGCTTCAAAAGCCAAAGGGAGTTTTCAGGTTCCAGCGCATGTGGCTCGAACATAAATATTTTTTACCCTTTGTTACTCGGCAATGGAACAGACCTGTCTATGGTTTCATGGGCTTGCCTATGGTGCTTCTGCACCAAAAACTGATGTTTCTTCGCAAAGAATTAAAGACTTGGAATTGGTATGTATTTGGGCATGTGCAAAAGAATATTTGTAACACTCAAGATAGTATTTTAAGACTCGAATTTCAGCTTCAGTTTGGTTGGGATGAAACTGTGCATGAGCAGAAGCGGTTGCACTGATTGGAGATGGATCAATTATTGCGGTGGGAGGATGAGCTTATGCAACAGAAGTCGAGAGCAAAGTGGCTTCGAGACGGTGACAGAAATACGTCTTTCTTTCATGCATCGATCAAGGAGAGGTCTGCCCATAATAAGGTTCGTATTAAACTTCAAGATGGATCGTGGTGCACTGACAATAATGTTTTGGGTGCTCTTGCTACTTCATATTTTTCGAATCTTCTCTCTACCTCCTTACCAACTGTTCAGGATAATTTATTTGATGGTATAGAGAGTTGCCTTGATACTCAGGATAATCATATGCTGGCTATGGTACCGTCCTCGGAGGAAATTTGAGGCGCCATTTGTGATCTTAATGCAGATAGCGCTCCAGGTTCGGATGGGTTTACCAGACATTTTTTCCAAGGATGTTGGTCTATTGTGAAGGATGACGTGGTTGAGGCAGTGCAGGACTATTTTCATGGAGCTTCTCTTCCTCAAGGTTTATCGGCTACAGTTATGATCTTACTTCTGAAAGTGAACGATCCAACTAATTTTAGGGATTTTCGTCCTATAAGCTTATGCAATTTTTCTTGCAAAATTATTTCTAAAGTGATTGCGAACGCGGTTGGCGGTACAGTTACCGTATTATTTCTCTGACGATGCGGATTCGTTCAAGGGCGGGCCATTCATGAAAATATTGCTGTTGCCCATGAATTAATTGGACGAATTGATAAAAAAGTTCGGGGAGGTAATGTCGCTTTTAGATTAGACATGTCAAAGGCTTATGATCAGTTAGAATGGTCTTTTCTCCTTCGATCCCTTCGTGTCTTTGGTTTTAATGATAGATGTTGTGATCTGGTGGCTCGTTTGATTAATAACATTTGGTACTCGATCAGAATAAATGGTTCCAGCTATGGTTTCTTTCAATCGTCTCGTGGGGTACGTCAAGGTGATCCATTATCGCCTCTCCTATTTATTCTTGCTCAGGAAGTTTTCTCTCGTGCGCTTAATAAAAGTTTTATGGAGGGTCTTCTGGTTCCTTATTCTCATGGAAGGGGTAATATGCTCATATCGCATCTTCTATATGTCGACGACATGATCTTATTTAGTAATGCGGGCAAGCATACCATTGTAAACTTGAGGCGGCTGTTGAATAATTATGAGCAATCTTCTGGTTAGAGTATAAATTTGCAGAAGAGTGAATTTTATACTCCTTCTTGGTTCTCTCGAGCTAAAATTAGTTGCATTGCCAATTGGTCGGGTTGTAAGCATCAATATTTTCCCATGAAATATTTGGGTCTTCCATTGTTTAGGGGGAGGGTGAAACGTAGTTATTTTGAAGAATTGGAATTCCGGGTTAAGCAAAAAATAGAAGGCTGGAAATCGAGACTTTTATCTTTTGGTGGTAAAATAATTCTTCTCAAGTCCGTGTTATGCAGGATTCCTATATACTCTTAGTAAGCTATTAAGGTTCCTGTTACGGTTCTTAATTGTATCGAAATGGCAATGGAAAATTTCCTTTGGGGAAGTGCGGGTGAAAATCGAATCCATTGGGTTTCGTGGTGCAACATCTGTAGGCCGACTTCTGAAGGAGGGCTGGGTCTTCGCAGTTTTGTTCAAATTCAGAATGCTCTCCAAGCAAAGCTAGCATGGAGTGTTCTTCTAGGAAAGAGTCTATGGGCTCGTTTCATTGGATCCAAATATAAAACAGTGCATGGTTTTATTGTTCCAGTAGATTCGTCACATGTATGGCGCTCGACTTATTCTCACATTAGCGATATTCGGAGCTCGGCCGATCGGGTATGTTGGGTGGGAGCACGTCTCTTTTGGAACGACAATTGGCTTGGATTCCGGCTAGAAGGGCCGCTTCCCATTGATGTCAATTTATCTGTTAAGCAAGATTTTGATCAGCTTCCTTCGATGCTACAGATTGTCCCTCCTCAATTTCATGCTAAGATTCAGCAAGTGCAACTTCAGGAGGATACTCCGGATAAGCTAGTCTTTAGTTTAACAACTAATGGGGATTTTGATGCCAAAGCTTACTGGAACCATTTTAGGCAGCGAAGTGCCATTCTTTCTTGGGCCAAGAAGATTTGGAAGGATTGGCTTCCCACCAAGATTAGTGGTTTCGGCTAGAAGTTGATGTTCGGGGCAATTCCGGTAGACCTCCGTCTCCATTCTCGTTTTGTGCCGATTGTTTCTCGTTGTGTTTGCTGCAAGATAAATCATGAGAGGGAATCAATTAATCATCTTTTTTTGGATTCAGAGATTGCTCCTGAATTGTGGAGCCGGTTAGCTCATCCCTTTAACAAGGTTGATAGATATTCGTCAATAACTCACTTATTTGATATTTGGTTAGAGGGGGCTTCTGCGCGAAATCATCTGGGAGCTGTTCATATTGGTATTGTGTTATTTGCTTGTTGGGCGATATGGACAGAGAGATGTTGTGCTGTTTATGACAACCAGCCCATGGATATCGCAAAGATTCATAATCGGGTGTTGCATGGGCTGCGCAATAGCATGCAGCTTTTTCATCCTAAATCTTCAACGACACCTAGGGGATTACGCAGTCTTCAAATGCTTGATTTATCAGTTTTACAACCTAAGCTCAAAAAAGGTTTATGGCTGCGATGGGGTGTTCCAATTAATCCTTGTTTTAAGTTAAACGTTGACGGCTCTTCTGTTGGAGGTTTGGTTATGGGTGGTGGGGTGATTAGAGATTGGAATGGTCAGTTCATAGCCGGGTTTCTTCACTCTTATGGATAGGGATCTAACACTAGGGCTGAATTTATGGCGTTACGGGATGGGCTACAGTTATGTCACAAACTGCACTTAACAAATGTGGTGGTTGAGTCAGATTCTTTCGTTGTAGTTTCTGCTATTCAAGGGAGTCATAACTGCCCTTGGATTTATATTTATGAGTATTGTCAGTGTGTTTCTTTGATGGGTAATTTTAAACTTGAGCATATCTATCGGGAGAAAAATTTGGTGGCTGATCGTCTTGCCAATGCTGCTCATAACTGTGTCTCCAATGAATTTAGTCGGGTCGCCCAGTTACCGTCTGAGGTTAGGAAGGCGCTCCAACATGATGCTCTAGGCTTTTTCAATTTTCGTAAAGCTTGATGTAGCTAGTGATCTTGTTCTATCTGTTAGATAATTTTAGCTGTTTTCTTGTTTTAAGAGATCAGGCTCCTTTGTCCCCCCGTTTATTTGGGTAAGGCTGGTTGTCCCCCTCTCGTTTGTACCTTTTTTTCTCTGTTTTATATATCCCGCAGGTGCCGCCCTGCTTTGCCAAAAAAAAAAAAAAAGAAAGAGGACCATGCGGTCGCTTCATACACCAAGCATGCGAGTGCAGGGTAGGCAGTCCCTGTTTCGAATTTTTTTTGGTTGTTTGCTACATAGTCTAACCTAACCCCCACCCAAACCCATCCTAAACCAATCCTAAACCATCCTAACTACCTTACATTATATCCTAAACATCTATTGGAGTTTTAGAGTGGGATTTATGGGTTTAATTAGGGGGAAACACCACAACAACTTAACACATCACCCACTTACTTTCCTAACCCTTTTAAACCACCAACTCAAAGTCTAACACTTCATTTCAGCCATTGACTTTCAAAAAACGTGGGAGAGCCTTTAGGAAGCTTAAGAGAGAGTCTTCTAGGGATTCTTGGGTCTTCATCCATGGATTCCATAACTTGAGAGCTCTATTTTTCAATCCACACCATAGATTTGAAGAGGAGGTTGAGGAGAACACATCCCACCACTTGGAATTTCGAGATTATAGCTTGAAGGGGCTGAATCAAGGTAAGTTACTACACCTATTTCTCTTTATTTTTGCCCCATTGACCCTAGGGAAAACAACCTTTGTGCTATGTGAGGTCAATGGGCGCATTTTTAAGACTTTTCTAGAGATGCCAAGAACCCTAGATTTCTAAATGTTGATTTTTCTTGGATGAACCTACTTGGGACCTTGATTATCATGATATTCATGTGTTGAGTAGCCTATTCATCCTTGATATGTGATTTATTCAAGTATTGTGAACATGATTGGTGAGGTGACTTGAATGGGTATATGCCCAAATGTTGAATTTGGTTGGTTAGACTTGCTTAAAACCTTGATTAGTATAATATACATGTGTAGCATAGTATATTAATCCATTTGATGTGAATTATTCATGCTTTGTGGGCATGATTGGTGAAGTGACCTAAATGAGTTTATGCACAAAAATGGGAATTTGCCCTATGTTGCCTAACCAAGTGATTTGTTGGGATTTTATGGGTTTAATGAGCTTGAGAATCTTGCCAATGATGTTAGTTATGAACATAGGAGGGTATTGTAGCCCATGGCTTCTATGCCCTAAATTTTGGAAAGTGTAGATTGGACTCAACGGAGTCATTATAAGTTCGATAATGTACTAAACGAACTTGGGTTGAAATCGTATGACGATTGGATTTCGTTTGATTAATGTTGCAAAATGCATAGTCTCCAAACTTTAAATGGAATTATGATTATGATGAACTTTATGGATTTTTAGGCTTGGGAATCAAGCCCGAATGAATATTGGGATTTTGTTGTACACTTTAATGAAATGTTAAAGTGTGGATGTATGAAACATATAAGGAATGAAATGTAGTATAAAGACTCAACGGAGTCGTCGTAAGGCCAATAACGTGATAATGAGCCTTGGATTGAAACCCTACAATGATCGGGTTTTGGTTGGTGTTGTTTGTGTGCAACCGATGCATCTCGTTTTGTATCCAAATGAGACACTCATGATATAATGACTTAGTTGGAATATATATTGAGCGTTCTTGTTAGGGCACGGAGCATTTGAGACCAACCCATGGTCTCGGGTATATTTAATAGATGATTAAGAAAGAATTCTCTCCTTAACGAATTTGGTCGCGTGCATATAAATACACTTGTGAGAAAGTGACTACGGAGTAGTCATGAGGTTCTTGAGTATGGTAATGGAGATGTCAATCATATACGACAATTAAGACTATAATTGAATCCGGTGTGCTTAAAATAAAGACTAAAATATCAAGTCTTGAGTTGTGGATATACTTAGACTAGCGTAGTTCTAATGACCCGACCCCGATTCCAACACGAAATCCCAAGGTCGTGCCGCTGGAACTAACTTAAGAAGAGGACAAGCACTTGTTAAACAGTAGTACTAGTCAAACAGTCGAGCAAACTCGCTCTAAACATGAACATAACGCCGCACTAAAATACGGTATTTCAAAAATCGAATCAACGAAAGCAATATAAGAAAGAAGTCCCAAGCTATGAAGCTCGGCCAGCGCGACAAACGAAACCAAGAGAGACTTTATCTCTCAAAGGAGAAAAAACAAAACTTCGCGTGCGCAACATTGCGAACTAAATCAAACCATCGGCACTCGGGGGCGTTTCAACAAAGAACCAACGATATAACAAATACCCAACGGCTAAAGCATACCGGGGTCATCCAACAACTATAAAAATTAGAATAAGGAAATTTCCCAAAGCTACTGCGCGCCCGGGAGACAACTGAAATAAATACTAAAACCGCAAACAAGGCACGACACAACACGTTAGCCCAAGAAAAACCAATACAAATACCCAAGTATTCTACCCAACTGTAAAGTCTAAATAACTTTACAAAATGTCGATCTCACAAGAATAGCAAAGTACATTAAATCAATGACAATGCTAAAAAGGAACAAGACTCCACAAGCTGCTACTCGGGAAAGTCATTGCTACAAGAGCGAACCACGATCTAACCTCGATCTATCGACCAGGCTGCGCCACTAGGTGACGATCTACTCGACCTCAGTGCAGCTATCAGTTACTACAACTAAAAACAAGTACAAGATGAGTCATAATGACCCAGTACGCTACTACAATATATATGCAACATATAATTATGTAACATAAACATAACCAGGGTGTCATTTTATATATGACAGAAAAACCTGTGAAGAGGCGTCGTATCGATTCGATACTCCACAAGATATCCACTCCTTATTACTTACTAAACCGTCTAGATGAACCAGGATGTAATTCCCTGTTCACACACAAATCAAATGAATTAGAAGGTAGTTCCCACAAAACATCATATGCAAATATACATATCATTATATATACGAATCAAGCTATTCACACTGTTACCACGTGTAAGGGTGCATGTTTATATGTATAAACCTATATCAGTATGTATATCTCTAAATATACATATCAAATCTCCCATAAAATCATCATGCATAAGTGTGCATATCTATATATATACACATATCAAGTCTTTCATATATATCTCATATACAAGTATGCATATATTTATATATACATATCAAATCTCTCATTTATCATCAGCCAATACAAACATGGTCAATAAGATCTCATGTTCAACTAACACTTTGTTATTACAAAAGTGCCCATAGTAAGCCACATAAAGGATAGTGAAGATACCAAATCACTTTCGTCGTATTGCTCCTGCAATCACTGGCCCCATTAATCATATCGTGCCGGTGATACGTGTTCGGTATCAAAGTGCAGAGCTCTCTTCTGGTGCGAGTTCTCTACTCGGGAAAATAGCACTAGCCAATGTGCTCAATTGGTTACGACAAGGGGCTACTTCCCCACTTGCAGCTAGCGGTAGCGAAGGAGGTGTGTGTGAAACACGAATCGTGCGGCGATACATTGCAACCACGAATCCCATAATTCGTGAAGACAATGCATCGTCCCACCATCATCATGAAAACTCAAGTAATGTCAGCTGGACTTATATGCAATGCACACGTAGATGTTTACTTGCTAATTCTCAAGTAGATATAATGACCTACTAAACTCATACGATTATGCACATTGTTACATAAATCACAAAACCACAATAGGAACTCATTTGAGTCTCTAAATCATAAGTGCCAAGTTTGTTCACTCTATTCAATTCAAGTCCCAAAAGCTAGTAATCTAGTCAACTGGAATATAATTGTCATAGGATCTCACCACGATCCTCGTAAGGTTCAATTGTTCCTTAACTCGACTCCGTTGAGTCTTTACTACAATTCCAACCAAATAGAGTTTGAACACTATATGTGTCCCAAGACTCTTTTCTATGTTCTCGTTTGAGGCATAGCAAGGTTCTCATTCCATTTAGGAATCTTAGTTCAAGTCCCAAGTCAATTATATAAGGGAAGCCCAAGTTGATTATTGTGAAATCAAGCTTAGTTCAAATTTTGATTCATAATTCCACTTAATAGTAGAATCCAAGTTCACCACAATTCATTAACTGTAGAACAGGTCAAACACGAAGGCAAACACATTCAATATGCTCATAAGTCATATCATAGAAACACATAGAAAAATCAATTCTTGACAAGGTAGGAAATCATGCATTTAGTCATAATATAAAATATACACAGTATTCCATATTCACCTATGAAATTCAACAGAGTCACAACTTAACCATCAGTCCATTAAGTACTATCCAAGACTACTCCGTTAGTCTCGGATCATGAAGCCATTTACTAAACTCTTCTTAGAGTAGTAACTCATTCAATAACACAAAAGTCGATAGTAGTCAAAGACTTAAGCAACACTAAAGCGGAAATAACCCGTAAGGTCAAACCATACCGGTGAGTCTTAGATAACAACATGGTCATCCTAGCGACTTATACAAGTAGACTCCATGCATAGAGTACTGAGAAAACCCCAATCCAAATCTTCTCATAGAATAGTCTTCAAATTAATTATTCAACAAGTAGGTGTTTTTACTCATTAAAGAATCAAGTAGGAATTCAACAAGAGCGAATTCAACCTGTCAAGTAGATACATCATTCTACAACATGCTCTCAATTGTGCATTTTCTTCACACAATCAAATAAACCACATAAGAACTCGATTGAGTCTTATAATCACTCATATCAAACATGCCCTTCAATCCATCCCAAAGTCACGTAAGCTAATATATTAGTCTAACACACTACAAACGTCGTAGGGATTGAATGTGGAGTCGGTATTGTTCAATAACTCCCTAATCTCAACTCCGGTGAGTTTTACTAAAATTCAACCAAATAGAGCATTGATACTATATGCATCACATTGCCCTTTCCTAAGTTCTCCTTTCATTTAGAACTCGATAACTAGGCCGCTCATGATCTTAAACTAGCCTTAAACACAATCCCGAGTTTCAAACCCTAGAATCGGAGATTTTGTTAAACCTTGAATTGAAACATAATCTTTCACAAGAGTTGTTCCTAAGCTCATTATAAACAACATTCATGCTTTGCATAAAGTCAAAATCACAACTTCAATAAGAATTCATAAAATCCTACTCATATTTCTTAAGTTGAATTGGAGGATTTGTCTTCACAAAAGATGTTCATAATCATCAATAGAGCAACTATAATGAAGGGGTCATGTCATTTTATTGAACATGAAAATCTCTTGGAATTGTCACGTACCTTAGTCCTAAGATTAATGGATGATCAAAGCAAGGATTGTTGTAGAGAAGATCAAGACCTTCGATTTGGCGGTCTTGGATCGCCGATCGGACCACCGGAACTCCGGGAAATGGTCCTTCAAGTTAGGGTTACCTCCATGGACGAAAATGGAGTCTAAGATTTGAATCTCTGAAGCTTTGTTGATCAATAATGGCTGAATAGGCTGAAAGTTTCTTTTATACCTTCCAACAAAACCCCAATCCATGTGAAGGGGGTTATTTGGCTTTCTATTGGCTATGGGATGCTAGCCTTTGATAAGGGTTGATCCAAAGGCTTAGAAGGGTTGTAGAAGAGTCAACAAAGAGGTCTCAAGTCACTTAAGACGGCCAAGGGGCAAGGGCATTAGGGTCAATAGCCAAAACACTCAAAAAATCACCAAGGGCTGAAATCAGGATGATGCGGTCGCATCACTTCCTGACCATGCGACATGAGGGGTCTCTCTTCCGATTCCTTACGCACACATTTTGACTAGCTCTCAGCATCTCCTCGCGAGCCAGCCTCCAAAACCCAATGCGACCGCGAGGTACATGACTTAAACTTGTCCTAAACATGTCCTAAATGATTCCAAACTCATTGGCAACAATCCTAAGGTGTAACCCAAGTCAAAACAAGTCAGAAACACACCCGAAACACCTCTGAAACATGTTAAAACATGGCTGGAAACACTCGACAATTGGCCAACGAATCAAACACGATTCAATCCCAACTCAATCTAGGATAACTTCAACATGTATTAGGCTTGTTTAGACATGGTTATGGCTTGTATTCAAGGCCTAGAACCCAACCAAACTTCTCTCGAGACGAAATGAAGGCAATACAAGCAATGATGAACAACCTTAAAACACAAACGAAGCAACGAAGCTTCTAAACTTCCAACCAAGCACACAACAACTAAGATGAACATTATAAATCTTATATGCACGGTATTAAGACTCCATTGAGACTTATTAAGGTGCTACCATGATACGATGAATGCTCGAAACATCAACAATAAGGCATGCAACGCATGGAAGACCATTACTCTATTATGATCTCAACCAACTCAATGCCAACATGATATGAATGAGACGAAGTCTCTAGCATTTTAAGACATAACATAAACATGCTATAATGATGTTATACATGTAAAGGGATTTGGGTTCTCACACTACGCGAGAAAAACTCTCAACCGTGTCAAGTAACGAACAACGTCGGTATACGACTTGTAACTTTAACTAGTTAAAGTTTATGGAACATATGAAATTAAGGTATTGGATCCTAGATAGCCTACCTACACAAATCAAGGTTCCTTCCTCAAGTTTAGTATGTGAGGTCACGGTTAAACGACAAGCAAAACGAGAAAGCCAAATACACGAAGGTTCGGGGTCTTACAGTAGTAGTCTTTGGTTTGATTTTTAGTGGAGGATTATTGTAGACCTCGCATTATGATTTATTAAACTTATATGCTATCCTTGATTTGGGTGATGACTTGAGGAATAATGAGCACCTCAATATGTGGCTCTTGAACTAAACTTGTAAGTTAGTTGAACATGTTGGTCATATGCAAATATATGCATTGTTCAAGAGATTTTGTAGAGCATTATGTCCTACTTGTTTATATGCAAATATGTGCATGGTTTATGGGATGTTGTAGAGCATTATGTCCTACATGATTTGATGTGCCCGATATGAATGAACTTGGTCTCATTTGGTTTATGCAAGTAAATACCTACTTGAGCGTTTTTTCGTTTAAGTCCAGTTGGCGGGTTTGGTTGTAGTGTCGGCAATGGGACGAATCATAGTCTTTGGAAACAATTGCTATGAATCGTTGCATTGGTTCCCTTTCTCCTCACTATTTGGCCAATAGTGGGATGTTATCTCGAGTTATGCCATCTAGCCTGACATCGAGCTCTCATTTCTCATCCTAGGTTGGATGAATGTAACGAGTACTCATTAAAGGAAAGCTGATGAGTTGTGATTATTTGGGGATGAAACCCAAGGTATGATTGGTTGGGTATTGAACCCGGATTTTGGTTTAAGAATGGGTCCCATGGTAAGTTTGGTTGGGTGTTGGACCCGGATTTTGTTGTAACGGTTCGATTTACGTTTCTTGTTACACATGTTTATTTATGAGCATTTATATGAAAGATATTATGCTAAGTGGTTTATGTGGGATTATGTGCTTTGGTAATTAAGTGCATGTTTATTGTTGATATACTAGTATGATACCATGATTCTTATATATGCTTGTGCATTATGCCATGCCATGACATAATATGCCATACAGTTGCATTTAGTAACTTACTGGGTCATTATGACTCACTCCGTGTGGTTGTTTTTCCCTAATGTGTGCAGTGATCCCGTTAGTACGCGTGATGACTTCGGATAGAGATTTCTAGCAGGTGGTCTTTCGGGCAATAAGTTTGGAGTTATTACTATTATTGTTGTTATTCATTTGTGAGACACGAATGTAAAGTTATGTAGACTTTACTGGGTAGATTATAGTAGTATATTATTATTATGTATTTGGGAGCCGTCTAATATAGCCGAGTTGTTGTACCCTTTTAGAAGTTATTCCCGTTGTCATTTCGAGCATGTGTGGCTCGTTTATTCTAGTACTGTGTTATTGTTGTTTCTATCTTCGACAACTTCAGTCGTGAGATCTTGGTGTAGTTGTTTAGCATCTGAAATAATATTCTTATAGTTGATTTGTCCCTCCGGCATGTTATAGCCGTTAAGTGGTTGTTTATCAGGTTGGGAATTTGTTGGTTTGCCGGCCTTTGGTTGCCGATGGTTTGTTGCCCGTCTCTAATGTTGCGTCACGTGCGTCGAATTTTTGGGCCGAAAGATTTACTATCTGTTTGGTTGTTTTTATTTCGGAGCTTGTTAGGTCGGGTCCCATTTGGTTTTTGCTTGCGCAGGTTTTAGTTTTTGTTGTTTCGTTTCGCCGTTATGGCTTTGCCTTCCTGTTTCGAGCGTGTTGGCTCATCTTTTGACTCGCACCATTATGCTTAGCAGGTGCTTGTCTGTCTCTTAGCTTGTCCTAATGGCACGACCTAGGGATCTCGTCTTGGGATCCGGGTCGGGTTGTCATAGAGCAAGTCTACCGATAGCCTCTACCGGTAGACATGCTCAACTAGATAAACTGCAATTGCCACTTAAACTATGTTTTATGTATCACCAAAAGACAAGTTTTTAAAATGGAAAAATAGGCTATTCACCCCCCCCTCTAGCCTATTTGAGCATTATTGTGGACCAATAATTGGTATCAGAGCAAGGCTCTTCTAGCTTTATGCCAGGACTAACCTCCTGAGAGTTGCGATCCTCGAATGCTCAGTTCAAATGCATGACAAAAGAAAACTTGTTTTATTCCTCAAAAACTTTTGTCAAGGATTTCAGTTTGAGATAAATATTTTTGAAAAATATACTTATTTTGAAAAATTATTTTGTTTTCAAAATTATCATGAGATGGAAGATTATCATGATGATTGTAAGATACTTATTCATATGATGGATATCTATATCAATTGGCACTATGAATAACTATCTTCAGATGAAAAATTCTCAGATGGATACTTCAATTGAAAAGACTTCTGATTCAAGCTCTCTTGACATAAGGCTAACAATTGAAATCAATCCAACACCTTCTCGAGAATAAATTTTCTTTCATATCTATTCTTTTGAAAAAGGTTAAGAGTCAAAAAGTCTATATCATGAAACATTGATTGATCCATCTGTTATATGATATCTAGTTTCTGGGAACTTGGCGCATGTTTCAAAGAATTATTTGAATCTAAGAAAAAGAAAAAAAAATCTTACAAAATTGTTTGCGAAGGAAATCTACTCTTTAGACAACATCTACTATAGATTTATCAGCTCAGATTCAAAAAGACTGTCTAAAGAACATCAATCTCAATCCAGATAACTGTCAAAAAGGTACATCCTTTGCCTTGTGCCCCTTCTTTCAAATCTCTATCTTTGCACAAAAGGACCAAGGGAGAATGAGAAATTCATGATCCAGTCTTTCCTTCTCACTGATCTTCTAGTAATACTTATTCCAGTATCTAGATTTTTCTGGATCTTCCTAAAGCTCATAAATGTTGCTAATGATCTTCTTGATTCTCATTCAGGAATGTGTATTCTCCAAAGATCAATAAGCACACTTTATTATCTCTCATCATGTTCTAAAAGCTTTGACTGATAGTACATGATCCTATTCACCTGATTCAGCCTTCTTCCTTCTGGATTATGATATATTTATGTTTCTCATTTATGATTCCCTGCTAATCATGATTTTGAATATATCATCTCTGCATGGCTTTGTATTTGCTTGCTCTGCTCTTGTCTATTCTTTTCTAAAGCAATATACATAGCCAGAGTGATTTCACTTATCATACTCTGTTTCTCCTTTATTTGTATAATCTGTGATTTACTCATCTGGTTTGTCGCCTTATTTTCCTTAAAGTACCCTTCTGTTGCTCGGTACTTCATAAGCTCAGTTGTATGTGCTGACTTATAGAAGTTTTTCACCTTAGTAGACAATGTGCAAACTACATGGGTATTTTTGCAATTTCTACAAAGGTTGAGGTAAAGCTTGAGAAACTGACTATTTCTTAAAAGCTAAAGACAGATTTCATAGAATCTCGGTAAAGATAAAAATGACTTTGAAATGTGGAAATTGAACTTCCCAAAACACTCTTCTGAAAAGGGATTTGTTTTGTCAAATCCCACTGAAAAGGTTTTAACCACTTAAAGACGCTTCCTTCTTTCAAGAAAGCCAAGCCTACTTTTCAAAATCTTTTAGCTTTTCAAAAATGTAACTTTACCGGATATCTAGAAATTTATACCAACTCTCACTCTTCCCCGTATAACTATTATTGAAGAGTAGTTGAAAAGGACTTTTTCACTCTTAAATGAGTCGGTCCATTGTCTTTCCTCAGCGAGTATTTATAGAGACCTTCCTTCTCTCTTCTCTATCACTTGCAAACTACTTCAAACACTATGATAGACACTGATACAAGATCACATTCTTCCAAAATGTTAATTACGAGAATTCTTAGCACTAGATCAAGGATACTTCTCAACAACTTGGAATCACCCTTCCGATTCTTCAAAAGTTGTTTGGTTTGTTTCAAGGATTTCTCTCGAGTGAAGACTTGCCTTAACAACCATTTAGCATGCCTCTCCCAGATTCCTGTGACTATGCTCATGTCAGCCACTTCTTCAAGGCCTCGTAGACCTTCTACGTGATCCTTAGCTGACATGGTTCTCTCATGAGATTAGCTCTTTTCACAACCGTGGTTTCTTCAAAAGAAGTCCTGCGAGTTTGTGAAGGTCACCCTGGCTTGAGAGCTAGCTGATGGGAGTAGGAAGAGGAGGCAACAGGATCACATATGTGCATCTTTCAAAATGTAGAGATTCTATTTGGATGCCTCTTTCGACCTCGATCTAGGACCTGTATTCTGTCTGCCAACCGGTTAGCTGAATCTGGGTCCATGGTCTTCATAGACATCTCCTTCTAACATCCTTATCTTTAGATATGTATTAGGTGTTTAGATTAGTTGTTTAAAAGGAGTAGTTAAGTCATCGGAAGTTGCAATGAACTCTGTAATCTTTAGATCCTCTTTGTATTCGTGTTATGTTTTGATCTAAATGAGAACTTGTTCAAAGCATCTTTACTTCATGTCTATCTGCCTTTGTATGAACATTTCTTGATAGCATGAAATCTTATATTTTCTTGAGTTTTCGGTATTTGTACTTTTTATAATATGTTGTTCTGAATTCAAGATGGCAAATATAACTCTGATGTTAACCCAACAGCAAGCCAATCCTCAATCATAAAATATCATATTCAACGCTTGTTATTCAACATTTGGTATCTGAAGAAACAATGTTGGAATATGGTTAATTTTAAATTTTGGATTTCTTTGAAGTAACTTAATACCTAGCAACTACTTCATCAGGAATTATAGATCTCATCTCAACCCATGATGTTCTGATGAATCTTAATTCCCCACCATAATTTCAGGTCTCTCTAGTTTTAATGGTAGACCTTATCTCTACCGTTCTAACAACGACCGTTCAAGGAATTAAGTAGTATCCTCAAATTCTTTTCTTTTTCTACTGCTTCCTCTGTTCAATGACGACTTTGCTTTAAACTTTCTCTTGTTTCTCTTGTCTTGAACAAAATGACTTCCTCTTCCTTAAAGGATTAGTTATCATCTTCTTAGCTATTGACCTTGAAGCAAAAGTCATTCATCATCTGTACCTTCAGCCTAACTAAGTTTTAGCCACTTGCTTCTTTGTGATTCAAGTACTTTAACTGAAATGGTTGATGTCTTCTATTTTTGCTTCTAAATGCTCATATCATTCAATGGTATTCTATTCTAAAAGTAGCATGGTCATTAGTTAATCTTTGCCAATGAAGCAGTTGAACCTCCTAACAGCTGCCAAGGCAAAAAGGAAAATCTGCAGAAAATCTCTTTTACTCTTGTAACCTGTAGACCCTGTTCTCTCTTCAAAAGGGATCGAAACGCATACTCAACTGCAGACCTTGGTATCATTCTAGTACCGATACCGCTGTTACTGCTATTGTTGCTTCAAAATTTATAAGAAACATTTTGCTCTCCCTCCATTCTTATTTCGTTCTCTTTCCCGATGAAACTTATGGTCAATCCTTCCAGAAGTCAGGGCATTCCAAAGGAAAAATAAGTTGTAATACTCTTCATTCAATTGGTATCGGCAGACCTCAATATCTGTTGTTCCATCCTTATACAGCAAAACTTCTTGTCTGCAAGACCTATTAATTCTTTCTATCCTAGCAGACTTAATCGCTGCTGATCTCTTTCATCAGCAGACCATTATCTATGCCGAATCCTCTGTCATTCATTCTTTCGACAACGGCATACCTCAACATCTAGTTTACTGATCATCTTTCAATGATTGATATCATTCATAAATTGGTATCCTTCATACAATCAATTGATATCCTCCAACAATTGGTTGACTTCCTTCAGCTCTCAAATGTCAGTAAACTTCCACTCTTCTTGAGCACATTATTCAATTCAGTATAAAAGCTATTTAATAGCTATCATCCTTCATGTGTTCAAAAGACTGATAACCTCGCTTAAACCTTTTAAATTGGTATCAGCAGACTTTCATTACTGTTGCATACTTCCTTAAAGGTTATCAGTTGCATCGGTAGACCTCAATGTCTACTGGTCAAAACCTGAACTGCAGACCTTCATCTCTGCCGTTCACACTCTAGCATCAGCACTCTTCACACTCTACTGTAACTAATCACCAAAATTAGTTTCAAACCTCTTGCTGCTGATCAACCTTGTATAATGATATCTTTGACATAAAATTTTTAGGAATGATTGATTGTTTTTCAAAATAATATTTCAAAAATCCTTCTAAAAATTGATTTTCAAAACAACTTTGTTCTGGAATGACTTAAAGAAATTGGAAGATTGCTGAAGACTGTGTGGATGACTCAGAAAGCTCCGAAAAATTTCTTCTAGTAAACAAAGAACACAAAAGTCTTAACTGTTTTGCAAAAACATTATTTTTGAAACAATTCTTTCAAAATATTTTTGAAATGTTTTCTGTTCCAAAATTCCATAGATTTGGGAGATTGCTGAGGATTGTGTAGATGATTCAAACCTATCATATTTCCTAAATTATCTATTAGAATATCTGGAATATTTAAAACCTATCATATTTCCTAAATTTATTTTTACGAGATTCAGTACATTATTTTTGCTCATCGATATCAACACATCTTCTTTTTAATACCCTAAGCTGTCAATTAAATCTCTCTCGGTATTGAAATCCTCGATTTTAAGTCTCCAATCTGTCCAAATACATATTCCCTAGAAGACTTAATTATCGCAATCATGAATCACCGCCTCTCCCAGAAAAACGTCCTCTCACAATTAAGCTTCGAAATGATTACTTTGCCGGTTCTCATTTCAATCAATAACAACTTTATCGTGGACTCTCAAACGACAGTTCTTGATTAGTGTGTTCCTCCTGCCCAATCTCAGAAAGTACTGAATATATATATACTCTTTTTGATCTCCATCGTTTCCCAATCAATCTAAAACGATTATTATTAGTGCATTTTTTTTTTGTTTCTCTAAAGAAATTTTTCATGGCCGCTTCTTCATCAAACAACGTCTCTCACCCTATCGGTCCCCCTGAATCCTCTTTCGTCACCATAGTAGGTCGTCAATCCTACATTCTTGGTCGAACGATTCAAGGAGAACAATTTCTCCTTGACAATACTATTGGAGCAAAGATTTTAGATATTTTCCACAGTTCTGGACTCGTCTCCATCCTCTGCTTTCGTGAAGAATTCTACAGCCTTCAACTGGTTGACGAATTCTACTTAAGGATGCACCTGTCAAGAGATGGTAAAAGCCTCCACGGTCGCATTCGAGGTACTGATCTTGTCCTCAATGCCGACAGCCTTTCAAGAGTCTTCAGCCTTCCCTCTGCTGGCCCTGACTCCATCAATGATTATGTTCTCAACGAATCATGGCTGCACCGTACTGGCCACCAATCTTGAAATGACTAAAGTACATGGGACATTTTTAACTATCCCTTGGACATGTATTGTGTTGGAGAGATTCTGAGCCAATGCCTTCTGTTTCATGAACCTGGCTCAGGAAGCGACACCAGAAGACTTCGGAACTTCACCATTGCCGTTCTTGACACTCATGTCATCAACTGGTTTGAAGTAGTCTTCTCTCTCATCTGTCGATCTTTCCAAATAAGCAGTGAATAGATGCGGTATTATTCTCAAATGCGCTAGGATAATCATTATTTCCTATGCTCCTACCACACCATTCTTTCCACAGTTCAAGAGGACGAACGACTTCCTATCACGGGAGAATTTCTGATCACTCGAGAATTATTCGGCAATCGAAGCTTTTATGATCAGGATAGAAACTATTCTCTAGATTCTAGCACTGGTAGTTTTGGAGATTCAAACTAGATTGTACTTTTCAAAACTTATTAGTTCTTTCTTCCGTTATTTAGTGTCTTTTCTCTAGCTATCCACTCTACCATACTGCATCTCTTCCGTTATCTTTCTTTATTATTTGCTTGCAACTGTCCTTAAAATCTTATTCTTAAGTGCTTGCAACCATTAAGGAGGAGAGTTATATGACATATACATATAACTGGGTATCAGACATATAACTTAAGGAGGAGAGCATAAAAAGAGTGATAACCTTCCTTTCGTAAGGAGAAGAATTGACTTAACTAAATCCCAAATGAACACACAAAACAAATGTGATAAATCACCCTAAGTTGATTCTTTGTGAATCATGCTCAGCCTTTGTGACACTTGTGGGTCCCAATGAGCACAATAATAAGCTAGAAGGGGGGGGGGGTTGAATAGCTTATTAACACTTTAAAACTTTTAAGTAAGTTCCTTGAAAGTTACTTGAAGTTTATGAAAAGCTTCAAGAAGCGGAAGACCTTCAAGAAAATTGTTCAGTGCGATAAGGACTACTAGGTAGACCTTTACAGTTACTTAAGTTCTGTGAAATGGATATAATGAACAAGGAAACTAGGCGGTTCAAGTAATAGACAAATAGAAAGGAAATAACACAAGTATTTTGAGATGGTTCACCTTAAATAGTGCTACGTCCACCACCAAAGCGGTCAACCTTGGATTTAAATTGTGCACTATGTTTTCCACTAGATCAATTACAAAGAATATCCCTAATGGATCGTGTACAAAATATTGACTTGTGTTTGGGTCTATGGAATTAAATATACGTAAATACAAGATATTTAATTAGTGCTGAGTATATAGTTAATGGAAGTAAACAACAAGAAGAATAAAACAATAAATGTTGAAGAAGCGCTTCTTGTTGTTGACGAGGACTTCTAGATCTGTTGAGGATCTATTGAATGCCTTGGTGAAAGACTTGGAGTTGTATAGATTCGAGCAATTCTTTAAGTGTTCGATTGATTACATACGATTGTCTTTTTGTTCCGGTCTTCAATAGCGATATTTAAGCGAGTGCACTTCAAAAGAATCCGTTGGAAGGGCGAAGGCTTCCAGCTCTATTCATAAATGCATTAAATGCATGGAGGCATCGATCAAGGAATTTCGTCTTCACAGATATCGAGCGATATAATCATTTACGAGATCTTCAAAAGGTGGGCGATTTGGTGTCGAATCGAGATGAAGAGAAAGTAGGGGCGATGCGCTTTCTTTCGCATTCGAGGCGAAAAGTCTTCACGCTTTTCGGAAAGTTGCTTTCGGCGCTTGACATGTCGAGAAGGAATGACTTAATTCAAATAATATATGAAATAAGTTTGAATTAATCCGACTAGCTTTATCTTTGAAGAGGACACGTAGAAGCGGTCATTTGGACACGAGGTCTCCGATCTTAAGCGTTGACGAGGTCTTAGGTGAAGCGAGAAGAGGTCTTCATTGAACACGAAAAGTCCTACAAAAACTATACAAGGCAAAGTTCTATACACGGTTGCCACGCTAATCGATCACGCAGCCCGATTAGCCAATGAAATATAAAACTAATGTAATGTCTTGTCGAGATATAAATTTAACATAAGAATCAACAATCTCCTCCTA